>OX578145.1:58191769-58636769 GCA_951213105.1 Amaurobius ferox | reverse complement strand
CTCTAAAGCAGACATATGAAGAAAAATTCACCATGAGAAATTTTCGAAAAAGGGAAGTTTCGCTTTCCGTCGCTGAAAATGCATCTGTTGTTTTTTGTGTTTTATTAAAAAATCACAGAAAATTGAATTATATATTAATTAAAATAAATTTATTTGAATGATATACACAGAGCCTTCGCCAAACTATAGAATTGTGATAATCTTACTTTTTTGGATAGTGGGATGTATGTATTTTGAAATGTAAATATGAAATAATTGCCTTATGGGTTCCATTTAGCCATCGTTGGAAACAACGTTCTTCTATATTTCCGATTGTGTCAGGATTGGAACTCTGCGATAATATTTTCGGTCGCTAATGGACCAACTGTGTGAAGATCGTTAAAAGCACTCAAAATAATGCTGAAACGATGTGCCAAAACATATAATAACTAAAGAACTAATTTGAATTATAAAAAAAATCTTGCCAAGGCACATTGTTCCAGATGTACTAAATGTCATGGCCGCCCAAAGCTTAGGCGTCCGCTTCAGACGATACATACACAGACACACACACAGCTTCCTTTAATGTGTAAGATACCCATCGCTAGGAAGTCAACATAGAGTCATGTCTGGGGGAACACTCTTCCGGGAGAGATATTGACAGATTCTAGGGAAGGTGTTAGTTGCTTCTCAATAAAAATTGTTCGTATTTTACTTACAAATTGCACATACACAAAATACTATAATGCGCGGGGACAGAAACCAATAATGAGAACTTGTATTATGATAAGTGGATTCGAAATCTTTTCATATTTACTTTGAACTCCATGGATCATTCTAATCAGTTTTTATTCCAGAGCATAGCCTTACTCCAACCAAATGCCTCTAATTAATATATTGATAAGTTTGGTGTTCTCAAATGGCAGCATACCCTGGTTTGGAAAAGCAAGCTTTTCCAGCATAATTTTCACTAGCGATATCCTATTACTGCGAATCTGAATTTCCATCTTTTTTTATCATAAAGACCAAAGCTAAAAACTGATTGATTGCCAGATACAAATCTCATTAGGGCATCCTATCTTTGCGAATCTGAATTTTCATCTTTTGTTAGTGTATAGACCAGAGCTAAAATCCGACTGGATGCTAGTCATGATTTTCCCTTAGCATTGTCTAATATTGTTCCTGGAATAGCAACAAATAGCAGCATCCATCTCAATAAATTTATTTTGAAGGGTTTTTTTTTGCCATGTGTGTACTGAGCTACTAAAATGATTGTTTTTGAATATAGATTTTATTTCCACAAAACTCTTTTATTGTTTGGTTTTGTGTTCATTTCAGAAAGTATGCTTTTATTTTTTACAGTTTAGGCGGGAATCATGGAAGTCGTCGGTAGGAAAATTATTTCCATGTGACAGCAAAAAGTATAAAAATCATCGCTGTAGGATGCCAGTATATAGAATCATGTCCAAAAAATGAAAAGTACGGCAATAATGAAATGAAAAGAACGTCAAAATGAGGAAACACAAAACATTCTCTTTCTTTGGTTAATTATTTTACGTGTTTCCAAGTCTTTTCATTATTAGTTTTAATAATTTAATAAATAAAATAATCTTATTTAACTGGCAGAATGTATAAGAATAACTATCACAACTATATACTTCATTAAAGAAGCCCGGATTATATAAAATTTAAACTTTGAAATTTCAATAATAATGAAAACACCAAATTATCACGCAGTTGATGAGGCAGAGAAAAAATTTATCACCGAATAATTAACAATGAACTGAAAACTAAAAGTATGTAAAATTCATTACAAGCTGTCTTTAATATTGATTTCACAAATGATTTAGTTTCAGAAATTAGCAAGTTACTCTCAATGGGAACATTTGCAAATGGATGTTACAAGTCCTATCACTTTCTAAAACCTGATTCTAGTTCTCCATTCTTCTGCACGACATAAATCACAAACTCGGTTGCCATTAGGAAAAGAAGAAAATCGATCGTTGAAAGCCCTATTTCAAAACCACAAACGAATTAGCATGTCAGTTAAAACTGTCGTAATTATTGATCTTTTCATCATAAGAACTCCCTTCCACCATTTTAACGACCTCGTAAATTGAGTAGATAAATTGCGTAGAAACAAGAATTAAATTTGAATCGAATTCTACGTTAAAGATACCTAACGAACCGACGATCTACAGACGATCTTTCAGCACTTCACTGCGACCGTACAGAGATCGTAGCGCCACCATAATCAAATGGTGCAACGAGTCAATGGGAGATGTTGCATCTGCCTGTATTAATTGGAAATTAATGAACTACATCAATCTTTTGTCATTACAGCGCCATTTTGCAATCTATTTATGCCACTGACGCTCTTGCAGACGATTTCCGATGAACTTGTGCACATATATTTGTTTTAGTTTCTATCTTTTCTCCGAAACTATGCGATTTCATCGTGACATGGAACATTTATTGTGGAATATTTCACTTTATCAGCTGTCAGTGTGACCGAAATAAATTTATACAAAAGAGTCTGGAGATGATAAATATTAGTATTTCATTTCCAGTTCTAAATTCTGTATTATGAAATGAAATTGTTTTTCAATCATCTACTTTAAAATTATTTTTATTTATGGCACAGCATGTTTATTGCATTCTACTTTATTATACAACCGCGCTATATATAGTGGCCAACTCATCATATTTACTGAATAATTGACAAGTAGTGTGTGAATGAGAGAGCTGGACCACAGCCATAAACCTCCCATTAAAACCACACCCACTTTTAGAATGTAATGGCTCTATATCACCAATAAAATTTCAACCCACTTTTAAAAACAATGGTGTGAAACCCTCCCATTAAAACCACACCCACTTTTAGAATGTAATGGCTCTATTTTATCCACACAAATGTGATTACACAATGGTGTGGAACCTCCCATTAAAACCACACCCACTTTTAGAATGTAATGGCTCTATATCACCAATAAAATTTCAACCCACTTTTAAAAACAATGGTGTGAAACCCACCCATAAAACTTCCACCCACTTTTAAAACCAATGGTGCGAAACCCACCCATAAAATTTCCACCCACTTTTAAAACCAATGGCTCTCAAAACCCCCATAAAAACCGGACCCACTTTTAGAATGTAATGGCTCTATTTTATCCACACAAATGGGATTACACAATGGTTCTCAAAACCCCATTGAAACCACACCCACTTTTAGAAATACAATGGCTACAAAACCTCCATTAAAATCGTATCCACTTTTAGAGATCAATGGTATGAAAACCGCCATAAATTCCTTACCCCCCTATAAAAAACAAAGGCTCTCAAATCCCCATTAAAACCACACACCCCTTTTAGAAAGTGATGGCTCTATTTCGACCACACAAATTCGATTAAACAATGGCTCGCAAAACCCCATAAAACCCGAACCCACTTTTAGAATACAAAGGTTATTTCTTATCCATAAAAATCTACAACCCCTCTTAAAACGATGGTATCGAAACCCCATAAAAACCGAACCCACTTTAGAAAAGTAATGGACCTATTTTATCTATCGGAGCGAGCAAGCGAAAAGTCGTTGGGAGGGAAGGTACCCCCTTCGGCGAGCACCCCCGAAGGGGGTACCTACCATTATGATACGTGGGGTGATGTCCATAGCTCTATTCAAAATATTGAAGAGTCTTTAAATGAATATAGATACTTATCGGAGCCTCGATTTGTTGAGGCTATATACGACACTCCATCGCCAAACGAACTCTATACCACAATCTGCGAAAAGTTAGACTCTTATATGGAGGAGGAGGAGGACGGTTCCAATCAGCACTTTAGATGTGATATAGACACTATTAAAGAGGCATTCAGAACAGAAGAATGTGTCCTTCGAACTGAGGACTAAAACCATTAATTATCTTTTAATAGTTCGAAAACTGTTAAAAGATTATGATCGCCTACTCCTTTATCGCATAGTGACCGTGAGCCAAGGTATGGACACCATCTTCCAATATATGACGCTTGTCATCTTTTCCTGATAGGGCAATCTTATTGACTTGTATGGAATGAATCTCATGCTTTGTGCTCCTGATGAGATTCATGGTTCGATGCTGTACTTCTTGCTTGAATAGGCAGTTCTTGTAGTCCTCGAAGGATATCCTGTTTTTCACGACACATTTCTTTACTCCTTTCGACTTTTTCACCAGGTCAACCTCAGTTTTACAAGCATACATCTTAGATCTTAAGCCAACGAACTCTTCTAAGATCTTCCCTGCATTTTCATCCTTCATCTTCCCCAAGACCTTTTTATTTACTCGGGGCAAACCATACCTATTGTTTTCTGGATAATCTGATGTGTCAAAGTAGTCAATCAATCCCTTCATATCCTCATAAAAGTCCTCGGTCTGTATGTCATAGATGTAACTGTCAGTGTCCATGTACAATAGCTTGATATCACCCCCATATTTAGGCTTCATAAGATTATAATGGAAGTCATACATCAGATGCTTCGATAGATCTAATATACTCATGCCGACGTATATTGGCTTATTAAAAATCACTTTCGTCTTGTTCATATGCACGGCGGCTAATCTTTCGTCAAAAATGGTCCTTCCCTTGAAGTTGGGCTTAGCAACTAGCTTCTCCGCTTTCTGGGGATCGCATACTAGCCTAATATCGAGTCGCTTCCTGATATTTTCCATCGTCTTGCCAAAGACCGAGTTGTTCATAAGTTTGAAGAAGTCTTTCTCAAAGTCGTTGGTTGCCTTGGTCCTCATATCAGTGTTCAGGTCTATGTACCTCTTCAACCAGGGAGACTGCTGAAACTCCAACACTTTGTGCACCTTTTTGAGCTTCATCCCCAACTGCAACAGTTGCTTCAAAACCCTGTAATGAACCACATAATGCTCTTTGTTATAGAGGGTCGTCAGTAGTTTTGGCTGTTTTGAGCCATCGGGCATCCTGCTCTCAGGTGCTAGAGGTATGTCTGAATGGAGGTTGTGCAGATGGGTCGGGTACTGTAGGTCGCAATCTACGATGTATCCTTTGTCTCAGTCATCCTCTACTTGGGTCACATCTGACACAGTGCTCCACTCGAAGCCACCATGCGGTAGGTATTGACTCATGGCCCATCCGTAAAGGTTGTTGGCGTCAAGGTACATCAGGTAGTTAGACTGCTTGTTCTCGTCATAGTCCCTCATGTACTTGTTGTTCGCCCTCCCATATCGGTTACAGCACTGAGAGATGCCTCCTCTGGTCCCCTTTTCTAGCATGAGTATCATGTCATAGTCTGTCAACAGCTCTAGCTCAACCTCTGTGGTTTTGAGCATGGCGTCCCACGAGAGTCCGGGCGCAGTGAAGTACCATGCAGGATCCAACTTATAGGTCTTTAGACAGACATCTCTAAAGTGTTCCATGATGTCGGCTAGGATGAGTACATCAGTCTTCACATACAAATCGGAATATTCACCCAATGTCTTAATGTTGAAGGCCTTCCATACCCTTTTAGCGTGCTCGTAGTCCTCATCCTTTATGTGTGACTCATTCAATTGGTTGTAAAAGTCTTCTTTTGGGGGCAGCTTGGTTTCTTCGCATTTGTCCCACGAGTCCATGTAATCGTATGGATAGACGCCTTTTCGGGTGACGAGGTCCAGTTTGTCCTTGGGGAAGTACTTGGCTGTCTCCCTGAACTCCTTTACGTTCTTCGCAAGACTGTCGAGGCTAGCGGCCATGAACTTGAATGAGTCGACAAACCTCAACTTTATACCAGGTACCTTTACTTTCTTCCCATCGCCTACTTCTACAGTTTTTGCCCCGACCTCCTTACTGAAGGAAATGTACCTCTCCTCGTTGTTCGGGATGACGTCGATATCACCTTGGTCTCTACCGAGCTCCTTTATGAAGAGATGGGCGTCGTAGCCAGATAAGTTGTGGATAAACACTGGAATGAACGAAGGCTCTTGATACTTTAGGTTGCAAAGGTTGTGAGCAGGTCCTCTGTAGTTCGATTCACATTTCGCCGGATTGAGAAGATGGTTATGATCTCTAACTTTTCGGAAGTCTGGTTCATCCTTGGGTGAATAGGGTGAAGGTTTCTTCCTGATATCTTCGTCACAGATGTGGCAAACATGGGTCCTTTGGAAATGCTCTTCATCTTCGGTGGTCATTTTGATGGGTTGCTTCTTATCATAAATGTTCTTTATCGCTAGCGCCTCAGTCTTCACTGTATCAAAGAACAGCTTGGTGGCATTGGGTCCTCTGTATGTGATTGGTGCCTTATAGTCTGCGTGTTTATATTTGATGTAGACAGTGAAGCTCATAGGTTCATGCTTTTGATATTTATGTAAGAATGAGCTGTCTTTTGTAGGGCAGCAGGTGTTTATCTTGTTTGTCAAGCACTCGAAGTCTCCGTACATAACAAAGGGTAATCGTAAAGACCTTTGGTAGTTTTTGAACCGCAGAGATTCGTTCTCCTCGGGCATTACAATCTTTACTGGTGTATTCTTCCTACAATCCGTTTCATGAGCTTGGAGGTCCTCTTCGGAGTAATAATACAGCAGACATCTCTCACAGGTGAATATCTTTCCGTTGTGTTTAGTCACTTGTCCGCTTATCAATTTGGAGAGGTCTTTTATCCAACAGTAATGACTGTTTCCTTCCTTATTCTTTATGTACAGCAAATTGATGTGTTTGTCTTCCTTATTTTTAGTGATTCTCAATGGGTATATATCATTACCTTCGTATGAATATATGTTCACCGATATGTTATTCAACTTTTCGAACCTGTTAAATACTCTATCTTCCATCTTCACTGGAAACTCGATACCTTCGAAATTTAGCTCATTATCATATGGCTTATATTTAGAGACTCTATCTACGTGATTATCAGCTGGATAAATAGCGGACAGTATCGCCCACTTAAAGCACTCGTTATCATTTTCATTTTTCACGTTAATGACTGCCTTTTTATCTTTAATTCTTTTCGGTAAATCAATGTAGGATGATCCTCTCAGTGGGTTGTATTTATTGATCCTCACCTCAAGGTTTTTAATTCTAACAAGCGTCCATCCCGAACCCTTTGCAACAAACTCCTCCATTTCTGTCAATAATTTTTGGATAACCGATCTGTAATAAGCTACCAAATCAGTTGATTCTAAGATGACTGCGTTTTCTGTTTTGAAGTTTTTCTCCATTTCTATAATAGCATCGTCTTTACCCTTTTGATAGTCACAGAGGAATTCGAAATTAACCTTCAAACCATGCAGCCTCTTTATGTGTTTAGTGATGAGTCCCCGGACTAGTGACGCCACATCGTTCAAAAAGTCTTTGGGAAGCATCAGGTTGTGTTCATTTTGGATGTCGTACGTCTTCAAGCGAGATTCAAAGGCTGTATTAACTTTGTGGAGGGTGTAGAGCCTTCTCTCTCGCGTATCTAAAAACAGGTCTGAATCAAACCCGAAATGACGGTTGAACAATACGCTTTCTATGTATGCTATGATGTCTGCCTTCCTGCGTAATTTAGAATAGCCTGTAATGCCGCGCGTTCGACAAAATTCGCGTAGTTGATTGATGGTCATATGGTGCAACCTCTGCATATTGTCAAAATCATCTCTGTGATCCTCCTGGCTGGTGGTCGCCTTCTTAGGCTTATAGTTTTGATGAGCTTTAGTTTGTAGGTGCTTATTTATGCTAGATTCCTTAATTAACTTACCGCAACATCTGATTTTAAGCCCCCTCTTCTTCTTTTGCTTGCTAAACAAGTCATTGTGGAAACTGGAAAAGCCGTTATGATATTGAATGAGGTCGACCAGCTCCAACTTTTTAAGTTTCGAGTAACCTCGAATATTATTTTCACGACAGTAGCCTTGCAACTGTCGAACGGTTTTAGATTGAAAATCCATTTTGTCTTTCTTTAGAACTACAAATCGTTTCTTTAAATGCTTTTATTATTGAAGGGGTAAACTTTTTACGATTCAATTTTTAATGAGTATTTCAATCATTAAAAATAAAGTCATATCTACATCTGTTAAATGAACGGTAAAGGTGGGCCCAGCCACCTTTTTCCTCGGAAAAAGAATTGAAAATCTAAGTTACAATGATGGAAGGGCATGTCATCGATGTCGGTCGATCGCTATCGCTATCGCTATCACTGTCAGCCTGATATATTGAAAAGGTTTCGTAGAGGTTTCGAAAAGGTGGTTTTTTTACCACGAAACCCTCTAATGGTGTACAATAATATAAAACCCTGAAGCCAACATATAATCTTAATAATCTTATTTCATCCCTGGTCAAAATCATACCAACCCTGGGTATATCATTTTTTAAAAATAAAATTGAGTTGTTCGACAAACGTATTAGGATAGATTTCCCGTGCTCAGTAATGTCAGAAACCAAATATAAGCCATCCACTGACTCAAAGTTATCAGTACTCAAATCGTTTAATTTTTTTACAATACGATCCATATTCTTTATTTAAAGGATAAATATATTCAAACTTGAGGAAGGTAACAAAGGGTATCTAAACATTTAATGGTTGATCAACCATTAAATATAATTATGGTTCATTTTTGTCCAACTCGGGTTGTATGTCGACAGGTTCATTTTTGTCCAACTCGGGTTGTTTGTCGATAGGATCATTTTTACCCAACTCGGGAGGTATGTCGACAGGTTCATATTGTATCACAAATCTATTACATATGTTTGTCAGAAGGATGCAAACCAGCTTTTTAAAATGGAGTTCGTAAAAGGTATCTGAGAGCATATGGGCTTTATAAGTCATGAGGTGACAAAGATCTATACGATCCAGATTTTTCATAATAAAATCTTCGTTAAAGGTTTGCCATTGAACAATTCTACCCCATTCAAGGTAATCTGCAAATTCCATCATAAAATCTTCAGTGAGCTTTTGTTTGACGCAAATGAGTTCCATATCGATTTTGTCTATATGCCGACGAATAAATTCTTCTGAGAGTACTTGGAATTGAGAAACCATTCTCCAATCTAATTTGGAAGCATGTTTATCCAGGAAGGGTTCTGACATTATCTGATATCTGGAAACTACTTCCCAATCTAAATATTCAGTATTTCTATCCATGAAATCCTCTGATAGAACTTGATATTTGGATGTATAGTACCAGTTTAATAGACCTCTGTGTTTTTCTACAAAAGGCTCCGAAAGCTTCTGATACTGAGAGATGACCATCCAGTTTACCAAACCTTCGAATTCTTCGATAAACTCTTCCGATAAAGTTGAATATTGACTTATGAGCGACCAGTTAACATAATTTTTACTAACTCTGATTTGTTCTTCCGACAAACCGCTTTTTGATATTTCGTTCCACGCCATTTATTATATGTACAATTTTTTACGGCAGCTGGAGTGTCCACTTGATTTCTTCAATTTTTAGAAATGGTTGAACTGTGAACTCAGCATCACATCGTAAGAAAATTTTTAATTGGTCATCTTTTTTAACCTCTCCGAGAATTAACACGAATTCAGTGGCTACTTTTATCTTGTGAACGTACTGCTTGTTATTAATGTATAACTTAACAACGATTAATTCATCGATTATCTTTTGAGGATCAAGGTACAATCCCAGTCTAAAAAAACCGTCCCGAGAGAATTTACATTCTGAGTTCAAAGCATCACCGGAAAACTTCGTAAAAATAACAGCATTCGCATTGGTACTAGGTCTAATAGTAATGTACCCTGATGTGGTGGTTGCATAACATACTTTATTGTCAACATATCTTTCCAAGTATTTTTTATTAACCACATTCATGTCTTCAGTAGGGTCAGCGACATTGCCTATCCTTTTACCTTTAGCGTCAATGGGTCTTCTGTCACCTAAACTCAGGTACTTCTGATCTAAACCTTCCATAATTTTTGCTATCTCTTCTCGTAGTTCAACCTTCACCGTGTGAGTGACGGTAGTAGAGTTACGAATTAACTCAGCTTCCAGATAACTTTTAGTAGTTACATCCCGACTCTCAATCGGCGTCTGACAGTTTTTCAAGATCTTATTTTCCATATCGTAGTTACCGTCGTGTGTGAGTTTAAACCCTATGCCTGGAATACCAGGAGGTCCTTGTTCTAATTCTTCATCGAAAAGCGGGTAGTAGGCAGCCATTTATTTGAATATAAAATAATTTTTATAGTCATGGACTATAAAAATTAAAAATGGACTATAAAAATGGCTTATAATTTCAAAGTTTTGATCATGGTAATATTTTGATTGTTAATATTTAAGAGGCATTTCTTGTGCTCTTTTAAGATGAAGTAAAAAACATAATCTTTGGGGGCAGCGTTCCTTAACCTCCAGTTAAACTCAATCATTAAGTTATTCGTATCGGTATAGTTTTGATGATGAGAGAGATTAAAGCAGATGATTGGATACAACTTACCAAAATTCGAATAATTGACCATACAACCTGTTTCAGACGTGATGGTGTTGAGTCCAGATTCCAAAAAGGCTGTGTATAATCGATTATAATCACTTTTCTCAAAATCCATCATGTAACTGACAGTTGGCACTTTTACATTGTTGATCATTAACCAACATTCCGTCATATCTAAGTTATCAAACAGCATGTTATTGCGCTTCGAATTTTCGTATCTTTCAGTGTACTGAGGAATTACGTACAAAGATAAGACTTCATCAGAAGTAGCTTTTATGGTATAAGAGCCGCTAGCGTTTTTATAGAAAATATTAGACTTTACAATGCTGTGTTGGTTCCAGTTTATTTCTACATCCTTATTCGATAACTTTAATTCGTTAAATATTGAAGCCGCCGCATTTTTAAATCGTACGTAAGGTAGCCAGAGTGATAAATCTTCTACAACGACTTTATAGATCTTATGTTGCTCGTTGGTGTACAGCATATTTAGACTGTGATTTCTCTGGAACTCAAATTTGACTTGGAACCCCGTGATTACTTTTTTATATTCACGGAAGAAATCAAACACGTACTTTAGTGGGATCCATATAGTTACAACCTTGCTATTTTTAGTGAATTCGCTTCTTTCTGTATATCCCTGGTTATGGTTCTCATTAATTCCGAATTTTTCGAAAAACTCAGTAATCTTTGTGGTATCTACTAACGTGCCATCATATTTCAAGCGTTCTCTATCAGCTGTGTCCGACGTATCAGTGTAGAACAGCATATTAGTAGCTTCGGCAGAAGAATAGTCAGGCGTAAAATGTATTAAGCCCAACACTTGTCGCATAAGAGCGGAATAATTTATGTTGGATTCTATTTCAGTGGTTCCTAATGTAAACCTGTTAGCATTGATCAAACCACCTCCATTCACGAGAGCTACATTATCATTCACTATGGCAGTACCATCGTTGTTAACAATTTTCAATTTTTGCTGTAAATAACCGTTAGAGTATAAAATGTTGGCGTTGGTGTCTTGAATAAAGAAATGGTAAGAGGCATTTTCCATAGAATTATCACTATTTTCATGCCTTACCTCTCTATATTCGAAACTTTCGATGTCATCATCGTAATAATAATTGGTGCTGTTTAATTCAAATATTTTATTCATTTATTATAATATAATTTTTTTTTCTTCTCCTCAATTTAATAGCTATATGGCTATTAAATCGAATTTAGAAAAACTTTAGTCCAGCTCCATGTTTTTTCTGCTTTGATAATATCTCCTTTATTTTATCCTGCACATACTTACCTTCTAATTCGGCCTCCTGCAGGACTGGTACGTCGGAAAAGAACCCTCTTCCTTGTATCTTCTTACTCTTTCTTTGAAGTCTGTGTTTATTCATTTCTTTATTATAGGGCGATAAAATTGTATTGTACTTCTTGCTTATTGAGCGGTATTAAATCACCTCTATGATTGGTTACTTGCATTCTGATTCGGTAAACACTATCCATTCGAACAGGGTAAAACAGAGGTTTGTCAAATGATTTTATAATCTGACTACCTGGACGATTACTGTTTGTAAATGAATAGATGACGTTTGTAGAGTTGAAACCGTTGATATACGCCCCCTCTGCGACATCGCAATGTATATAAATGTTATCGTTTCCCCCAGATAAGTCAGCAATGTACTTTCCTACTTGTTCAAGCTCTTCGTGGATTTTAGGCTCGAAACCTATAAGTTTATGCAGGTTTTTGGTTTTCGTTAAATCGATCTTATACCCGTGTTTTAACTTAATGGCTATTCGCTGTCGTTCCTCCACTATTCCGAATTGTATCGGCGGATCGCTTCCAAAAAAATTAATCATGTAACGATTCAGCCCCTTGATAGTGTAATTTCCATCTGGTATCGTCAAATTTAACCACTGCTGACCATCAAAGTATGATAATTCCTCATCTTTGATATTGTCCCATGAAACGTACATCGAAAAGGACTGAAGGGCAATCTGTTTAAAGGTGAAAGGTCTAGTGTATTCAATCGTAAAATCTTCTGATTTTTCCGCGTTTTTAGAATCTAATATCAATAGAACCATTTTATTTATAGAGAACATTTTTTTCATTGAAGTCGCTGGGTTCTTGGGTAAAAGAATATAGCACATCTACAACTGGCCTACCCTTGTTTCTTTCACGAATGTACTTCATACAAAAGTAGCCGCATTTGACGGAAGCAGGGTGCTGTAGAAAGCTCGAGTTACACCCGATATTTTTCTTTCCAGAAGTCAGTAGATACTTCTTAATGTTAGGATGAATTTTGTATACGTGTTCTCCAAAAGGATCAAAATACTCAACAAAGTTATTTTTAGGATCGTTATAGTAGCAGACCCAGTGCGTACCAGGTCCTGTGACAATGTCCAGATTAATAATACCGTTTTCAAACCGACTCATCTTTTTAGGCAACAGATCGGAAGTAAAGACGCCCCTAAACCCCTGTTCATGTTTCATATTTTGTTTAATTACTTCGTCTGATATTCCCAGTTTTGATAGACACCCTTTCCAGTGGGTCTTTTTTTTACACATCCAGATCCTGAAATTTTTTCCAAAGCTTTCTTTGCTCCATATCCAGCCGCCCCACTTGCAGCACCTAGTGCTAAAGCCTTGGCCCCAGCAATTAACGCAGGTAATAGAAAAGGTAGAAAACCACCCGTTTTCTGGAGCTGCGTCTTACTGATAGTGATACGCTTCCCCTTCCCAATTTGAGCTATCTGTGTTCGAGTTAAATGTATATCTTTGTTGGGGGCTTTTGTCTTATCTATTTGTAGAGATACTTCTTCTCCTTTCTGGTATGCAGATTTTAGCTTAGCAATCTGATGATCGCTTAAATGTATTTTAGTTTTTATGTAATTACTCATTTATTTAATGAAAAATTTTTGTAGTATTGTTTTACTTGCTCGTTGGTCATAGTTCCTTCTCTCAACAATGCATCCAATAAATCAACGACTTGATTGTGTAACTTTTTACTTTTGGATCCTTTACATATCTTATCAGTCAATCGGGCTAAAATTTCCATTTTGTCTTCTACTCCTTTACCGATATAAATTTCTTTTCTTTGCAAGTCTCTGAGTCGATCCCGATAATCTCCTAACGTAGTCATATGATCTCTCAAATAATCAGCCTTAGCTAATAAGCGATCTTCTCTTTCTTCATCCTTTTTAGTCATTCGAGACATCTGACTCATAATGTTTCCTTTTTGACGAGACATTTTTAGGTAAGTATCATTTACTTTACTCATAATTTCTTGCAAAGTTTCCTTGGTCTCATGGTACAATTTTGAGGGTCTTGGAAAGTTATTTTTCTCTAAAAACTCTACATCCAATTTTTTATCAAAATCATAGACTTCTAAAGGCGGTTCAATAGCTAGAGGAATGTGATCAACAGCATCTTTTATAGCCTGAATATTCTCCTTTCGATTAATTTCTTGTTCTTGTAGCTTTTCAGTTACAGGCTTGTGAAAGTCCGATAGTGCTTTCTGGATACCTAATTTTTGCTCTAGTTGTTGTTCGTTGTTTTTTCTAATTTCAGCCTGAAGCTTATAAACTTTAAGTTCATATTCAACTTCCTTTCTTAATTTCTTATTTCGTTCTTTTTGTATAGCATTCATCTTTATTATTATGCAAGAAAAATTTTACTTAAGCAAATTATATTTTTACTGAAGCAAATTTTTAACATTAAATAAAGATGATTCAAATTAAAAATTATACAGAAGCAGAAGAACTTGTCGATGCAAATCAACATTATTTATTACCTAAACACCCTTTCAGACTTCTAATCGCTGGAGCTTCAGGTACTGGTAAAACGAACTTATTGCTGAATTTTATATACGACTATCTCGAATTTGATAATTTGTTCGTTTGTGCAAAAGATATGTACGAACCCAAGTATGGCAAACTGAAAGAAAAGTACACAATGTTTGAGGGCGTGGATATTGACTCGATAAAGTACCCCAAAAAGAAGAAGAAAATTATCCTAGAGTTATATGAAAGATTCGGCAAGAAAGGAACTTTATTCTCCTCTGATACAAAAGAATTTATAAAAGTGGATGACCTGGACCCATCTTGTAAAAATGTTGTTGTCTTTGATGACTGCATGACTGACAAGGACCAGAGGAGCATAGAAGATTTTTTCATCAGAGGTCGGAAGAAAAACGCCTCAATCATTTATCTTTCTCAATCTTATTATAGAACACCCATTGTTATCAGAAGAAACTGTAATTACTTGATATTTTTTAATATTCAACCGAGGGAGATTCAACAGATCATAAGAGAGATAGATGGTAGTTTGACAAAAGAAGAATTCAGTAGATTATATAAAAAGTGCATGCAACAGCCGTATGATTTCTTTATGCTTGATTTAGTTAATCCGGCTCTGAGATATCGGAAGAAATATTTCACCCCTATAAATAAAGATGGAAGAATACTTGCAAAAGAAAATTTACGTATATAGAAAGAGCTACCACCACTACCATAAAATTAGTGTCACTATGACCGTTAGCAAGTTCGTTTTAAGTTCATTGGGTTTATCAGCTTTTGTACTTGTTCCCTTAGCTGCTCTGAGCTTAAGCGTCGGTATTGTTGAAGTTCTTGATAAAGCTTTGAATATCGCGGAAAGGAAAGAAGAGTACAAACAGTCTTACAAGTTTTACAAACAGCTGCTCAATTCATACAAATCGAATACCCTATCAGAAGAGGAAGTGTATAAGCGAGAGGAGGATTTCATCAATAATTTAGTCTACTTACCCAGAGAAAAATATATGAAACAAACCCTGCTGAATGGATATCAATTTGTGAGTAAATAATTTTTTATATATAAATAAATGTGTGGTAAAAAGACTTGCAATAAAGGAAAAGGTGTTGTTAACGCAGCAATTAATAATTTACCGTTTGAAATGCATCTGCCAGGGCATCAATTTACAGGACCAGGAACTCAACTGCTCAGAGGAAAAACTAGACTGAACCCCGATTTAACATATAAAGAATGGAGTAAGCCTATTAATAGGGTTGATGATAGTGCCTATAAACATGACGTGTGCTACATTAAAAACAAAGATACCGAAACCAGAAACAAAGTGTGTGACTCAAACATGATTAAAGAATTGGACGACATTCCTAATCCAAGTTTTCGTGAAAGGCTAGATAGAGCTGTTGTGAAGCCTATTATCAAAGCAAAGAAGGTATTTGGAATGGGCTCAAAAATATATTGTGTCAAATGTAAAACACACACCGACACTAAAGATGAACAGCATGTCACCTCTAAAAACGCTAGACCTATGTTGAAAGGAATTTGTGTGGGTTGTGGTTCTAAGAAGTGCCGTTTTTTACCGCTGAAGGGGTAACTGAGAAGGGTTGCCCCGAAAAGGTTTATTACGATCCCGAAACAGGATTTTGTGGCATAAATGTACTGAGCAGAAAAACTGGTTTAAGTCGAAAAGAAGTCTCGGATTTTTTACACCGACAGGATGTATACACAAAGCATAAACCACTTATCCGTAAGTTCAAAAGAAGGAGAATTTACGTGTCACATATCGATGACCAATGGCAAGCTGATTTACTGTTTGTCTATAAATTTGCGAGAAGTAAGTTTAATGATGGTATCAAGTACTTATTAACAGCTGTTGACTGTTTCAGTAAATATGCATGGGCTGTTCCTCTAAAGGATAAATCAGCAGAAGAAGTAACTCAAGCATTTAAAAAGATCTTCAAAGAAAGAATACCTGAAAGGGTTCAAACAGATAAGGGTTTAGAGTTCGTCGGAAAAACAACTCAAAAATTATTCAAAGAAAATAATATCCAATGGTTCACAACAGAAAATGTTGAAATAAAAGCTGCCATGGTTGAAAGATTTAATCTCACTCTTGGTAATAAAATAAAGCTCTACTTGTGTGCAAATAACACTGAAAGATACATAGATGTATTGGATCAATTAGTGAAGAATTACAACAACTCATACCACAGAAGTATAAAAATGACTCCTGTTGAAGCCAGTCTAGAAGAAAACAGTAGTGAAGTCTACCGCAATTTGTTTAAAGAAAAGGTCATACGTAAACATAAATACCAGGTAGGCGATAAAGTAAGAATATCTATATATAAGTCTACCTTCAGAAGGGGGTATCAAGCAACTTTTACAGATGAAATATTTGTCATTTCTGAAGTATTAGAAACCGACCCAATCACTTATAGAGTTCAGGATTTAAATAATGATGGGGTTATAGGCACTTTTTATGAATATGAATTAGTAAAATATGATAAGAAAGACAATGCGTATAAGATTGAAAAAATCATCAAAAAGAAAGGGGACAAATATCTAGTAAAATGGTTAGGTTATCCTGAGACTAGCTGGATTGATAAAAAAGATTTAGTTTATTAATTTTTAATAGCCGAATAAGCTATTAAAAATTATAATCACTTATCGGGGTCATACCTCAGCTCTTCGTGACATGTTGTTCAAACGTACCAGCCGTTTTTTTTAATTTATAGGGTAAAAACTCCAATTTAATGCTTCGAAGATGGTTCTGCAGATTTCTTCATTCTGAATAAGCGTCTTCTTGAGTTTAGGTAACTTAACTTGAAGGCGTGAAATATAGATGTCGTAACCTCTCTTCCATAACATATGGTATAAGATATAGTCTTTGCTGATTATGTTTTTTCGCTCTGGGTACATCTCCTCATATTTATGGATAAAAGAATAAAAGTCGTTCAAAAGCTCTTCTTCTTCAAAGGGTAGGTTATGCGAACCTAACCATTTAGCCAGATTTTTCATTCGATGTTTTCGCCTCTGTTGTTTCCGCATGTTTAAATACATATCGAGATTATTGATTGGGGGTATATTTGGATTATACCTCAGCTCTTCGTGACATGCTTGGCAAATGTACCAGCCATCATCATTTTGAATTACATATTTGTGTTCACATTCATGAGTTTTCAAGTCTCCGTCTGAGGTAACTTTATTGTCCAGACCTAACATTCTTATTAGTTCCAACATTTCCTTCGATGTTTTGTCTTCGATCATTATATTCTTTTATAAGTTTGACACCTTTCTACTTCCTGCTTTCAAACGTCTGTAGCGCTGACCTTGCCTAACATCTTTTCCTCTTTAAAGAGTACTCTCAGAGGTAGCGGTAGAAAAAAAGCGTAGATTACGAGAATCAAAGGGAGATGGCAGCACTATATGGGGAGGAAGCACTATATGGATAGGAGTAGAATTTATTTTTCGCGATTGCTTTTAAGTGTTTTATTCTATATTTTTTAATCAGATAAACTATAGTGATAGATATTTTGAAGAATTCTTACATTATAAGAGGGAAATAACTTGTTTAAAGTGCTATTTTTGAAGATTTTCGTCTGTGGTGTAATGGTTAAATTAAAGGTATGTGTATATTTAGATGGGTACCCATGGCAAACGGTTAGCGCGCAGACCTATTAACATCTAGGTCCCAGGTTCAAATCCCGACCTCTCCCAGGTTGTTAATCAATCCGGGTTGATGGTTTATTGAACTGTACCGAGCCAAAAATGACATGTCAGCTTGCTTTAGTCGTTGTTCCAATAAAGCAGCACTCATCGATAATAAGTGGTGGGCGGGCCCGACGCTAGGCGTCAAAGTCTTACAGTGTTGTCCTTATATGTTGTTTGTAAGCCTCAGTGGCGGTAGGCTCAGAGTGTATTTGGTCTTGAATTCGGCTCATCAAGAAGGGCCCCTTGGTGGGTCGAATTTGAGATTGAATATACTCTGAGCCTACCGGGAGGCATTTTGCAAAAATTTTTAATGATTATTTTCAATGTGCTCTCGATGAGCGACTTACAACAACTCCAAGGGAAAGGCAACACATGCCACCACAGGGAAAGCCATCAAGGGCATCAGAGAGCGGCTGACTGGAAAGGAGGGTCAAATCAGAGTTAATCTTCTAGGGAAAAGATGTGATATGTCCGGGATTGGTCCTAAAAATCGACGAAGTTGTATATTTTTTAATGGTGATGATACCATTAAAAGAAAATTTACTGTTCAAATTTAAACATTTGCGCTGGTAGTGCTTTCCCGACATCTTTAGTTCCCAAATATACAAAGAATAGAGGTTTAATCTCATTAAGCTTCATATAGTCGGACGCATTTTCATCGCATCGTTTCGGTAGATACATTTTTGTGCCGTCTTCTAACTCCACTACTAGTTTGTCACCATATTTGGTTTTGACCTGTTTAATTTCCATGACAGGGTATTTTACGTCGATATTGAGCTCATGCATCTTCTTGAAACTTCCTTCCAATGTACTAAGTGCGTTTAGTTTGTTCAACAGTTCCATGGTTTTTGTTCTTTCTTTACATTAGAATTCTTTTCTTTAAGTGCTTAAAATATTGTTGGGGTACGAACCCGCAGATTCTAAAAGGGGTCGCGACGCTGCGGCATGCGTAGGGGGTACCCTTCCGGCTCAGCGACTTTTTGCTTGTTCGGTCCGGAAAATTGGTGTGGTTGAAATAGAGCCATCACTTTCTCGGAAGGTGCTTGCGCTAGAACCTTGCTAATGGCTGATTCTGATACCATTGCTTTGTTTAATTTGTATGGCTGAAAAAGAGCCATCACTATTCTAAAAGTAGGTGTAGTTTTAATGGAGGTCTTTACCCCATTGTTTAATCGAATTTGTATGGCTGAAATAGAGCCATCACTATTCTAAAAGTGGGTGTAGTTTTAATGGGGATTTGAGAGCCATTGTTTAATCGAATTTGTATGGTTGAAATAGAGCCATCACTATTCTAAAAGTGGGTGTAGTTTTAATGGGGTTTTGAGAACCATTGGTTTTAAAAGTGGGTGGAAATTTTATGGGTGGGTTTCGCACCACTGTTTTTAAAAGTGGGTGGAAATTTTATGGGTGGGTTTCGCACCATTGTTTTTAAAAGTGGGTGGAAATTTTATGGGTGATATAGAGCCATTCCATTCTAAAAGTGGGTGTGGTTTTAATGGAGGTTCCACACCATTGTGTAATCACATTTGTGTGGATAAAATAGAGCCATTACATTCTAAAAGTGGGTGTGGTTTTAATGGGAGGGTTTCACACCATTGTTTTTAAAAGTGGGTTGAAATTTTATTGGTGATATAGAGCCATTACATTCTAAAAGTGGGTGTGGTTTTAATGGGAGGTTTCACACCATTGTTTTTAAAAGTGGGTGGAAATTTTATGGGTGATATAGAGCCATTACATTCTAAAAGTGGGTGTGGTTTTAATGGGAGGTTTATGGCTGTGGTCCAGCTCTCTCATTCACACACTACTTTGACATATCTGTTTAATTAAATTAAATATCTAGAATTTAATTCTATTTTTGTCGTGCATTTACATTCTATTTTCTTCAGAGACTACCTATAAGAAAAATTATAATATCTAGATAGCACCTCGTGATAACCTCCAAAACAAAGAAAGACCATTCCTCTGTTAAACCTCCTCGAGAATCGATATGCATCTGATGCTTATTGATTGAAATAATCGTGTAAAATTTCATTCCATTCGGTTGATTTATTTGAGCAATAATGTTCTATCCCGTTTAAAAGAAAAACTAATAATATCTTGAGAAAGGCTTGTGGTAAATATCAAAATAGAATAGCTATTTATTTGCAGTTAAAATGGAAGGATAGATGAGAGGGTGATTTTACTCCCCACATCTGGTTCATATTTTAATAAATCTCGCTATTTTATTGCACATGAATAGTCATTATTGTAAGAAAGTTAAAAAAGTGTCCAATATTCAGCATAACTTTCTAATTTTTACTTATTTTACTTGCATTCTAAGTCATCATTAAGCCCAAATTGTCCTCTCACAGATACATTTTTAGGCATTTCACGAATTTGATCATATCCCAACTTTTAATTATGCTGGAGCTTAGCTTTAAAGGCTGTGGTTCTTAGCTTGAACTAGCAAAGCCGTGAATCCATATGTTATGAGTTACGAGCTCTTATTTAGGGTATAACACTTCCACACAGCAGGCGTTGTACAGATGTGTGTGCAAGCGTTGTGCAGATGTGTAGGTTGAAAGCGTGTTTAACAATTTAATTAGAAAATAAAAGATTAAACATTTTAAAAGTCATCATATTTAGTTCAACATTTGATGAATGAATTCGTTTGTCTAATGTCTATGATTTATAATTACCTAATTCTTATTTATCGGCGCAAAGAACGGGTATTCGCTGCCGGTGCATTACAAAACCTTGAGGAGCCTCTTATTTAATATATTGTGAGTCTAAATCTGAGAAATATTTATTGATATTTTTCATAGATTCACAATCATTCAGAGGTATATCGTTCCCAGACGACCGCACGACCGCTGCTGTAATAAATTACCTTGCGTGACACTGTTAGTTTTTTGCCACCTTGTACTTGTCAACACTTCCCCGCTGCCCTTCATGATTATACTGCTTGGATGATAAATGCAATCGCTACCGAGAACGTCTTATGTAACTTCTCAATTCTAAGCGGTTTGTCTTTCTATTGTTTTTTTATTTAGTGAAAAATGTTTAATAAAAGGTAAAAATATTCCCAGAACAAAAATATTATTTTCTGAATTTATATTTTTGAGTTAAAAATCGGTTATACGCGTGTGTTTTTGCAATCTAATTATTGAGTTTTTTTGGGAAAAAGGGGGATGATCGTTCTATAATTCCAACCAATATATTAAAGTTTGGGGGAAAATATTGTTATCACAGCAAACGAAAGCATTTGAAATAAGTAGATTAAATAGAATTCTCAAAGTTTAAACGAAATATCTCAAAATTATATGAAGTTTTAAAACAGTTTAATTACTTATTATTATCTGATTTAATACATATTATTCCTTTTTATTATCTGACTTAATTACTTACTATTATCTGAAAATAATCTGGTTGACCAGCTGCACAATTAATTGTTCTTGGTTTTCATTTTACAACTATGTTAACAATATATTATATATTCCAATCACGCTGGATTATAGCTAAAATGTATCTTTTGTTCTTATTTGGATATGCTGGCCATGAATATGAAATTAAAATTATCCGATTAACTTTAGTTTTCAAGATATAGAGCAGAAAACAAGCTCTAATTATCAAGATACAGAGGAAGCAGGTAAGGTCTAGTTTTAGGATACAGAAGTGTGTGGCGGGGGGGGGGGGCTCTAGTTTTCAAAATATGGGTATACGTGTTCAGCATTTACCAATGACTTGTAGAAACCCTTTTGCAGGGCTACAAAAGACTAGGGTGCAACATGTCATTGAAAATACACATTTTGAGCCCTCATCTGGATTCTTCCCGTCTGACAATTAATACTACTATCTGACATTTAGTAGCACATTTAGTAGTATACAGAATTAACTTAATGAACTTAATTAGCGAAGAGAATGTGAAAATATGTATATGGTTTCTTTTATATTAAATTTTGCCGTAAAAGTGTACTTTAAAATAATTTGAAGAATATAACTTGCTTTTATTGAACAAATTGTACATACATTTTATGTATATCAATTTTATGTAAGTCAATGTTGGGTACTATTATACAGAAACCTATTCAACGATATGAGGCATTACTTTTTATTCGTGAAAATAGTTCAAATTATTTTTTTTTTCGATAAAAACATTACTATAGTATTACAGTTCTATTTCATTAATGTTAGCAGTCAGTTTTTAAATTACACAATTATTTAATAGGACAAAATTCAGCAATAAACATTTCCAATGCCACAACAAGGATAATTAATTTCGAATTCAAAATAATTTGAATTGTTTATATTTTATATCAGCCATATTTTATAAATTTTGTTATTACTCAAGTGGAATTCACTTAAAATAGTTTTCTGTGTCAATGTTGACACATCTGTGAAAATGAGACGGGTTTTTTTCTCTTGTAAATTAAAATAATTACGATAATCCCAAGATATCTGAATTTCTAATCACGAGATTTCGGGATACATATTTTTGTCCTGGGATCCCGGTATCTCGTAATTCAAAATCCCAGAACTACCATCCTTAATATATATTATTATATTCTAATTTTAAGTACACTTTAAAGAATTCTATGGATTCACATTCATCCATAAATCCACTTATGTAGATAAGTAAAAAACCGTTAGCGTAATAAATTATCTTGCATGACACATTTGGTTTTTTGCTACCTTGGGCTTGCCAACACTTCCTCTGATGTTCTTTCATGATTGCACACCATGAAAGATAAATGTAACCACGCCGAGAGACTCAAGTTACTTTTTAAATAATAAGGTAGTTTAACCTTATACTGAACCTTACTACTTTCAGAAGTTCTAATTTTGTTTTTCTAATTTTCTATTTGAAGTTTATTTCATGAAAAGTAAATTGCAGCCCAGAAAAGGCAATTCCGAATTATTATACTCCAAAACATTGATCTTGGAACAGAAAAATCAAATTTTATGAAGAAATTAACTGATAAAAGGTATTAACTGCTTTCGAGGACAAAACAACCTCTGTTTTCAGAATGAAAAGGCGGAGCAATCATGGAGGTAAAGGTAAGGAGTTAAAACTCTGTACTGAGAAAATGTCAATGCTATTTGAGGCAATAATTCAGATGACGCTGAGATAAGATAAGCGCAGCTGCATTGTATGTATTTATATTGTGAAAAGCTTAAAATAATTTTTAAAAGTGTCCATTTTGTAGAAATAAATAAATAGCATAATATAAATTAGAACAGAATAAGGAATATTCCTTCGCATTCAAAATTACTTTTGCTTTCAATTTAGTTTTATCTCTTTATATTCTGAACTATGTCCTACAACTGCGAAAAAATACTGAATAATTATATTGATAACTAGCAGCATACCCGTTCTTCGTACGGAGTATATAATATAAATAAACTTAAAATTCACAATCATGTGCAAATTCCTATAGTATACTTAATAGCATTATTAATCAAAATATTCTGATAAAATATTTAACATAATGCTCCTAAAAATAAGTTAAGGAATGGCTGTTCAAAATTATCTTCACGGCTGGATCTGAAGAATAAAATATCCTCGCCTTTTTTGTAAGCAAATTTATAAAAAGTATGGAATTGAATCAATATATGCAAAATAATAGCGTATTGTACGGGACCCGTACCACTTATATACGCAAATATTAGAAGATATAACCTGTATTAGTAGATTACATATATAAATTGAAAATATCAATAAATCCGTAATCTTTAAACCAGTAGACAGTAATTAATTCCAATATGTGCCCAAATAAAAGTGTTAAAATTATATGGGAAGATAAACCCGTACTACTTATAATGTCATAGATTAGAAGATATGTCCTAGTGTTAGTAAAATATTACCCGTATTATAATATTTAGTTTGAAAATTTTTTGCCAATATATAACAGATTACTTAATAAATTAAAAATATCAATAATCCCCGTAATCTTCATACCGGAAGGCTTGATTCCAATATATGCCAATATACATGTACTACTTATAATCTCTAACATTAGAAGATATACCCGTGCATTTGTAGAAGATTACTCGAAAAACGTACAATATATGAGTTTCAACAATTTTTGCTGCAATAAAACAATGCCATAAGATATTGAAAATATCAATAATCTTTGAATCAATAATCCCCGAAAACATCAATAATAATAATGTTTAAACATGAAGATCGTAATTGATATTATCCAGTCAAAAATACGATGGCAATGAAATTTATTTTATATACATATCTTCATCATTAAAATCGGAAAAGGTTTTATAAAAATCTTCTTCCTCATAAACACATTAAATTTAAATCCGTTGTTAAGCGACATGTTATGATTTGTTTCAAATAAATTGGTGGTCAAAATATCGTCTGAATATCTCTAATGAAGGTTTGGCGACATTTTAAAAAATCGCCAAATTTATCGCCAAGTGGTACTGTAGAACTGACAGTCCCACTTGGCGATAAATTGACGAACCATCATCAAAATATTATCCCCTAAAAAAAACACAATTTCGTTTATTTAGGGCAATTTATCAATTTCAAAATATTTTTATGGATTTATAAATATTTTTATCAATTTGGTGACATTTTAAAAATTCGCTAAATGGGTTACTAAGTAGGGCGGTTGGACTGACAGACAAATGCTAACGAAACACCATTTCAGTACTTTCTTTTAACAAAACAAAAAAAAATCATTAATTTACGTCATTTTTATCAATTTGGGGACATTTCAATCAATTTGGCAACTTTTAAGAAATTTGCCGAGTTAGCGATATCCAGCCAAATTCGTAGCTCCAAATTCGCAGATCTGAATAAAATATCGCGATCCACTTTGTATATACTAAATGAAAACACTAAAATATTATTAGAAGATATACCCATTCTACTCTTTTTCTGTTTAAACAATTGGATAAATGAATTTATTGGGTAAACAGAATATGAGTTTATTAGCTAAACACAATATATAAGCTTAAAACCTCTTTCCTAAAATACATGAAAGTGATGTATGCAGTTCGCAATTAATATAATTTAAAAAAATCAAACCGTTCATTTATAAGATATATTTTAATATCCATTTATTTATTATTCAAATCGAAAAAAAAATAATAATCTTTAACAAACACATTTAATTCCATTCCTTTGCCGAGCAACATGATATAAGATAGAATCTTCCTCATAAAATGCGAAATTAAATAACCATTTTAATTTCTTTATACTTCTAATCGTTGAGTAAAAGCTTGTGAAATACAAAACATGGAGGTAGATTTTTCCATTTAAATTCATGTTTCAAACAATTCATGCTTTCATATAGTGACTATTTAATGCAAAAATCCTGCATCAAACTCGAAAATAAAGTTTTAATTCCCTTTGACGCTTTAAACAAACGATTTTTATCCTTTCCGTTTGGATAAACCACGGAGTTGGAGAGTAGAACTCCTATAAAAAAAGTTCCGTTTTTCATTAATATCTCAGCAACCCCTGGTCTTAGAAACTCGAAACTTGGGCAAAATTTATGGGGGGCTATTTCAAGGCTACCCACAAAATTTCATCACATTCGGTGCAGCCGTTCTCCCGTGATGATGGGACAAACAGACAGACAGACAGACAGACAGACAGATTTTCAATTTTATTTATATAGATTAGGGAATCTTAATTTAAAAATAAGCAAAACTACATATACTCAATACTACATATGCTTCTTTACTTTGTCAAACAAAAACAAATGGCGCTTTACTAACACTATCGACGCTTAGATATAATTCTCAAAGCGTTATGCCATTTTCAAGCGTTTCACCATAGGAGTTTATCCCTTTCACTCTAACTTCTTGGGAGAAATATTTCAGTCATATCAAAATTGAACTTAGTCATATGAGAGTTAGTTCCTCGCGAGGCCTAGCTAGTATAATGTTGCCATCGAGAAAAATAAAATTGACATGAAAATACCAAGGAGTTACCTTTTATTCCAAACCAAAATGAGTTGAAATAAAGGAACGCATTCAAACCAGATAGAAGTCAGAGAAAGGATGTGATCGTCACGTCTTAATTTATTCACTGCATTGCAACGCTATGCTGCCTAAATCAAGCGTGCACTTTTTGGCGACAGAAACTTCTTTTGGCTTGACAGAAGTGGCTGCACCACCTTTAAAGTCCGAGGAATGACAATGTTGATGCAAAAATGTAGTTGGAAAATTATAAATTTTCTTTATAAGAAAATTCAATTGGCGGACAATCATATTGTGTTAAGAATTTTTTTTCTAAATTCAAATATCAGAAAATATAAAGTCAAAGATACTTTGAATTTATATTTTATAAATAAAAATCACCAAATAATTAAATAAACTATAAATTCAAAGTGAATATCGAAATTTTAGATTTATACTTAGTGTAGCCGAACAAAAAGTTTCCATACTCAGCCCTTAAGGTTTTCTTAAATGTATACAATCATTTATTTATAGTATGAAAAGTGAAAGTTTGATGTGATCAGTATATGACTTACACTACAGACTCTTATTTTTCCGTTCATTCTTTTAAATACATGCATTTAATTTTTATCGCATTAAAATACATGGAATGTACATTTGTTGGGAACTACATCAAATTTGAAGGATTAAAATAACAACTATCTTTTTGTATTTGGCAATTTATCGCATTTTGAACCAACCCAATGCGTTACACTATACTATATAAAAAAGAGAAATGCCTAAGTATGTTAAAAAAAAAAACAATATTTTTTGAGCAAAACTCATGAAATTACATTCATTCCTATCATTTGCCCAACCTCAAGCTAGAAAATGTGATTCTACTGATTCCACAATTTCTTCTGCTTCTTAACCTTCTTCCTCCCCGCCCTATCGCTGGTGCCTACCACACTGTAATTAGTGATCTAGTTTGAAAATAGCATGCACCAACAGCCAGGGAAGAAGAAAAAATGCCCAAAGTAATACAAAGATAAAAGCCAAGCCCAAATGACGAGGAATTAGGAGATGGCAGATTTTGTGAGCCGGGTAAATTGGTGGTCTCAGCCGCGAAGATTACCCCCCTACCCGTCCCGCTAATATCACATTTAAAAGACCTCACGTGGGCTAAGACTTGAGGTGGTAGTTTTGTTTGTTTACTTTGTTTCTACTTTTATTCTTCCTCATTTGTTGAAGTGTTTTAGAAAAAATAGGAATGCTATTGGAACATTTGTCTGTTTTAAAGATCGTTAGATAAATTTGGAATGAAGAAAAAGTGAAGTTTTGAGATAGAAAAAAGGCAGTTTGAAAATGAAGTCATTTGCTTCAACGCCTTGTGGTAAGCTGTTTTGAAAAATTTTATTTGTTTGAGTCATTTCATATTGGCAATAAGATAAATAATTATTTCGCATGTACAGGAATTTCGAGGTAATAGGGAATTGTTGGGGATTAATATAAAATTTTACTCGAAGATATTGCTGGTGTTATTTTCTTCAAATTTCAAAAATTGACTTCCTTTCTTTGGAAGTTAATTTTGAGTTTTTTATTGGTATCTCAAGAACAACTGAATGGGGAAATTCTAACTATATAGATGCGGGTAATACCAGTACGACATACTCATATATCAAATTTAAGAAAAAAAAAGGTTAGAAACCGCGAACTTCCATACGGTACAAACATACAAACATACAAATATTATACATAGACTGGCAAATGCACTAGCCGTTGCTTGTGATTTAAAATATGTAAACATTTTGAAAGCATTCAAGACCATATTGCAATTAAAACTTTTCCTTGATCCATAAAAAAATGAAATAATGAAATTTTAAAATTAAGAACAACTGTTTTCTCCTGTTGTAAATATAAAAGAGACATTCAAGTATCCTTTAAGATTATATTTATCAAAAATGTGGTCATCGTATACCAAAATGGTACAGTCTAAATACATTGCAATATATTTTCGTGTAACATTATTATCACATTACAATAATTAGTTAAATCTTAATCGAAGGTATATGAAACATGAAAAATAATATGCTAAAACTAGAAAATAAACCACCCAGAAGACAGAAAAATAAAATATTACCGTCTTTATTTAATACACTGTAAGGAGCATTGCTGCCTTAACCGGGGATCGAACCCTAGATCTCCTAACTGGTCTGCCTACTCTCTACCGTTGAGCTACTGGGACAAAATTGCTAGATCTTATCGTCGAATTGGACTCTGCATTCTCCACCCTCTAATGTCAGATTGGTGGGAAACTGACAATCTGACTGGCCACCTCCTGCTACTACTATTTTTATCCAGGTTAGTATCCTGCCTAGTCGTTATCTTCTCAACTTTGAAGTCGAGACTCATTCTCCCAGAGTACATTGAATCCGTACTTGTCGCACTAAGGGAACTTTCAGACCTCCAACATCTTTCAGGGTATATCTGTTTGGGCACCATTGTAGGGAGAACCTTGCTGCCCCTGTCGGGAATCGAACCCTAGATCTCCAACTGGTCAGCCGACGCTCTACCTTTGAGCTACTGGGTCGAAATTACAGGATCTTATCATCGAAGTGGACTCTACAATAGCATCAATGACCTATATGAAAAATGTGATTTTTCTGATTTGTCCTATGCAAATTTATATTTACGATTGCTGGTTTCGTATAAAAACTCATTTCTGTCATTTCTTTGTTATTGTCCCTAATGATGGACACTATATGTTGTCCGGAAGCATTTTGGCCTTCTGAGATACTTTTCATGCACATCATTGATGCTGTTTTGAATGAAGACGGTTTGCAATATATTTGTAGTCTTTAAATCTTTCATAAACCTAGTTTATCCTACTGCTCCTACATATAAAGCATTATTTAAAATATAATGCTATTCATTTATGAAATTACTTATACGATATTTAAGTTATTATTTAGATGAAACATAAATAAATAAAAATCATCTGCTTGTACAAGACCTGACATTTTTATTGAATACTTCACATTGAGCATTTTCTACTGAATAAAATCAATTAATTTTGTTGTTAGGCAACATAATGTTATGTCCCTCCAATAAACTTACTTTTCCAATAAACTTCTTTAAAAAACGATGCCTTAAAATGATTTTTGAAATGACGATTAATTTTTTCTAGGATACACAACGATTTCCGAGTCAAGAAAGCATTTAAAAATTTTTGAACAGTAATTGAGTATTATATGTTCATTTTTTACCTGCAATCCTATGCAACAGATATGTTAACATAGCTCTTGTGGATCTTGTTAGTTCCATTCACGAGAGAAGAAAATTTCTGCAATAGTTTTGTACATGGACGCTCAAGAAGTCTTCCGTAGTAATTTATTTCGCTGGATATTAATTTAATGTCGATTGCATTTTGATGAGGTTGTTTCTGTTGTTGAGAGCCAGACCGTCCGACCTACCAGAAAGGTGTAAGGCAACTGTTTGGACGGTCGGGAAGTGCCATCCAATTTAGACCGGAACCCAGTGGGGGAGGCATCCACAGGGACCGTACCCTCTTCTCCTACCACTATCTCCTCGGAAGGATTTACGGACCCACATGTTTAAACCATAGTACTCTTCTTGAACACGGCGGCAGTTTGGGCAGCTGCGGGAATCGAACCCGGGCCTACCGAGTGCAATTCCCGAGCGCTAACCACTGGGCTACCGCGCCCTGGAGGATGAGGATGTTGTACTTGAGTATGAATAAGTCATTACGTTTAGATTCATAAGTTGGGTAATCCATTTGTATGGACAAGTCATTCTGTTTAGACTCATAAATGAATAAGTCATTCATTTTAGACTCACGAATAAGTCATTCATTTTAGACTCCTAAATGAATAAGTCATTCATTTTAGACTCATAAATGAATAAGTCATTCCTTTTGACTCATAAATGAATAAGTCATTCATTTTAGACTCATAAATGAATAAGTCATTCATTTTAGACTCATAAATGAATAAGTCATTCATTTTATACTCATAAATGAATAATTCATTCATTTTAGACTCATAAATGAATAAGTCATTCATTTTAGACTCATAAATGAATAATTCAATCCTTTTTAGACTCATAAATGAATAAGTCATTCTATGGAGAAGTCATTCTTTTTAGACTCATAAATTGCCAAAAGCGATGTATTTTATTTTATGTGATATTAATTTAATTACAAAGCATGTTGTCGTAAATCTTGCACACTATCATTTCGCTTTGAAATAAGTAGACATTGCAGTATGTACTAAGGATCATGTGCTGCTCACATCACATTTTTTTTTTTGCATTCCGACACTAATGGACCTGAATTCCGTTAAGAATGGACCTAAATAATTTGAAATCAGAATGCATGAGAAAGCCGAGAGGTGGTTCTCTCGAACTCCGTATATTTTAATTTTGCGTTTAAATTTTATTTATTTAAAAAAACTTTAATCGCAATTACTCAATTTTGCAAGCAATTTCTAAATTGCGAATAGGTTCGAAGAAAAAAAATTCCATTCTTTGCACAGCTTCGGGGAAAGGGATACATTATAATGCACAAGAGCAATACCAGTGAGTACCTGTATAACTACTTAAAAATTTTAAATAAATATATTTAAAAGCTTAAAGGAAGATTAGATGGAGAAGTTTACAAAGTTTACTCGACTGTGAAAAAACCCATATATTCATTAGTTGGGTTGCAGAAAAACTTAAAAACTCACGCGCTTAAAAACGTTCTTTGTACTTTCTTAAAACCATTTAACTGATTAAATGGAATCCATTTTTAAACAGGGGGAAAGAAAAACGTTATTTTCACTTACAAAGATTTAATTTTTATTCGAATATTAATTTGCTGTTTATTTGGTGAATAAAAATGTATTAAGCATGATATTAAATATATTTAATATCTGTAATTCAGACTAGTCTCAAAACTAGCAGGTATTGACTTAGCGTGAAGATGACGACAACAAATTAAAATGATACCGCAATTCTACGTTCAGTAAAAATAAGACTAATTGTCAGTAGTAATAAATTTTCCGACACACACATCAATTCTTATTAACTTCTCTTTGCTTCTCTCTATATTTTCCTTCAAAATTGATGGACACGTTCTCGTCTCCCAGATCACGTAGAGAGCTGAAATTCAGCATACGTTTCATCGCGTGGAATATGTTTTTCATCTATCAAATTTTTAGGGCATTACGTCAAGTTGTTACGTCATTTACGTACGTCATGACTGTTTATGCCGTTTCTCCATTTTTTTTTTATTTACAAAGTACTGTTCAGTATCTACAGACAGTCTGAGACTGAACTTGCTGATAAATCCAATGATGAAAAGATGGATGAAATCCTCAACCTCGTCAGAGGATTTATCAGTATGTTCAACCTAGACGATATAAAACATCTGTTGATGCAGCTCGCTGAGTTAATTCAAAAAAAGAGCGATCCAATGCAAATGGTCTTTGAGGCTTTTAAATTAATCGCGGGATTTAATAAAAACAGTGAGAAACAAACCCGCCATGAATAGGTCCCAAAAAGAAAGTTTTAAAATAATATTTTGGAATGCGAACGGCATATCTCCAAGAATAAATGAACTTAGGAGCTACGTAAATGAAAATGATGTAGATGCCCTGCTAATCCAGGAAACTAAAGTTAGAGAAAACAAAAAACTAAATATAGCAACCTATAATAGCTATCATAACCTTAGCTCAAATATAACTGCTAGAAATCCCCATGGAGGAACAGCAATATATATTAAAAGTAATATTCCCCACGAGGAAATAAACAACATAAATCTTCAAGGTATAGAAAATACTAGTATAAAAATTAAAATAAATAATGTAAACCCATTTATCCTAACTTCAATATATGTCAAAAACATGAGTGGTATAAATGTAGCTGCGCAGCTGGAACTGCTTTTCTCGCGATATCCAAACACAATACTCGCGGGCGACTTCAATGCACACCACCGAGCGTGGGGCAGCAGGAGAGCCAACACACGCGGTACACAGATACATAGATTGCTAAACACAACAAACACTGACATCATTGCACCGTCGAGACCAACCTGCTTCTCAGGTGCCAATGGCTCATTCATAGACTTTGTCCTAACGAGAAACATAGAATACGCTCACACAATTGATACCCTGGATGAATTCGACTCGGATCATCTACCGGTACTGGTGACATTCGATTTGAACACTCCCCTTCCAGCCTCTCTGGGACAAGAGAGGGTGAACTGGAACGCATTCAAAAGAGCACTTTTCGAGCCGCATTTAGCAGTACCCAACATTATGAGCACGGCGGATATTGACTCTGCCACGCACACACTCACAACAGAAATCAGGAGAGCTATTGCATCTGCCACAACACATCGTGAGTCACCAAAAATGCCCACACTTTCCCACCATGTCAAACAATTAGTTAGGCAAAGGAACAGAATGCGTAAGACATGGCAGGCTAATAGAGACCCTACCCTCAAAAGGGAGCTTAACAGACTCACGTGGAAAGTCAGGGATAAAATTGTCGCAGAAAAGCAGCAACAGTATAAAGAGTTAATTGAATCCCTTAGCTCGGAAGACGTATCGCTCTGGCAATTCGCTAAAAGACTCAGAAAACCTCAAATTAAACTCCCGCCACTAATAGATGGCGCTAATAGTGCGTACTCAGACGAAGAAAAGGCAGAGGCGCTTGCTAGGCATTACGAAAAGCAATTTGAACCAAACCACGATCTAATGTGTCAGGACACCCTAAGAATGGTTAGGCAAACTCTAAACAATTTCAGGAACTCCCCGGTCACGGCTGAGATTAACCCAGCCACCCCGCAAGAAATAGTAGAGATTATCAAAAACCTTAAAAACCGTAAAAGCCCAGGGCACGACAAAATCAGGAATATCGCGGTAAAAAACCTACCCTTAAATATAATATTTTACTTGACCATCTTAACAAATAAAATGCTAGAACTAAATTATTTCCCCAAAGAATGGAAGGAAGCGATAATTATAGCGATCCATAAACCTGGTGAGGATGCCTCAATTCCAGCCAACTACAGACCAATCAGTTTGTTGCCGACACTCAGTAAAATTACTGAGAAAATAATTCTTAAGAGACTGAACACGCACCTTAGTGAGAAGGACATTATCATTCCGGAGCAGTTTGGATTTCGGCCAAAACACTCCACCACTCATCAGTTGCTGAGAGTGGTAGAGTACATTTCTTCTGGTTTTAATAATAAGACACCCACAGCTGCGATTTTTCTTGACATCCAAAAAGCCTTTGATAAAGTGTGGCACTGTGGATTAGCTTACAAATTGATCACTCTAAAAGTCCCTGACGCACTTGTCAAACTTTTAATTTCATACCTAAATAACAGACACTTTCAAGTCAGAGTAAAAAATAACTTATCTACACCCAGGCTGATTAAAAGTAGTGTACCGCAAGGATCCATCCTGGGCCCGACCCTCTTTAACATATATCTAAATGACATTCCCAGGACCCCAGACACGGAGCTGGCACTCTATGCAGACGACAGCGCGATACTTGCAAAACACCCTTACGTCTCAGTAATGCACAGACAGCTACAACAACACTTAGACATACTCCAAACATGGCTGGAAAAATGGCGAATAAAATTAAATCCCAATAAATGTCATTGGATTTATTTCTCAAGAAAACGTAAACCTCCGCCTCCTCTGTACATAAACAACCATGCCCTAAAAGCGGAAAAATCTACTAAATACCTAGGTGTAACGATAGACTCCCACCTAACTTGGAAACTGCACGTAACGAACTTAATCAAAAAAGCGTATATGGCCACAGGAGCTTTATACCCAATGATAGGAAACGGAAATCTAAGTTATCAAAATAAACTCCTAATTTATAAATCGGTCATCTGCCCGGGAATGCTGTATGCAGCACCCGTATGGGGATATGCCTGTAAAACTACCATAGACTTATTAGAGACAAGACAAAACAAAACCCTAAGGATTATAAGGAAAGCCCCTAGATACTTAAGAAACTCGGTAATTAGGAAATACTTCAAAATAAAAACTGTTAGAGCCCAAATCAAAAAGCTAGCGCTTAAATTCTACAAAAATCTGCCATCTGTCCCAAATGAACTATTATTTAATCTGCATGACTATGATCATCGCAAGGCTAAATCTCGTAAGAGACCCCGCTCGGTACTTAACTTTGATATTCGGTACTAGGAACGTCCCACCTTAATCAGTTGATATTAACGAAAACTCGCGATCTTTGGTTTTCTACAAAATGTTTAAAATCCTAAACTGCTAAAATGCTAGGTTACCCTCAGATCTGCATCAACCCCCCAAACTGCTTAAACTCTTAATGTGCAACAAACTGCCACACTAGGAGCTAGGACAAATAATAAAAACAGTAAATCAAAAACCTCGAACCTCCAACTATGGACCAATGAAATAATGTCACAGTATGAAGATAAGAACCACACCTAGAGATTGGAGATTAAAGGCGCTTCGCGCCTGGTGCTCTGTTCTGGACGAAACTCTATGAAGAAGTATCTACAGATAAAGTGTTCACCTAGTTCTAACATGCTGATCCATGTATAATACTACACAGTAGCTTAGCTTGAGATTTTTAACTGAGGAGGTTGAACATTTTAAAAAATTTGATATTACAAGTGAAATTTGTAATAGAATTCGCATTTTCATAAGTTTTAGCAGTAGAAGTTTTTACAGTTGAATACAGCTGGAGCACAGTAAGATGTATATCTAGGGAGGACAGTGATTGTCTGTATCTTATAAATGACTCCATTTACTCTGAAATAAAATAAATATATAAATAACAGTACATTTAAAATTACTGATCTTATTTATTTTCTAAAATTTTATTTTTCCTCCTGAAATGTGCTTAAAAATTTGAGATTTTTGCACGAGTCATATCGAGCTGTTCTTAATAAGTTCTTCGTTTTATATACTTGATATATGTATTTACTTCGGCTCTTCAAAATAAATAATCCATGCAAACATTACAGGAACTCTTAATGATGGATATATATATATATATATATATATATATATATTCTGGTTAATCTTCGAAATTGAGTCTGCGCTGTTCATTTCTGTTATCGGCATGGTGACCGTGGTTTGACTGCCTTGGTGATTTTAATATTTCATGATTACTTGGAATTGGTTATTATTATTATATTTTTCTAGTATATATATATATATATATATATATATATATATATATATATATATATATATATATCTTCTTGATAAAATAAAAAGCTGAATCTAGATACTACACGATTAAGCCTGAAATACCGATAGAGCCTGAAATAAATAATATCTGGTTTAATTTTTGAAGCTTAAAGTATAACATACGTTTCTAATAAGGGATTAAATCAATTAAAATAATGCATTACAGGGAATGTAATAATGATTATTGATTTCTTACTTATGAATGATAATCGAAAAGCTGCACTCTTTTGTCTATTTAATTGAACTTAGATTACTATTAAATCTCAGGGATAAAATTCGAACTTTAATGTTTTATTTGTAGTAATAAACTGGATTAAGAGATTTTATGCAGCTGACAATACTATTCTATCTTTCTATCAATTAATTTGATTAACTGCTGTAATCTTTATTAATTGGAATGGCTTCTCTTTCTTCAATAGGGATTTTCAATCACACAACGATAGCAATGGATATCAATGGCTGATTTTCTTCTTTGTAAGGAAATAATTGTTAATGCGTGTCATGTTTTAAATGTCTAAAACAAAGGAATATTTGAGTTGTTTATTGGTGCATTTGTACGAAGGCTAAGACAAATTAACTATAGTGTGGTTCACACTGATTTTAAATTTATTTTATTTATATAGATAGAATCCATTAAATATAATATCTGCACCGTTCTTAAAATTTCCGAGTATCAAAAACCGTTTAATATAATACAACACGAAAGATGAATCATGCATAAAGCATTGATGATGAAACACTTTCCAACTTCAATGCAATTTTATATAAACATCTCTTAAATGCGATACATTCCTCGGTAATATTTTTAAAATTATCACAATTCTACATTAATTTATTATATTTGAAAACTTCATCGAAGAAAATGAACTTCATTCAAATGACGGCATTGAAATAAAAATTGCCTGGTTTAAACATCACTAAAATGCGATACATTCCTCGGTAATATTTTTAAAATTATCATAATACTACAATAATTTATTGTATTTGAAAACTTCATCGAAAACAAATGGACTTTATTCAAATGACGTCATCGAAATATAAGTTACCTCTCTATAAAAGCAACATTTCATTCATTAATATTTTTCCAATCGTTTCATTCATCACAATACTATAATAATTTATTTTATTTAAAAGTTTGAAAAATTGTTATCTACCATATTTATTTTAAAATGTGAAACCTCTCTTACATATAAATAACTCAACTCTTGGAAAGATATTTATTATATAATATATCTCTTTTTTATTTCTGGGGGATATAGTAAGAGTCAGAATTTAATTGAATTTGTTTTTCTCCCTATATTAAATAATTTGTACTTAAAAAACTACTTAACATATTTTACTGAAATCTTTTTTATGTATTTTATGGGATAATTTGAATATTTCCTAAAATTTTCGAAGCAATTTGTGAATTTTAAATTCGCTTAAAAAATGTTTGAAAAATTAGGTCTCATAGGGTTTAATGTATTTCATTTTTTCAACCCGGGTTCAATCCAAAACTTATTGTGTGATATTATTCATTTATATTCCCATACAGACCGTCTGAGAAACATACTAAAATTTCATTTTGATAAAGTCATTTTTACGGCAGTTATCGTGCTAACGGACAGACAGACAGACAGAATGAACAAAGTCAAAAACACTTTTCAACTATGTTGTAAAATGTCAAAAACCATCTGCTGTAACTACTGTGCCTATATAAATGGAAACGATATTAAACGGAGTCAGAAGGGCATGAATTCAGACAGAGATAATGACAGAAGAACAGTTATACAGTTTCATTTTAAGTGGGGGCCATTCTTAAGGCTACCTACAAAATGCCATGAAATTCGGCGTAGCCATTCTCGGCGTAGCCATTGATAAGACAAATAAACAGACATATTTTTATTTTATTTATATACATTTACTAATTCATACAAAATATTGAATTTTAAATGAGGGTTTAGTGCGCCAAATAGATGATCATGCAGTGAGTTAAAATAGAGGGTGCATCTAATTTTGACACCTATGTGCCCTAATAAATTTAGCGCCTTTTGAAGAAAATACATACGTTTGCAATGTTACTAATACTTGCACTGAAGTATCCTTAATAATATTCTTACTGAAGAACATATAAGGTAAAATTATGATTGTTTTAAGGGCATAGTTGTAATCTAGCTGCTTAGATCAATGAAGCAAACAATGTGTCTGCGTGCAAAGCCATCTGAAGGAATGCATTTGCGCACAGAGAATGGACCTTGTTTTCACAAGAATATCTTCTATTTAACAAATTTCCGCGAAACTCTATTCAGCACTAAAATAATGCTTAAATACACATTTCGTGAAATTGGAAGGACTTTTTATGAACTAAGGTGGCTTGCAAACATTCCCCAAGTAGCGCTGACAGACACTAAGAGAGATTCACACTTTGATGCATACCAACGTTTAGGCAGATACATTGAGGCAAACGTAGGCAGATACGCAGACAGATATATAAAAATACTTACCAGAGATAAGCGCAGACAGATACACATAGAGAGAAACAGGCAAATACATATGCAGACATACAGAGACATACAGGTGTAATCAGAGATATACAGTAAGGGGGGGGCACAGAAAAAAAGGATGAATGAGAGCGCACATACATGAGAACACAAACACAGTAACACATCCACACACATATAGATAAGATATAAACAAAAAAGTGGCACTAAAAATAAATTATTTGTTAATATTAATAATTATTTGTTAATAATAATTATTTGTTAATAAATTATTTGAGCATTCGAAGGATTAGTAAGCTTCAGAGAGCTTAGGCAACAAGTAATTTATTTTTAGTGCTTCTAGTAAGCACTAAAAATAAATTACTTGTTGCCTAGGCTCTCTGAAGCTTACTAATCCGTCGAATGCTCAAATTCGAAATTTCGACAATATAGCTATACAGATTTTGACATGACAAATTTTGTCTTCTAGTGTAAATAAGAATGTAATAAAATTTCACGTGCAAAGAAATATTAATTCCGGAAGTGAAACATAAATCTAACCACAATCTAAAACCATGTATTAAAATTCCCCCAAACCAGCACTTCCCGTACGCTCTTCCTTTTACATTAATGACTGCCTTAAACAATAAACCTCTAATCCCAAATTAAACTCACCCGGGTTAAAAATCCTGTAATATATATATACGCCGCAACACCCAAAGAAACAAAAATCACCTAATCTCTCACGTCCTGCAAATATTATTCACTTGCACAAGGATGACAGTCGATGATAATAGCCGAGCCGTCATCGTAATCTTCATCATTAACTTGACGTGTAGTTCGCATGACTAATTTTTTCCAAGGCCCTGATTATGATATGATTATACGTTTGCAGCTGCTGCAATCGAGCGTTTTTTCCGTGTCTCTTCTGAGAATATGATTGGAGGACCCGGCGTCAATAAAATGAAACATAAAATATGATTTGCGAGACAAAGAAGGGGGTTGTCCGAGACAGATGTCCAGGTGAAAGCGACTTTGGTGACCTTCAGTCAGTGCGTTTGCCCGGACTTTTGGCTTCATTGGATTGTTTCAGGAAACACAACCGGTTCTTTTTATGACTGTGTAATTTTTTTCACGGATACTTAGTTTCGTCTATTAAAGGCAGCTTTGAGAAAACAATGTTTAGAATGATTTGCGGGCGGTGCTAAGGCTTTTGATTGTTTTACAGTTGATGAGCATGTCCACTTTCCGTTCAAGCAGACAAGGAACATCTGTTGCATTCAAACGGATGGATAGTTTTATGCTTATTTATGCCACGCATAAATTCAAGCTTTAAAGAATAAGCTTAATAGGACCTGTCATTAATTAACTGTTTTCTTGTTCATGTTGATGTTGTCTGTCATTATGGTCTTAAAATTAATTACGGTTTTTTTAGAAGAATTGTTAGATTCTTTGAGACTTTTAATTGGGTGATTCTTTGTATTAAAGAATATTTAAATATTCATGCCTGTCTTTGCTTGTCTTTTGCTACTCATGCCTGACATGAGCTGTAAACTTTATTAATATTTATTAATATCATAAAATTATTCAAGCAGCAGACTTCAGTGTGTAAGATGCCTGGAGTTGAATTAGACTGGCATCGATGCTTTTAGCATCTAGATCATATAACTTGAAGCTTAATGCACCTAACAACCAATAACTTCATTCGTAAAATGGATTTATGGGCATATTATTCTCATTAATTATAAAGATAAATAATATAAAAAGAACGATATTAAAGCGGGTAAAAGAATGGTCACCTGAAGAATTATACTTCCAAAGAAAGTTTTATGTTATTAGATTTATTTAAAATTTTGTGATTATTATATATATTTATTTATATGGCACAACAAAAATCAGCGATAGCAATGACACCTATATGATTAGAGGTTGTTATCAGAACACGGTGATAACCACCTACTTGAGGGATGATTGACGATAAAATAGTACTAGCTTACGGCATCGCAAGCTGTATACAAAGAAATCTTGATTAAAAAAATGTTCTTATTGACTCACCAGCGTATTTTCGCGAGCCCTCGACCTACAACAAACTTCACAGATATGTTCTTCATGGGATATAAGCAACCCCGAAGAATGTGTAGAGTCAAATTGTCTAACAAGCTGGGCCACGAGTGCCAGACAGTGCCAAGCACAGTTGCATATTTATCAACTGTTGGTTTAATTATGGAGACATTAGTCCATAAATAAAGACTGCATGGACACATTTGTCGATGTCTTAAAGCGGCATGGAGGAATTGTTCCATGTCTAAAGCCTTTATAGATGATTTAATCCAATTGGCATTTTATAGTTTTTGTTGGATTTTCCGACTTATTTGTTGTTGCATATACTGTTTACTTCCCTTGAAAATGGATGAGTAGTAAAACTGTATGTTTTCAAAGATATCCTTCTAGAGTTCATTTTTTATGTATGATAATTTAATGTTCGCGGACGGGCTAGTTACATTAGGATAACTTTCAGACCATCGGCATTATTGCACTATCCTGCAGGATTCATTAGTTCGAGTGCCGTGGTAAAGAACCTTGCTCTCACAGCGTAGCTCGAACCGCGGATATTCGTACTGGCCAGTCAATGTTTTCTCAATTGAGCTACTGGGTGGAATTAAAAACTCTTATCGAAGTGGGCTTTGCAAAGTTAAATAAAAGTCATTGACTGAAAACTATTAACCTTCTTATCTTTAACCAATAATTATAATCACGCAATATTCAGAACCAATATTTATAATCACACAAAAATTTTCACAAAAAGACACTGAAGGGGACATGTGGAAACAAAGAACATTTTCAACTTCTGCTTTGAGGATTAACTAATTAATGTGATACGCCTTTGGACACAAAACACTCCATATCATCTAAATCGACAATAACATAAAATGGATATCCAATTTTGGGGAGATGTAAATTTTGACACTAATATTTAAAGTTATATTACGTCGTTATTTGTGTAAATTTTAGATGTTTCAAAGAGCTAAACAGACCTTCTTTTAAATCTTTTAAATCCTTCTCTTAAATTAAATCGGTCGAGCTGAAACATTATTTTTAAACATTATGAATATTATGAATATTAATTCTATCTAATCTGGAACAGCTATATATAGAGTCGTAAATAAAAACTCATAAAAATTCTACTTCCAATGTAGTTTAATACTGTGTTAGCGTTAAAAGTAAGAAAGCGCTCTAGTGATCATCCATAATCACTCATAGGCCATGGTTTCGCGGTAATTACCTCTCGTTAGCAAGGGGGAAGCCAATGAGATGATCAGTAACCATAAATTTTCAAGCAAGGATTTTATATCTCTGTCAGCAACGGCGTAACATCGAATTCTTCTATTTTTGAGGCATGCATTTTCAGTCCCGACAATTGTTAATAAAATTCTAAGCCGTCAAGTGTATAGTGAAGATACTTCTTCTGTCTATGAATAAAAGCAAAAAAAAGTTCAACTGATACACCATTACCACCCATAGAATTGTATTAACGGTGGAAGTGGCATCATCAAATCTCTACTGAATTCGTTAGTTAAAATACTTCTGGAACGATTGTAGAAGCCTTGCTGTAAGGCTTTCGATCATTGATCCTTCTTACATCGTGCTAACGAGAGACATTTACCGTTTAACCATAGTCCACGGGTAGTGATGGCGTATCAGTTGAGCCTTTTCTTTGTTTTATTCAACTCCCCATACAGGACTGAAGTCGCTTCACTGTATTACTGTGTAAGTGTTCCTTTAAATAAATAGTGCTGGAGCTATTTGGTTATATACTATAATAAAGATGCTCTCTGATTGAAAAAGTTTTAGAAGCCCTGGTGTGAAAATGTCTGCCTGATCATGCAACACAAAACAAAAACATACTGCATATTAGTCAATGTGGTTATCTCACCAAAAGAACAAGTAGAAAATGAAGGTGAGTAATATGAAAAGCTGTTATCCGTAAACAAAATAGAAATGAAAACAGAAATATAGCTTTCTTTACATACGCAGTATCATGTGCAAAGAAAATATTGAAACAATATCGAAGTTTTTAGTTCGAATTTTCTACGGATTTATATGTTTTAATCATCTCAAACTCGAATTGATTATTAGATGATATATCTGTGTATGAGAATGTGTAAGCATGCATGAGTCTATGCGGACGCAACATCTCATATATACAAATGGTGGATTCCGAATACATTTTATCTGATTATTACAATGTGTGAATGCTGGAACTCTGATATTCGAAAGACGCTTCACATTTTGGGATTAAAGATATCACTTATATAATCATTTAAATCATAATTTATTATAATGTATATATAATTTATATATTTTTAAAATATCATAAAATATAAAAACAGTATTAAATAAACAAATATTTCAGTAGTAATTAATCATAAAAAGACGAACGGCACAAGTGATTTTGCAATTTAATGCCAATAAATTTATAATGATATTAATTAAATAGTAGATCATTTCAACGTGATGATGCCCATGATTCTAAATATATTTATGTTGTTTTCACCGGTAAAAAATCGCCAAAAACGCCACATTTTGTATTTACTTGATACAAATTCAATGCAAATAATATTGTAGTATGAGTTTTGAACGTGAATATTATTGAATGGAAATATATGATGTTTCCTCTAAATTTATAAGAAGTACTTAATTTCTATATGTTTCGATGTCATGCCGTGCCCAATTACAATGACTCTTTATTTAACGAAAGCAACTAGAAAAATATCTAATGTGACCAGCACTTGACTTTCTCTGCAGACTTATATTCACGTTCTCTTTATTTTAATTAAATTTAATTAACTTTCAATTCAATTTCCGTTCTCTTTTGATAACTGGACTTATTTTCAAAGGTGGAGAAGAGAAAATACGAAAACACTAAAATATCCCGAGAACGGCTAGTTTCATGCCCTAGTGTAATTTAACGGCCTAGTGTAATGGGGTTGATCTTATTCTCTTCTTCGTTAAATATTACGTATTAAACAAGCATTTAATGGGTATATTTGAGCATACATGGTTTTTATTTTAGATTTTTGCGATTTTTGCTGGCCATTTTGCAAAAAAAGGCAGGTTATTTTTCTCCAAATCGTACCAAAATCTAATCAGCCCTAGGGTGTCCCACAAGTGACTTATCTACCGAATTTTGTGAAATTCGGTCCATTAGTTTTTCAACTAGAGTAGATACAAATTTTGCGGACCATTTCGCAAAAAAGGCGGGTTCTTTTATCCCGAATCATATCCCAAACTAATTAGCACCAGATTCGCCCACAAATGACTTACCTACCAAATTTTATGAAATTCGGTCCATTAGTTTTTCAGTTAGAGTGGATACAAAATCTGCACAGACAGACACACAGATACACTGACAGACACTCACACAGACACACACACAGTCTTCACTCTAAAAATAGTTTTTTCGTATTCTAGAGGTCTTGAAACGTGTAGATCCGTCTAAAACACGAGTTGCGATTTTCGACATGATTTCAATACTTTCCCTATACATTACCATGTGTTGCAGGGGAATTAAAATATTAAACCAGCGAGGAATATATTTTTGATTTCACAATATGAACTATGATGTGAAATGATGTGATGGACATGATTTATAAAATGAAATTATGATGATATGTTTTCTGGACACAACTCAATATTTCGGCACAGAATATTTTTTGGTAAGGAATGCAATACATATTTTAACGAATAGTTTATGGTAGAATATTTTTATGAATGATATAAATAACTAATAATTTAAATGGCATCCATTGATATTCGAATTATCTGTAAAACTTGTTGCTGAATTTATAGATGTACATTGTATAATACACGTAAAGTGCAGGATCAATTAATCTGATCGCTTATAGCGTGTGCTGAAATAAATATTTAATTTATATTTAAAGGAAATACTTATTAACATCTTCCCTTACACATGATTTTTCTATATGCGCTTTTAGAGGAGTTTATATATTCAGCATGAAGTATACGATAACTTCATAAATTTACTGAATAGTTTTAAATCCAATTTTAAATCGCTGAAGAAAGAACGTGCGTATTGTACAGAACTCCTAGAAATTTTAAAACAGAAGTATTAAAAGAAAGAAATGTTATATACGAAAACAGATACTACGAAACTGTACATATAAAGTTCAAGAAAGAAGAAAATATACATTAAAATCCTTAAAAGAAACATTTTCCCCAAAGAAAAACTTCTAGGTTTGCATTTAAACAAAACTAATTATAAAAGTTTTGTTTAAATCTTATCCAGTTGCAGACAGACGTGGAAATAAAGCCCAGCTAAAATTTTCAGTTTATATTTCTTTAAAATAAATTTTTGAAGCCTCATGCAAATAACTTTTTACAATTGAAAATTTCGAAGCACGCAAATTAAATACAAACTAAATTGCGCTTACTTATAAAACTGCGATTTTTTCTTTAACGCGTTGTTCTTCATTTTTATCGTACTGTACTTAATTTCTAATATATTTTCTAATAAATTACACACGTCCTAAAATGCTAAAATTTTGTAAATTGTAGAAAATATATTATAGCTATTACTTTTTCACCTCACTTTTTTTTTCTTTCGGCACCCGCTAGTAGCCCGCTGGTGGCCTAGAAACCGTAATTCTTACACATTATTAGTACAGACAACGGGATAGAATTTAACGGAGCTGTAATTTTTATCTTTACTTTATGAATTCTCGTTTCTAAAAAGCTAATTTATAACCTTAAATATCATTGATATTTATTATATTTATTAGAAGTAGTATATTCACAGTTTACATATAACCGGTAACTTATCTACTATGTATGTGTGCATACAGTTAATACAATTAATAGAGAATGGTATTTAAAAAATATTATTTCAACATAATTATACAATATTTCAACATTATTATTTCAGCATCGTATTTTAACATCATCAGAAGAATGATGCTGAATAATGATATTGAAATAATATTGGTCAAGTCGGATTACTGAATTGAACACCATCTGGTACGATTAGCAGTCAAAGAGGTAATTTATAATATTAAATATAATTAACTTTTATTATATTTATGAAGGATAACATACTTACAGTTCATATGTAATATGTAGTTTATCTAATAGGTATGTGTTCATATAGTTATCTAACTTTAAATTTTTAGAAAATGGTATTTATGAATATTTATTTGAACATTATTATATGGCAACATAATTATACAGCATCATTATTTTAAAATCACCATTCGACATCATTGGTATGATGTTTGTCATTCCAACCTAAACTTTATAAACAATTTGTAAAATAGAATATCTGAGCTGATCTGAATCCAATTATATTTCCTTAAAGGTAACATTCTATTCCTCCAAACTATATACAAATCTCCCATATTTTAAATATTAGTATACTAAAAATACATACAAGAACTTTAAAAGGAATTTTGCATTTTCTGAGTTAAATTCATGGAGTTTCCTTTCAAAGAATCTAATTGCAAAAATAAAATAAATCTTATCCAACTCCACAGAAAGAGAACGTAAATCCAAGTACACTTTTCTGGCTGTGTTTATTTTAAGCGAATTGCAGAATATGTATGCAGGTAAGGATATTTTCTTCAACTGTTGTATTTGTATAAATTGAACCAAGTTTTTATTTGAAACTAGATTAAATTGACCGTTGTTTCCCAGGTTGTAAATAAGGACCCACTACCTATAAATAATTAAATAAGCACCTGCTGCTTAAATGTTACATTTGAACACAGCTTAAACCGGTTTCGATAAAAAATTGCATTTATCAAATCGTACGCTCTCTCCTTAAAAACAAATATCTGATATGGACAGCACACGGCTTTCGCTGCAGTTTCATGTTCGCGTTCTCTTTATTTCTTCAACAATTCATTGCATTGAATTTAATTGCTCAAAATAGCAGCGGTAATTGCTTTAACTTACACTGAATTTGCACTTTTTATTTCATTTTCATTTTCATTTGGTAGCTGGGCTTATTTTCAAACGTGGCGTAGCGAAAATGCTAAAAAACTAATATCTCGAGAAAAGCTACACTTAGAGTAATGAAGTTGGCCTTATTCTTTTTATAGTCAAAATTTACATATGAAATATGCATTTAATTGATATATTTGAGCAAGCGTAGTCTTTTATTTTTAATTTAAACGATTATTGCGGGCCATTTCGCAAAATATGGCAGGTTACTTTTTCCGAATAGTACTAAAATTTAATCAGCACTAGATTGACCTACAAGTGTTTTATCCACCAAACTTTGTGAAATTTGATCTATTTGTTCTTCAGTTTGAGTTGACACAGCAATTTTTGCAGGTCATTTCGCAAAAAAGAGGCGAACTCTTTTATCCCGAATCATGCCAAAATTTAATTAGCACCAGGTGACTTACCTACCATATTTTGTGAAACTTGGTCCATCAGTTTTTGAATTAAAGTGGATATATACATTGCACATACTGACACACAGATACACACTCAGACGTCAGGCTAAACATTGGTTTTCGTATTCTAGAAGTCCCAAAACGCATAGATCCGTCGAAAACACGAGTTACAATTTTCGGCATGATTCCAATACTTTCCCTACGCATTACCATGTATTGCAAGGAAAGTAAAAATATAAGAATCGCAATTGACAGTATATGCAACCGCTCATGAAACAGACGATTACGCTAAAATACTCATGCACCCTTATAAATATGAAGCGCTATCCGTCTGGAATTCCCGGTTTCGCTACCGAGACACTTGTCTATGATCTTGTCATGCTTCGAATGAAATTAGAGCCATATTATTCTCCATGGGTTTTATAGAGCGTTAGCGGTCTTAAAAAAGTTCTAGATTATAAAAGAAATAAAAGACAAATTCGAAATTTAATAAAAAAAAAGAAGGTCGATGTGCATTTATTCGGGTCCTGAAGTACCTGTGTACTATATCTCATGGTCGTACGACGCTTAAATTTTCTACTACAGACAGCTCAGACAGAAGACACACACATACAGATAATAGAAGACATACACACAGACAGACACACATTTTTTATTAAGTAAGATAAAAATGTGAAATTTAAAATGTTGATTATTAGCGCCAATCTAGGGATTATCCGTATAATTATTACATTGGATAATCTCCCTAAATTGGCGCTAATAAATTTTACTGCTTTTATTCTAACATTTAAAAAAATATTTATACATTTTGAAAATGCATATTTCGAAAAATAAATAAGAAAATGCTATTTGAAATAAAATATCTAAAATACTTTAGTCACGTATTTATGTTTTTAATTACTTAACATAAAATTAAAATCATAGCAATCTTTCTGTGTTAAAAAACACGTCATTTAAAGAATTTAATTATAATATTATGCTCTGAAATTGAAATACATTTTAACTCTTTCTTTATTCCAACAGCTTATTAAGTTGTGAAGTCTTTCAAAGTTTAGGAATGAGATACTACTGATACTCAATCAGAAGGTAAATCTTATTCTGGGATTCGAGACACCAAGCTTTCTCAGGATATATTTAATTAATTAGGAATTCAATATTTTGAGGTATTTTCCTTTGAAACATTTCTATATTTCATAGCAAATTCTTCATAATGATTCTTCTCTACTTCATCAGTGTCATACACAATTCTAAAACATTTCAGGAATAACGGCAAAAATTATGCATTAAAAGGGTTGGAGAACTGCATTTGTAGTATTAATAACAAAACATGTTTCATTATATATGGAAGAGTGAAATATTTATCCCTCAGTGTTCAGACGTTTTATTAAATTATTATTCAATGATACAACTGCCAAAGCGTGAACAATTTTGTCATCATACACATGTTGTCCGGCATACCACAGGGAGTGTATCATATTTCGTCCATTAGCCACATAATTTAGATCGTACCAAATAGGATAGTACCAACATGTACCGTTCTTCCTCTACTGATCACTTCTTGGATGAACATTCATACCTACATATTTAACGTGCTCTCAGACACGGGAGCGTTAATTTTGGGCGGTGGTGGGGATTGAACCTGGATCTTTCTCATGCGATTCTCCTCGCTCTTGGTTGAAATAATAAATTTGTAATTTATCAGCACAATTATGTTACGAAAACGCTTCTTTATTAATAATCTTGTGTGTATGTATGTGTTAGAAATAAGCTAATAGTAATCGAATGCATTTTAGATTTTGCTGATATCGCGCAATTTTTTTTAATTGTTCCTGTTTCAAAATCAACATTGATTGATTATTCATATCTGCAAAAAAATCAAATTATATATTTTTTATTAAATTCTAAATCAAACTTGAAGGATTTTATGTTGTTAATTTTGACATTATATTTTGATTTTCCTCCTGCTATGGGGAAAATATTGGAATCATACCAAAAATCGCAACTAGAATTTTCGGCGGATCTATACGTTTTGAGAGCTCTAGAGCACGAAAAAACTATTTTTAGCATGACGTTGACGTCTGCATGTGTGTGTGTGTATAATGTATGTGCACTCTAACTGAAAACTAATTGACCAAATTTCATATAATTTAGTAGGTAACCCGCTTTTTTTATTGCGAAATGGTCAGCAAAAATCGCATTTACCCACTCTAGCTAGAAAACTAATTTATCAAATTTCACAAAATTTGGTAGATAAGTCTCTTGTAGGTTTCCTTAGTGCTTATTACATTTTGGTACGATTCAGGAAAACAGAACCTGCATTTTTTTGCGAAATAGTCCGCAAAAATTGTCAAAATCTGAAATAAAAGACTACGTATACTGAAAGGCGTTAATTAAGTACTTGTTTTACATGTAATTTTTGACGATGAAAAGAATAAGATCAACCCCATTACTCTAGAATGAGCCGTTCTCGAGTTATTTTAGATTTTCATATTTTTGCTGTACCAGTTTTGAGAATAAGTCTAGTCACCAATTCAAAAAGGAAAGCTTCGTTAAAAGTGTAAATTCAGTGCAATAGTAATTAATTATATGTATTATTTAGTACAATTAACTTTAATTTAATGAATTATTAATGAAATAGGAAAATATAAATTTTAGTCTGCAAGGAAAGTTGTGTGTTTCTTACATCAAATTTCCCCCCCTGAAAGACAGATGTGTTATTTTGCTGACAAAATGGTTGAAAGACCCAAATATATAAACAAATTATTCAATAAGCGGATTTTAATATTCCGAATATAAAACAATAAATATCCCTCATCTGCGAATGAATTTTTCAGTAAAATTTCAACGCCAAGTTTGCACCAAACAAACAGTAACTTGTCTTATAATCAAAATAAACTGCATAAAATTAAAGACACAAATCATAGATAAAAAGGTCATTTAATCAAATAAAAACTTCCTATAAGATGTGCAAGTATTAAAAGGCCAGGACACTTTCGGGCATCACCATACCTTCATCAATGGCTATATGAAAAATTACAAGCTTACATAAAGACCTAATCGGCAGACAAAATTTGCATAAATCAACTACGGTATAATGATAATTAAATAGTATCAAAATAAACCGTTTTATCTAGAAATGGAATAATAATGGTAATTTAGGGAGAATTAAAATTATGTATGCGGGATTTGAAATCCGTTTAGGTAAAAGTAGTTGACAAAATTGCTTATAATCAAAAATATTATCCAGTTAGCTAGAAGGTGGGGTGATAATAATTAACATATTATACGGAGAAAGATAAAAATGAGATTTAAAATATTTTTCAGGAAAAATTAGTTGATAAACATATTTCTAATCTAAACAAATTTCTTGTAACATAGGAAGGTGGATGAAAATAGTGGCTTGATACTGCGGTAATTTGACATTTTCTCTGTGGGATTTGAATTCCTGGAAAAGAGATTATAATCAAAACATATTCCTGGTTAGATAAAAGGGGGGGGGGACTATTATTGGTTATTAAAGAGGGTATTAACATTATGTTTATGTGACTTGAAATCCTTACTGATTAAAAAATGCTTAATTAAAAGGCTTATAATCAAAGAAACTTTCTTTTCGCTTAGAGAATGGAATAATAATGGTCGCAGGAGAGAATCCATATTATGTTTATAAGATTAGAAACCCGTTTCCATAAAAAGTGATAAGAATTGTGGGCTTAAGAAGGGTCCTAATACGTAGATACAATAATTCAATCATTAGTGCGTGGCTTTTCGAAGGAGACGTTTGGCAACAGTTTTTTTCAACATTTGAGGAATAAAAATTAGTACACATACATTAGAGGACATTGTAGATACTATATCTATCTATCTATATCTATCTATCTATCTATCTATATATATATATATATATATATATATATATATATATATATATATATATATATATATATATATATATATAAATATATATATATATATATATATATATATATATATATATATATATATATATATATATATATATATATATATATATATATATATATCATATAAAAGCCTGTAAACAAATTCAAAACGAATTCCCATGCATATAATTCCTATGGCTGGAAAAGCAGCTTTAAACGGGAGGGGGAGTCGCAATCCTCCCCAACCATTAAATGCAAAGCATTTGGTTATCCCAAGTTCCTTTAAATCTTCTTTTTCTTGGATTATATATATATATATATATATATATACGGTGAAACCTGGTTAAAGTGACCACCCTTGAGACTGAGAAAACCGGTCACTTTAGCCAAGTGGTCACTTTAACCAGGTCCGGTAGTGCAGGTTTTTTTCAGACAATGCGTGTCAGTGACCTGTAGACGTTCGTTTTCGCCGAAAATGGAAATGGTACTTGAAAAACAACGTGCGAATATCAAATCTCCAAAATCATTTGGTAAAATTGCCGACAGAGACATTGCACCTGCTGCAGTACACATGCTACTGAGTATGCATGTGCACTGTCTTTCGACCCCGAATAAAAACGATTCCGTTATGCATGTGTACTTGGTAGAAGAGTGGGTTTACTTTGGTGCTGAGACAAGTGCATAAGAAATGACGCAATGTCTGTCACATGTTTTAGTTTATTTTTATTGTCGACGAACACAATTTCAGCACTTATAGAATCCGTCTATAAAAAACTTTCAACATTGGATAAATAAACCGTTAAATAATAAATTGATTCAAAATAAACTGAAGTCTCACATGATCTTTCTTCTAGAAAAATAAATTAGATTTTTTTTCCAGACATTATTCTTATACTACTTGAAATATGTATGTTTATTTATCAGAGAAAAAGGTATTGATTTTAAAAATATATATTTATCTAAAAAGATGTTAATGTTTAAAATGGGCGTTTATTTTGAACTTCATTATATTTTTACTTTCCTTATATACATAATGTATAAGGAAAGTATTGTGACGGGGTCGAAAATTCGAATTCGAGTTTTCGACGGGAGAGCACGTTTCAAGCATCCCTGATCACGAATCAAACATTTTTGAAGTGATGTCTGTGTGTGTGTGTGTGAAAGTATGTGTGTGTGTGTCAGTGGGTCTGTGGAGACGATAACTGACGAACGAATGGACCGATTTGAACCAAATTTGGTACAAAAATCACAATCCGTAAACACTGGACGCCTATTGTTTTTATACGCAATCGAATGTTCAGAACCCCCCTAAAAATCGTTAACTTGGCGACTTTTTGAAATGTTGCCAAATTAACGAAAATCTCGCCAAATGGATAAAAATGACGCTAAATCAATGAAAATGACGACTAATTGCCGAAAATTCAATATCTTGGAAAGAATATTAGTATTTACTATCAGAAAAAGCTATTTTTTTACTGTAAAAGTAGTAAATTCTTTTCGCTATATAAGGAAAGTCATGTGTTGCCCACATCAGATTTTTATTATTCTGTGTGTTTATTTGTATGTTTGCACTTTTATTTTTCTTTGTAATTCGTTGTATTACTACTCAGAATTGTTTTTCTTATCTATGTGTAACAATTTTTAAATTTTAAATATTTAGTTAACCCTCTTATAACGCGGTAATCTCATAATGTGGTTTCCATATAACGAAGAGCAAAAATTGCGACAGCCCTCTTCTAATGCGGCACTCATTAAACGCGGTTACTATACAAAGCAGTAGTCTTATAACGCTGTTTCCCCATAGTACAACGCAGTAGTCTTGTAAAGCAGTTTCCCTATAATACAACTCAGTTAGCTTAACCCGTCTCCCTATAGCATGAATTTTTCTATTACATTTTTACGGTTGAAATTAACGGGGAATTTGCCTGTTTTTTCACCCACGTACATCACCATTTTTCAATTTCAGTTATCAGGGAAATTCCCCTATAAAAAAATTAATACATTCACCTCAAATACATTGGTAGACAAAAATAGGGATAAAGAATGGGTTGCAAATTTCAATTTAAATGATGTGAACATGGGACTGGATTTGGGTAACCAATTAGAAAATTACTTTATTAAAAAATTATCCTTCAACAGTGAAGTGTAAGTTTAAAAGAAAAATACAAAATTGCTTAGCTCCTTATAGAAAGATTTTGATAGAGTTACAAAATAAAGCTACATTTTAAAACGAAAATGAAGATATGCCAAGTGAAGAGGACATAAAAAGAAAAGGAATTAGACCACTAATATTTGACAGTGATGATGAATGTAAATATCATTTCTGTTGAAAAAAAAGTTAATAAGTTTATATTTTACATTGTTTTCCTAATTTTCTTATTTAATGTCTTAATAAAAATAATTCGAAATATTTGAACATGTATTTATTGCCTTTTGTATCTATAAACTTATATTTCATAACTGCATTCATCATAACATGGTGTTCTAAAAATGCAGTTTTATATAACGTAAAATGAATCAACCTGATTTATATGTTTTGGGTTTCACTTACCGCGGTTTCCATATAAGGCGGTACGAATTGTTCTGTTTTGTACTGATTCTGAGTTTCTTATAACGCGGTTTCCATATAATACGGTACGAATTAATCTGACTTGCACCAATCTGAGTTTCTATAACGCGGTACGAATTAATCGCAATATAAGAGGGTTGGTCGACTGCATATACTTTGAGAAAGATATATCAAGTAATTCTTTAACCCATTCTTTGGTAAGGATCTCTATCGTTTCATGAAAATTAAAGAAAATGCATTTTAGTTTAGGTTTGAGATTTGGAAATGCGTATGTGACAGTCCCGCGACACTCTATTATTGGCGTGTACATGGCATGATGTAATACTATTAGATTTAATTATGATAATATGTAGTTTTGTAAATAATTCTGTAGCAAAATTAAATTTTGCATATAATGTAAGTCACTCAATAACAAGTACTCAGACAGAGATAAAAAGAGAGAGAACACCACAACATTGGGATAAGACTTTTCCAGAGGAATACTCTTAAATTAGATGTACAACGTCAACTAGCCTGATGTCCGCCTTTGCGACCTTAAGGGGGTATGGTATCCAAATTGTTGAAATCTGCAATTTTGAAGTTATATTTGTAATTTTTTGCAGTCAGGTACATTTTAAATATAGTAAACAAAATGCGAAATTCAAAATTTAAAAAATTAGAATTTTTTTCTTAATTAAAATTTCAAAAATTTGACAAGTTTTCTTTTTGATGTTAAGTAGAAAAATAATTTTTCTAAAATTTTAAATTGAGCATTTTTTTAACATAAAAATATGTAAGAAATAAATTGTCTTCAGAGTTTTTGTAAATATGAATCAGAAAAAATTTAATAAAAAATAATATAAAGAAAAAGTGATTTTACACCATAAATATCGTTTTCGAAAATCATAATAAAAAAATAAACACATATATCAGCAATTGCTGAAAACAAATTAAAGAAAAGTATATATATATATAACAATTGTTCCAAATTTGACTCCTATCCGTGCAGTAGAATTTTACTTATATCAATTTAAATTTATAAAAATGTCGAAAATCACGTCTTAGAGAAACTTTGAGACGAAAATTGGCGTGGCTGATGGCAACTTCAGTAGTTCAATTTTTAACATTGCAATATAGTCGGTTCTATTTAACGTAACAAGATGAATTTGGTGTCATTCAAATCAGAAAATTATGAATGTTTTTTTAAACAATAAAAACAAATTGAGATTTTTCGGGGTTTTCTGGGTGCCATACCCTCTTAAGTATGTAAGGGGGTGCCCTCCTAGCCTCCCCTATGAACAACTTTGATTTCTAACGTTCCGAATGGACTTAACATTAAGTTTCAAATTCCTTTTTTCAAACAGACATAAAAATACCGTATACTGCATAACAAAATACAATAATGAGACTTTGTCAGTTCTTGTTTCTATCTAAACAAACCAGAATACAAAGTCAAATGTAAGTTAATATTCATCAATTATATTTCACACGTGTTGACATAAAAATCCACTTTCATTTGTGAACCACGAATCCTTAAGAAGCTTTCTTACGACATATGTTTACTTTTCCAAGACGAGGCCTCTTAACTTCTTTCATGAAGTGGAACTCCGGAATTGATTTACATCTAATTATATCTCGTTTTGGATTGTAGGACCGTAAAATACAGGAGGTATATCTAGACTTGCTAGAAATTAAATTCCGGTATGAATCAGAAATACGAATAGAACCTTAAAGAGAACGTTGCATTTTCACAGAAAAATAATTCAAAGAGTTGATCCATTGAACAAAACTAATTACAAAACTGAACGAAATGTTATACAAACTTAGAGGAGAAAAAAAACAATATTCATGCTGAACAACTTACAAGATGCGTTCGTTTTATATATATTAAAGAACAAGTAAGCAGATTGGAAGGCAATATTTATATAAATAGATTGAAAAAATATAACCATTTATGTCACTGATAAAGATGAAAATCAGCGTGGCCAATCAAATATAAAATTCAAAAGTAACAATAAGAAATACATCATTATTAGAAATATTAGATATACATTTTTTAAACTAATAAATTATATATAAATAATATAATAATGATATATAATTTTTTTAAACTAATTTTAATACAAATTGTTGAATTCCATATGCAATGCAATGTCTCCTGGTAGAACGTAATTTGAGATTTTGCATGTTGCAGCTAACTGAGAGCAATTTGCAACTACAAGTAGATGAAATTGAAAAAATCCCTTTTTTTTCCATTTATTCATTTATTATTTCTTCTTATGTATGTAGTCTAAGTAGAAATAGTTTATAGATATAATCTATCTATTTCTTCGGAAACATACATTTTTGTGTTTGCTTCTACAAGACACTTGGACATGATTACGAATTTTGTAGAAGTGAACATATCCTGATTTAGGTTTATAACCTTGTCCACGTGAATAGCGTTTGTGCTTGGATTTCGTCAGTTTTTCTGTTATCGATTCCATACATTTGTTTTCTGATACTTTTCTTTGACTTGTTGATTCGAAATTTATTTTTTTCCATTTGCTTGAAAATTAGTTGATATATACTTTTATTTTGTAAGCCTGTCAGGTTTTTCGAGTTACAGATTCTCACTTTTTATTCATTGGACCTTAAAACCTTTATATATATATATATATATATATATATATATATATATATATATATATATATATATATATATATATATATATATATATATATATATTATATATATATATATATATATTATACATATATATAGATATATATATATATTAATACATACATTATATATATATATATATATATATATATATATTATATATATATATATATATTATACATATATATATATATATATATATATATATATTAATACATACACTATATATATATATATATATATACGTTTCTCCTCTGGCCCCCTAGAGATTGGTAAATCACTGCCATGGACCCTCTTCTGTAACATTAACATTTATCGGTATAATTAACCAATTATCCCTTCTGCATTGCTGTGGAAATCTTTTGTTCTCGGAAATGAAGCGATAGCATTGATAATTACGTCTGCAGAAACACCTAGGGGGTGACAACATTGATATTCAATTACACAGAAGAGCACATAATCTTAGCTGAGCACTAATTACTTACACATTAGTTATTAAAGGAACAGGTACTTTCTGTATGCTCTGCAGAGCGAACTTAAACCTTTCATTTATGCTCCGGTTGTGCAGCATGGTAGAACATCACGAAGTATTTATTGATGAGTTTGGAGGCGAAGGTCAAAGGGACAAGAATTCTGAGAAATATTCGAATCAGCTCTTATACATATCTTTCTTCAAAAATTGCTAGGTGAGAATTTAAAATTATTAGACTGTAGTAAATAATCAAATTACATTAGGAATCGGGTAATATACTTATCATTTTGCGCTTCATCTGAGGAATAACTATTCAAATAAAGTGGTGATAAGATATTAAAATTCTTTTAACTGGAAAATGTTATTCTAAGAACCATGTCTTATACAAAAAAAATAAAGAATATACTGTTTCCTATATTTATTATTACTCGATTTGTCATTAAAGCATTGTTAAAATCATTTTAATCAAAGCGTTTCATACACAGGAATGGACAGATTTTTACTTTTTATTAAAGTTACTACTTATGCAGAAGATCTTAATCTGCGTACTTGAAGATATACAGGGTGTCCAGTGCCATCGGTGCCCAATGGCTATTTTCTCAACCGTTAGTCACAGAGATACACCTTCAATTGCAAAAGTGTTTTAAATTTTAAACTATATTATCTTTGAAACAGTTTAAATCAATAAATTCATTTCTGAAAGAAATACGAAATATAAATTTTTATACAGTCCCCCGGTCCTATTATTTATATTTAGGAAAATCATCCTCATACGATTTTATGCAAAATAAAAAAAAAAAATCATCCTTTTACGACCAAAATTGGTCGACTTATAGCTGTTTAAATTTGGAGCACTTTCTGTGCTGAGAAATGGTCAATACTCTCCCTGATTGGTTGGTTGCCAGGAGAAATGATCAACACGGTTCCTGATTGGTTGGTTGCTTGAAACGGGCATTTTTAACGCGTGGAAAAGCTACTTAAGTCATAAAGTTTAATGCTTCATAACTCGGTGAATTTTGGTTGTAAAAGGAAGATTTTTTTTTTATTTTGCATGAAATTGTATGAGGATGATTTTCCTAAATATAAATGGTAGGACCGGGGAAGCGTATAAAATTTATATTTCGTATTTCTTTCAGAAATGCATTTATTGATTTAAATTGTTTCTGAGATAATAGATTTTAAAATTTAAAACATTTTTGCAATTGGATATATATCTCTGTGACTAACCGTTGAGGAAATAGCCATTGAGCACCGATAGCACTGGACACCCTATATAATAACTAAACGATAGTATTTATTAATAAAAAACCACAGTAAAATGCTAAAACGAGAAGTTTGTTAAGGTGATTTCATATCATGTTATGTTCGACGGAATTGTTAAGCATTTCTGTACAATTTTTTACACTTCCTTCGTACAGTCAAATAAAATTTTGAAAAGCAAACAAACAGGAAATTATATTTCCAGAACCGGAAGTGGAAATCTTCAGTGAATCCACTTTTCTTACTCCCTCTAACATACGATGTTGAATCAATATTTGAGAACATCTAAGCTCTATCTATAGTCGATCCCGAAAAACATGTGTTGTAAAGAAAACGTATAGTTCTACAACGGGAGTGAAATTTCAAGAACCGGAGGAGAAAATACTTAGTAAAGCTTAATTAGTAATTTTTTGACGTAGAAAAGAAGCTTAAATACTTAATGAAAAAATCCTTTTATATATTAAAGAAATTGATGCTGAATATATGTCAGGAATTATTTAATCTCTCTACAATCGATACTGAGAAATATATAAGGATTTCTACAGAAAATTTGTGTGAACTAGAATTGGAGAAATAACCGAACATCAAATTTCTGAATAAACCTCCACCCCCTCTGGAAATAGATGATGAAGCCATATCAGTCATGATCGAAGCTCTATCTATAGCTAAGTCTGAAAAATAGATATTGTCAAGAAAATGCTAATTTTTGAATACACTCAAACCTGTTTTTGTGCGGTTGATAGGGACCGCATAAAAGAAAACGCATAAAAAAAAATCGCACAAAACTTCACGAGTAGCTATAAAAAATAGTTTTCGCAACACAATTAAAAAGTATTTTTTTTTATGCGGTGAATAGGGACAGCATAAAAAAAGTCTCATGTAGAAAATAACTCAAAATTTACGAAATAACTAGGAATTGCTTTTTTAAATGAAATCAAGGCACAAGGCTTGGCAGCTACTTGGAATCTCGCCAAACCTTTTGGAATCTGATTTAGAAAATACACATGCGAACATTTTTAAATATTTTATTTACATATGTACTTATTTTACACATACAAAACTTTTCAAAACGCATAACCATTATCCTTCGTAGTCTGACAATAGGAATGTGAAAGCACTTTGAAGGACGTCAATTGATATTAGATTTAAAAATTAAAACACACGTAATATTCTTTTTTATTAAATCACTTTATTTAGCAGACTTGTCACTTGCGCAGATCAGAGACGAATAAAAAAAAGCAACTCTTTGCTCCCTTCAAGTAAACTTTTTCTACCTACTCGTTAAAACAAACAAAACAAAGCATGAGACTAGTCGCCGACTATTTCATTGGCAAAAAACCAACTCAGCGACCTAACGAGACACGCAGTCCGTTTCAGGAAAACCCGAACTAACACGATGCAGATGTCCTTCAATGTTTATTTGCGATCAATGCAGTTTTGTTTGCTACGCAAGAATTCCATCGCAACATGCTATTGCACATTTCATTTATTTACATGGAAATTATTGTGCGTTCAACAATTAAATTATGCGATTATAGAATTCAATACATATGTAATGTAATTGACTGACGCAATACTTATGTAATGTGATGAAATACATATCAACAATCGAAAAAACTAAATGGCCGATCAAACTTACTAATTTTTTTTTCTGATAACTTCGTCAATTATGTTCCAATTTGATTGAAATTTTCATGTAGTGTATGAAGTGATATTTCCAGAACCAGAATAGGAAGTGATATTTCCAGAAAGTGGAAATCTTTAGTGAGACCTTTATTCCCTCTAAAAGTCGATGCTGAATCCGTATCAGTCATTGTCTAAGCTCCATTTATAGCCAGTCTTAGAAAATATATGTATTATAGAAAAAATTTGAACCGAAATTCTTAGTGAACCTGCCTATCATATCGACAATTTATTGCTGAATCTATATTAGTTATAGATATTCTAAACTTTATTCATAGCCGATGTTAAAAAAAATGTTTCGAAGAAAATGAAAATTTTCGAATCGGAAAATAAAAGAAAAAGAAGTAGAACACGCTACTAACCGCCCTATCCCCCATCGGAATTTGATGATGCATTCATACAGATCTTGATGCTTAAAAGAAATGCTTCTGCAAATAGGTGCTTCAAAAAAATTTTTTTGTTTAAACCGTGGTGTTTTAAAACTGCTGAAACCACACTGTAAAACATTTGAATGCATGTTACTAAAACTTTCAGGGGAACCAACTGTCCCTACTGGGGAGTAAGGTTCGTGATACTTATGATAATATCTATATTACAAGAAGGATTAATCATGGATAAAGCATTCATTATGAAGCACTTTCCAACTGAAATGCAATTTTATTTAAACATCTCAAATACGATATGTTCAGCTGAGATATTTTTTAAATTATCACGGTACTACAATAATTCATTTTACTTGGAAACTTAAAAAATCATCAAAAAAGACAATGCTATAAAATCGTCTGCTTCTCTATCTAAGTAAAATCATATCTCTTATATTCCAGACTCCAGAGTTAAATAATTTTGCGTTAAAAAATCTCAAGAATTCTTATACAACTCATCTTACAATTGCTTATTATGTTTACATTTTGCATACGTTTAAATTAGGCTTCGTTGTAAATGCAATACGTATTGTAAATGCATAGACACAGAATTTAAATACACAGATAATATGCAAAAATAAAGCGGTTTTAGGAAGGATGCTACACTAAATATAAATATAAGCATTCAAGAAAAATCACGATTTTTACTAAGCGAAAAAAATAATAGATGTCATGTTTTGTTTTGCAATGATTCACGTGATCTGGTCATATAATATGGATGTAATTATTATTTTAATTTTTAATTAAAAAACTACTTAACATATTTTGATGACAATTTTTTACACATTTTATGTGATAATTTGAATATATCATAAAATTTTCAAAGCAATTTGTGAATTTTAACTCCGCTTAAAAAATGTGTGAAAATGTAGGTCCCATAGTGTTCAGTATTTCATTTTTTCAATCCGGATTAAATTCAAAACTAGTTGCGGGATATTATTTTTTTACATCCCTATATGTCCCACAGATCTTCTCAACATCATACTAGAATTTCGTTTTGATAAAGTCATTTTTACGGCAGTTATCGCACAAATGGACAGACAGACATACAGATAGACAGACAGAATGAACAAAGCAATAAACACTTCTCAGCTATGTTGGAAAGAGTCAAAAATAACGCTTCGACAGACGATAGTTAGGTGAATATTTCAGAAATGAAGCTTGAATTTTCATGAACTCCTGTAGTTGATGTTTTTCTGGTAGTTTGTCGAAATTATCAACAGAGTTGCTGAAAAAAATGAGCAACAATTGCGAAATGTTTTACAGTGCAATAAACGTATTAATCGATTTCGTATTAATCGATTAAATCGATCGAAACGTATTAATCGATTTTTCAGTATCCTGCCATCTCATGTATCATAACAGACACTACTTGTGCATATCGTGTTAGTCTCAAGTGTCAATCCCTTTAAGCAGAATGTTTCTTTCATGGAATTATTAGAAAATGCGTTCGGCGTAGCAAAGGATTAAGCCAGAGATTAATTGCATCCAATTTCTTTTAAAGGCGTAGTCACCCACTAAAACGGATTCTACCGTATATATTTATATTACAGAGTTTGGTTCAAAACTTTTTTGAAAGCGTATTCTTCGAAATCTTTCTAGTGATGTTAAGATGAATACTCTGTGATAATATTTTCGATCGGTAAGGAACAGAAGTGTACGAAAATCACTCAAAATGGCGCTTCGAGATTTGATAACTAAAAAATTAATTTAAATAAGAAAAATCTCAATGAGGTGTTTCTTTTCAGGAGCCAAGGCACCTATATACCATATTTTATGGCAGTACGTCGACGCAAACGGACATACATTACCTTTAACTGTTACAGATTTGTTGTTACAGATAGACATTACCTTTTATTGTTATAGATTTATTGTTACAGGTGGACATTATATTTTTATTGTTATAGATTTATTGTTACAGACAGACATTACATTTTAATTGTTATCGATTTATTGTTACAGACAGACGTTCCCTTTTATTGTTATAGATTTATTGTAACAGACAGACATTACTTTTATTGTTATAGATTTATTGTTACAGACAGACATTACTTTTAATTGTTATAGATTTATTGTTACAGACAGACATTACCTTTTATTGTTATAGATTTATTGTTACAGACAGACATTGTCTTTTATTGTTATAGCTTTATTGTTACAGACAGACATTTCTTTTATTACTGTAGATTTATTGTTACAGACAGACATTATTTTTTATTGTTATAATTTATTGTTACACATAGACATTACCTTTTGTTGTTAATGATTTAAGTAGAATAGGTTATCTTGCGAAACTCTCTCACTGAAATTAGTAATACCATTAACGTGTGTATGAAGCGTGTCTTGAAGCACTAATAAAAATTTGAATTTTGCATTTCTTATGTATCAGCATAATACATGGTGTTTCAAAATGGTTGACCCGATTTCAAATGGCTGTAATTTTCTAACAATAATTTGTGTATTAAATTAATATATATCACGTGAAAGAAGAAATTTCCGGCTTTTATAATGTCACGTTCTGTTACATTTGTGGCTTCGCAATAGACAGTAAGCAGTTGTTTACCAAAATTTGAACTTTCGTCGTCACCTTAACAAAGTTCTTCCTCATCGTTGGATTGGTCATTGTGGACCTACAGATTTGGCTTAACAAACTGACTTCCCGGATCTGTGATTTTTTTTCTTTTGAGGAAATATAAAGGATATATAAAATATAAAATATAAAGGTTCGTTCAACCTTCACTCACAAACCTGCATGATCTCAAAATCCGCAATACTGCAGCTGACGGCGACGGTAACACAGGATATGCTGGATCAAGTTTGGAGAGTTTGATTATCCCCTTGATGCTGTTCGTGCAATTGAAGGAGGTCACATCGAACACTTATAGATACAACTTGGACATTTTCCCTTTAATTTCATGAATAACTTTTCAGTGTAGGTTTGTAAGTTTGAAAATTAAAGCCATTTGAAATCGGGTCAATCCTTTTAAAACACCCCGTATAACTTTAAATTTTGTGCGTTGTCAATTACATTGAGGACGCAATTACGGACATATATATATATATATATATATATATTAAGAAATTTAATTACTTGTATATTTTAATTATCTGTGACTTATTCCTTATTGAAAGTTATATGAAGAACACATGTAAAAATAAAAATGAAAATAAAATAAATAAAAATATAAATAAAACAGACTCAACGTTTGGCTTGAAAATAGTTTCTTTATAAAAAAAACATATTTTAAACAGGCAATAAATACCTCTCGTTCCATGCTCCATTTCTTTTCGCAAACATTATATTTTCCGAGCAAAAAAAAAAAAAAACATATTATCACGAGATTTTAGTCTAACGGAATTACAGTCATTCTACCAACAGTGAATATTACGTTATATGCAAGCCTCACTTATGATTAAATGGTTCGCTCTCTGTCCTCGTAAAGATTTTAACATTTTGACTTAGTTATCTTTATAAAACCATTCGATTTTTTGAAAAAAATTATCAAAATTTAAGAACCTTAGTTTACATTCTGAAATAAGTTGACAGTTCTTTTTCACTCTATTCTAGTTCTTAGTGTAGTTATGCCGGCATAGATATAGTAACTTGCAGGAGCTTGTTACTTTCCTTATATACATAATGCATAAGGAAAGTATTGTGACGGGGTTGAAAATTCGAATTCGAGTTTTCGACGAGAGAGAACTTTTCAAGCATCTCTGATCACGAATCAAGCATTTTTGCAGTGATGCCTGTGTGTGTGCGTGTGTGTGTGTGAAAGTATGTGTGTGTGTGTATGTGTGTAAAAGTATGTGAGTGTGTGTATGTGTGTGAAAGTATGTGAGTGTGTGTGTGTATGTGCGTGTCAGTGAGTCTGTGGAGACGATATCTCACGAACACATGGAGGGTTTCGAATGAAATTTGGTACAAAAATCACAATCCGTGAATACTGGAAGCTTACTGTTTTTAAACGTAATAGAATGTTCAGAACCCCCCTAAATTTTCTAGTGAAATTTTGAAAAAACCATCAAAAAATCAGAACCTTTAATAAAGTTACGCAAATAGACATTTCTTATGTGATTCTATCTTTGAAAACGATTGACATAAACTTTAGAACGCTAGCATGATCCGTTCTCGAAATATTGCAAATTTTTTAAACAAATTTATCAAAAAATCCCATAAATTAAATACAATATATTAACTGTTGAGAAACATGTTCACTTTTCACATGTAATATCATGCGATAAATTGGGGGACGTCATTCTCGTGGATCTAGCTCGTTCCATTCATGAGAAAAGCTACTTTGAGTAATACTTCTGTATTTGAACGCCGATAGTTATTTATCTGCTATAAGAGTAACTTATTTCTCCGTCCATGACGCTTAGCGATGTGTTGGCGCCGAATTGGGCGGAATGTCGCCAACTTGGCGACTCTTTTAAATGTTGCCAAATTAACGAAAATCTCGCAAAATGGATAAAAATGACACTAAATCAATGAAAATGACGACTGATTCAATATCTTGTAAAGATAAATATCTACTATAAGAAAAAACCTATGTTTTTATTGTAAAGGTAGTAAATTCATTGCATTATATAAGGAAAGTCATGTGTTGCCCACATCAGATTTTTCATTACTGTGTACGAATCATTTTGATAAGGAATAAATAAAATATATATACAAATATTAAGAAATACTAAATTTGATAAAGAAAGAAATGCATTAAGGGTTCCTTTCATTTCTATAACACATGGATATCAAAACAAAATTGTTTGATATGAGAGACAAGAGGAAAATAGATTATCGCCGATTTTTTCAAGGACTGGGTGAGTGAGTGATGTGACAAAGTTATCGAGAATCCACTATACCCAGAATCTTGATTTTGATGTCATTAAATCCTTTTCAACTTCTATGCCAATAAAATATCTAATAATTCAAAATAGGGAATATGTGACAATGCAAAGTAATAATTAAAAAATACTTTTCTGAAAGGTAAAGCACTTATACTCGATCCAGGGATTTTAGTCTTATTCGATTCTTCTCATTTCCTATATTATCGAAAATTTCAAAAAAATTTGAAATAGGGGCGACGATAATTATGATTTGGAAAGAAAGTTACCCCAGTTTTGCCGCCCTAAAATACTAAATACAGAGTTTTGAATAATTTCGCTTTCAATTTATAACTGGATATCAACAGCTTAAATAAGTGTGTTGGTGTCACATTTAAAGGATATATATATCTATTGAGAACGCGCGAAGTGCATTGCATGGAAATGTATTTATGATTATGTTATAGCTATGTACATATGGGTATGTTATATAGATAAATTGTTGTATTTTATACCAAGCGTGAACTGATAGGTATATGCTTCACTTTCAAACTTAATTAGCTGATTTCTAATTTCTACTTTTTAAATATTTCCTCAGATACAATTTTTCTACTTCATAATCTCCCAGGTTTTGAAAAATGTATTAATATAAACTAATTCGAATATTTATACAAAATATTGTTTATATCTTTGAGCTTCACCCCGAAACACATCAATAAATGCTTCTTGATATTATACCACACCGATACAGAATCGAAGCTGACTTGGAGTACGATAGTAAAAATCTGATGTGGGCAACACATGACTTTCCTTATATAATGTAATAAATTTACTATTTTTACAGTAAAAAAAATAGGTTTTTCTTATAGTAGATACTAATATTCTTTCCAAGATATTGAATTTTCGACAATTAGTCGTCATTTTCATTGATTTAGCGTCATTTTTATCCATTTGGCGATATTTTCGTTAATTTGGTAACATATCAAAAAGTCGCCAAGTTGGCGACATTCCGCCAAATTTGTCGCCAAAATCTCGCCAAGCGTTATGTACGAAGAAATAAGTTATTCTAACAGCAGACAAATGACTATTGGCTTTCAAATACAAACGTATTACTCAAAGTATCTTTTTTCATGAATGGAACGAGCTAGATCCACCAGAATGATATCACCCAATTTATCGTATGGTATTACATATGAAAAGTGAACCTGTTTCACAATAAGAAATATATTTTTTTTTATTTTATATGACTTTTTGATAATTTTTTTGAAAAATGTGCAATATCTCAAGAACTGTTCATGTTAGCGTTCTAAAATTTATGCCAATCGTTTTCTAATGAAAAATTACATAAGATATGTTTATTTGTGCATCTTTATTAGTGGTTTTGATTTTTTGACGATTTTTTCAAAATTTCATTCGAAAATTCAGGGGAGTTTTGAACATTCGATTGCGTATAAAAACAATAGGCTTCCAGTGTTTACGGATTGTGATTTTTGTACCAAATTTGGTTCGAATCGGTCCATTCGTTCGTCAGTTATCATCTCCACAGACTCACTGGCACACACACACACACACATACTTTCACACACACACACACAGACATCACTTCAAAAATGTTTGAATCGTGATCAGGGATGCTTGAAACGTGCTCTCCCGTCGAAAACTCGATTTCGAATTTTCGACCCCGTCACAATACTTTCCTTATACGTATGTATATAAGGAAAGTAACAAACAGTGTGAATCATTTCAGAAAGCGGCATGTTCTCTTTAATTATTTAATTTATTTAACACACAGTAATCAGAGTAAAGTAACTCATAAATGCTTCTAGATGTTATATCACACCGATTCAGAAACGGAGCTGGAATGAAGTGCATTTATAACAAATAGTGTGATAATCCATTCGGAAAACTACATATTCCATATTTCATTTATTTAATACATAGTAATCGGAATAAAAGAACCCATCAATAATTTTTTTAGATGTTATACTCTACTGATACCGAATCGGATATGAATTGGAGTACATTAATAAAAATATGATGTGGGCAACACATGACTTTCCTTATATAATGCAATGAATTTACTACTTTTACAGTTAAAACAAAGTTATTCTTATAGTAGATACTTATATTCTTTCCAAGATATCCAATTTTCTTCAATTAGTCGTCACTTTCATTGATTTAGCGTCATTTTTATCATTTTGGCGAGATTTTTGTTAATTTGGCAACAATTAAAAATATCGCCAAGTTGGCGACATTCCGCCAAATTCGTCGGCAATATCTCGCCAAACGTGATGGACGGAGAAATAAGTTATTCTTACAGCAGATAAATGACAATTGGCGTTCAAATACAAAAGTATTACTCAATCTTTTTTCATGAATGGAACGAGCTACATCCACGAGAATAATGTCACCAAATTTATCCCATGGTATTTCATATGAAAAGTGAACATGTTTCTCAATAGGAAATATATTTATTTTATTTTATATAGCTTTTTGATAATTTTTTTGAAAAATGTGCAATATCTCGAGAACGGTTTATGTTAGCGTTCTAAAATTTATGTCAATTGTTTTGTAATGGAAAATTACATAAGAAATGTCTATTTGCGTAATTTTATTAGCGGTTTTGATGTTTTAACTATTTTTTTCAAAATTTCACTCAAAAATTTAGGGAGTTCTGAACATTCGATTGCATATAAAAGCAATAGGCTTGCAGTGTTTAAGGATTGTGATTTTTGTACCAAATGTCACAATTCGAATCGGTCCTTTCGTTCGTCAGTTATCGTCTCCACAGACTCACTGACACACACACACACACAAACATCACTTCAAAAATTTTTGATTCGTGATCAGGGATGCTTGAAACGTGCTCTCCCGTCGAAAACTCGAATTCAAATTTTCGTCCCGTCACAATACTTTCCTTATACATTATGTATATAAGGAATGTAACAAGTAGTGTGGTAATCAATACAGAAAGCGGTGTATTCTTTATTTATTTCATTTGTTTAACACATGGTGATCAGAATAAAAGAACTCATCAATAAATACTTCTAGACGTTATACCATACCGATGCATAATCGCAGCTGAATGGAAGTACATTATTAACAAACACTGTGATAATCAATTCAGAAAGAAGAGTAATATTTATTTAATTCATTTGTTTAACACATGATAATCAAAGTAAAGCTTTCTGGTCAGAAGAATTAGAAAGAGCTTATCACAATTGAATAGTTGTCCCATACGAAGCGTGAAATGATAAGTACAGTGTCCGCTTTCCAATTTAATTTGTTCTATTGACTGCAATCCAATTATTCTACATCATTGTCTCCCAATTTCTAAGATAAGATATTCATAAGAGCTAATTCTAACATTTCTCCGAATTCTTGTCTGTTTGACCTTCACCTCGAATCTCATCAATAAATGCTTCGGGATGTTCTGCCACACTACTTCTGAACAGGAGCACAAATGAAGTGCTTAATTTCAAGCGTGGTCTACTGTGTATTGAGAAAATACCTATACCTTTAATAACTAATGGGTAAGTAATTAGTGTTCAACTCAGATTGTTTGCTCCTCTGTGTAATTGAATATCAATGTTGTCACCCCCTAGGTGTTTCTGCAGATGTAATTATGGATGCTATCGCATCGCTCCATTTCCGACAACAGAAGATTTCCACAGAATTGCGGAGGGATTAAAAGGTTAATTATATCGACGAAAGTTAAAACTAGAGAAGGTGGTTCAAAACAAGTGATACGCAAAACCCCTTGGGTTCAAAGAGAAAATGAAGTAATTGTCGACGTTTTTAATGAAACATATTAATGCTGGAAATGCATTTTAAAAGGAATTCTTTTACAAAATACTCCTAACTGTAAACTAAATATAAAACTCAGCTGTCTTGTCGGAAACAGAGAATTAACTATCTTCTAGGAGATAGATAAACCATACATCAAGTAAATTATCACGAAATGGGTACAGACGTGTTTAATAAGTGATTTTTATAGAAAATGTATTGTGCATTACTGTAACTAGATTAAAGGACGGTCTATGCATGAATTGCAATTATTTTTCTGGTAATGTACTGAATACAAAATTTGAATTTGAAATTTTGGGTCCATTAATAACACTTTAGAGTGGGGTTGTTTGTTTGTGGTTCATCTAAGCTCAAAGTGCATCAAGTTTAAAGTAGAGATACGCTGCATTCAACCACGCTGGCTACAAAGTTGGAGAGGTTGAACATTTTTATCATCATTCTTATCATTATTATTAAAGCATAAATTATTAACGGTATGTAAAATGGCAACATATTTAAGTACAACGTTTACATTGCACGTAACAGCATCCATAGTCAGGTTTCGCGCTTTTCTTTTCTGTCTAGCGTTATTTGACGAACTTTATAATACCAATTATTGATGAAAAGCGTTAAAAGCGTAATTTGGTTCGATTATTTTATTCGTAAATTCGGAAGACCCCTATTTTTCGAATGATTTTCTGAAAAAATAAAGCATTAACAATAAAAAATAAATAATCATTTCAGACGTAATTTTTATGAAACTACGAATGACATAAATTTTAGAGCATTAGCATGAACCGTTCTTATGGTATTGATCAATTTTCGAAATGGTTTTGAAAATACATAAGTAAAAAAATCCGACCCTTCAACACAATTAAATAAGTAATTATTTCGTATGCAATGTTTCCCCTTCAACACATTTAAATAAATAATTGTTTCGTATGCAATGTTTCATTATGTTTCATTCGAATGACTCAAACTTCAGCATAAACCGTGCTCGAGATATTGCAAACTTTTCAAATAAATGTTTCACAAAAAATTAGATAAAAAATTAGAAAAAAAATTAGATAAAAATTGTAAGTTTTATCAAATATGTTCACATTCCATATGTAATATTTTTCAACAAATTTGCTAACATCATTCTCTCATCAATCCGTTTCATTTACGAGATAAATTACTTAATATTTTTGTATTTTGATGCCAAAAAAATTATCAGTGATTTTATTTCACGGGGTATCATTTAAGTGATCTTTGGATTTTAATAAAGAAATTGAACGTACTTGTGACAAGTCATTATATTTTAAAAGCATCACATTTCAATTGATGTGGTATGAATTCAATATCATTGTGTTGTGATTCTGCTATTTTGTTGCGAAATAATTAAAGTCATTGCACTATGCACAAAAATCTATGTGCTGCCCTGATCAGATTTTTTTAATACATTGCCGAAGTCAGGTCCTGTGGCATTGTTAAATGATCTCAGTATTGACTGAAATTTTTACTCCAATTTTCCCATAAAACGAAATAAAAAAGCACCTGCACACTTCAATAAAGTACATAATATCACTGTCACTATCGGGAATAACTTATCAGTAACTTTCCTTACTTTCACCGGTCACGTGCTTTAAAATCGCCAGATCGCCTGTCAAAACTGCATCCAATCATTTATCTTACATTCACTAAACTTGAAAAAAAGAATGAAAAAAATCTAGAGAACTGCCTGCTCACCCTTTCCAATTCAATTTACCAGTGCCTGCAACACATATTCCCATGTGTCCCAGAACTGTCAACCACAAGGCCCCCTCCTTGATTGTCGATGAAGCCCCCCTCTCAAGAGGATCGGGCCCCTCACACGCCCCGCTTTTAGGTGGATTGGATCTCAAATCAGTGCTGCTACCAGTAGGGTCATTTTTTTACTTTCATCCAAGCTGGCATTGTTGAATCTAATGGAACAAAGTCTCTGGGACGTATTCAATCTGGAAAAACCGGAGGACGTTGTAAAAGCTTTGGCAGGATTACTTGGAGGATTAATTGTAATAAAGCGTGAAAAAATGGGCCTCTTATTCCTTTGTGTGAGGCGGGGCAGCTGAGAAAACGTTGTCGGCCCTGCTATGCAAAGGGGCGGAAGTGTTCTACGGAACTAAAAGAACAATCATGGGCAAAGGAAATTACCAATAATCTCTATTATTGTTCTATAAAAACACTCCTCCCATTGTTATTAGATTAAGCGACACATAAGTGAGAAATAGCATGGAAGTGATAAAATGTTATTCAGTGATCTTTTTAGTAGATTCTGCGTTATTAAAAAATGGTTATCGGGTTAAATAAAGGTCTAAACTTTTATTACAATATATAATTTTTCTTTACTCTGCTTGTTAAATAATATATTAAATTCGAAATTAAAATCGAAACTTAGGAGCTGCAAATAATATTTTACAGTAAGATTGGTATTAAAGTGGTGCTCGAGTTAAGCTCAAGGTACATTAACTTTAAAGTTGGGAATTGTTCCATTAAATAATAGCGGCAAAGTTTGAGTCACTGGACTTTTCTATCATCACAGGTTACACGTAAAGTGTTAATAATTAAAGCAGTAAAAATTGGTAATATGTTGCCATTTTAGATAACAACATCCATAAACCGGTTATTCTCTTATTATATGGGCATCAGCGTGCGATACCGATATCTGCAGTGACCAAAAATATCTTGTTATGTACCACCATTTTGCAAACGTCCATGGAAAATTCATGGATGTCTTTGCAAGTACTGGCTATCATGCTGATGAGCACATAAAAAGCACAACACCGGTTCAGTGATAATGTATTCTTCTACAGAGGTGCAAATCTAACTAATCTAAAGTAGGTACTATAAGTATATATTTCAAGTATATAAGTATATATATATTATAAGTATATATATTATAAGTATATATATTATAAGTATATATATATATATATATATATATTATAAGTATATACTATAAGTATGTTCCAGTAATATACAAACACTGCCCCTTTAAAAAAAATGCACTACCCAATTTTCCAATAAATATATATATATATATAGTTCAAATAATTTCGAGAACATCATAGTAAGGTAACACATAGAATAATGACTGGACATCGCGCTCTTAATGCGGCACTTTTCGACTGGAGGGCCATTTTTTCCATAATAACACATCATTGAGCTCTAAATAAGCCAATACTGCACTTTATGATATATTGTAAGGAGGAGTTACTTTCTGTTTCTTTTCAATAGGTATCGCAATTCACGGTGATAGAATATTTGTACGTTTAGTATGAACTCCAGTATGTTGTAAATAATCTTACTGCCAGTGTCGGGAATCGGTATGTTGTAAATCATCTTACTGCCCCTGCCGAGAATCGAGCCATGGACTTTTGAACTGACAAACCGACGCTCTACCGTTGAGCTACTAGGATGGGATTGCAAGTTATTATAGTTAAAATGGACTCTGCATTATTACTTTCCTTATATACATAATGTATAAGGAAAATATTGTGACGGGGTCGAAAATTCGAATTCGAGTTTTCGACGGGAGAGCACGTTTCAAGCATCCCTGATCACGAATCAAACATTTTTGAAGTGATGTCTGTGTCTCTGTGTGTGTGTGTGTGTGTATGTGTTGTTGTTGTTGAGACCCAGACCGTCCGACCTACCAGAAAGGTGTAAGGTAACTGTATGGACGGCCGGGAAGTGCCACCCAATTTAGACCGGAACCCAGTGGGGGAGGCATCCACAGGGACCGTACCCTCCTTCCCCTACCACCAACCTCTCGGAAGGACTTACGGACCCACATGTTTAACGTGATCGTACTCCGCATGAACACGGCGGCATTTGTGGTAGCGTGCAAATCTAGCGCGCAAACCACGGGGATACCGCACCCGAGATGGCCAACAGCACGCGGTGTTCCGAGGTGGTCACCCACCAAGTACTAACCGCGCCCGATGCTGCTTGACTTCGGTGATCTAACGAGAACCGGTGTTTTCAGCACGGTACGGCCGTTGGCCCTGTGTGTGTATGTGTGTGAAAGTATGTGTGTGTGTGTGTGTCCGTGAGTCTGTGGAGACGATAACTGACGAACGAATGAACCGATTCGAACGAAATTTGGTACAAATATCACAATCCGTAAACACTGGAAGCCTGTTGTTTTTAAACGTAATCGAATGTTCAGAATTCCCCTAAATTTTCCAGTGAAGTTTTGAAAAAATCATCAAAAAATAAAGTCACCCAAATAGACATTTCTTATGCAAATTTTCCTTAGAAAACGATTGACATAAACTTTATAATGCTGGCATGAACCGTTCTTGAGATATTGCATATTTTTTAAATAAATTTATCAAAAAGGCCCATAAATTAAAAAATAATATTAACTGTTGAGAAACATGTTCACTTTTCATATGTAATATCATGCGATAAATTTGGTGACATTTTCGTGGATCTAGCTCGTTCCATTCATGAGAAAAGATACTTAGAGTAATATTTTTTATTTGAACGCCAATAGTCATTTATCTGCTATAAGAATAACTTATTTCTCAGTCCAAAACGCTTGGCGAGAGTTCGGCGGAATGTCGCCAACTTGGCGACTTTTTGAAATGTTGCCAAATTAACGAAAATCTCGCCAAATGGATAAAAATGACGGTAAATCAATGAAAATGACGACTAATTGTCAAAAATTCAATATTTTGGAAAGAATAAGTATCTACTATAAGAAAAACCTATTTTTTGTTACTGTAAAAGTAGTAAATTCATTGCATTATATAGGGAAAGTCATGTGTTGCCCACATCAGATTTTTTTTTTCTTTTAATGTCAGATTGACGTGAACTGACAATCTGACTCAGTATCTCTTGATATTTTTACCCCAGGTTACTTCTGGTGCTATTTTTATCCTCCATGTTACCTTACTGCGTGGTTTTTGACCTCCCGATTAGAAATATTCCATTATGTTTAATATTTTAGCATCAACTAAATCCGTGCTTTTCATACTACGTTCACATTCAGACTACAATCATCCTTACAATAAACTGCGAGATTTAACTTCGCTTGATTAAAGATTCGACCTAGCTGTCCCAACCGAGAATCGAACCATTGATCTTTATACTGGTCAGCCAACACTGTACCTTTGAGTAACTGGTTCGGAATTGTACGCTCTTATCATCGAAGTCACACTATGATATCTTATTTAATTAAGACAATGAAATTTACTGATAATGTTAGGAGTTCATTTAATTTTATATTTATTTTAATGTTTAGTATTAAGTTTCGTACTTAACATAAAGCATTCAGTTGCAGCATCTAGGCACCTTAGAGTTACACTTATACTTAAAAGTTAGAGATAAGTTTTTATTTTGATAGTTTGTTGTTATTTTTAGAGATATACATTTACATACATTGGCTTAGTGCCTCAGTTTTTACATCAGATGTATCCATAAGACGATCTGCGGGTCAATAACGTAATGGTTTTTGGTCGATCTCAAAATCAGTAAATACTTAACAAATGTGGCAGTTTAACTAATGTATCAATATTACTTTATACTGTATTTTTATAGAACATTTTCTCCCGCCTCAATTTTTGAAAAAGTAGGTCGCAGAAGTATTTTTACTGGAAAAGAAGATCTAGTGTAAGAATTAGTGGACACCCTATTCTACTTAATACATAGCCAAGCGCTATACTGCAATAATCTTGTTATCCACAAGTCAGATATAGCTGTAATTTGCCTACTATTTTAAACTATGTCACCAATCCCCTATATTTGGGTCTCCGAGGTGTTCTCTCTCCCGTCTGTTGTTCCACGCTTTCGGTTGGGCATATGGCATACGCACAGCTGTGACTTCTCATTGGTAAAACTCATTAAAGTCCAATTGTGGCTACTGTATGAAATGGAATGAAATAAAAATTAACTAGAATGTAGCTCAATTTGACTTTGTAATACCGTAATTCATTTTTAAATATTTTGTGGTTTTATTTTATTTTCATTTATTTTTTTTTTCAATTTTACAACTAACATTTCTAAAAATTGTTATCGTTGATTCAAATGAATACAATTATACCGTATAATCCTTTACTATAAAAAGCTTAATCGATTAGTACCATACTTGACAATGCACCCCGTGTGTGTGTGTGTGTGGGGGGGGGGGTTAACTTACCAGTGACGTCACGGAAATAACAACATTTGTACCGCAGCGATTTTTGACAACAATGATTGAAAGTATTATGTCTCTTGATCATTGAACCATAAATAATATCTTATGATTATGTCAAATTTCGTCCTATGCTGCCATGTTAAAATATAAATATCATTGACGATCAATAAAAATCCAATTTTATTTTCAACTTCCGTTAAATTCTCCCAAATAATGACTTCTAACTGTGCGAAACCTCAATATAAAATGCATTCTGCGAGGTCTGCCATGTGTCTTTTAATGAGAATGTGATGCCAGTTTCGTAAAATTGCCAACATTTCAGTTGTGCCATTGAGCTAGTTTCCACCGGCCTTGGGAAACTGATTGCTAAAATATGAATTCGATGCTAAAATATGAAACCGATGTAAATTTCTCAAGATCTACAAGTATGATACATTATAACAGTGATAGTTAACAAACCTCAATTGCAATAAAAGAGCAATATATTATTTGTTCTCTTTCCTCTTTAACATTTTTCACAATATCCGATGAAAATTCTTAAACTTTAATTACCTGTTAAACTGTAATTTTATTCAAAGATATTCAACCAATTTAATCCTTCATAGAGCTACGTCCTTCTGAACCTTAATTCCTACAAATGACGCTCTTGCAATTGCAGATAAATATTGAAGATAAAACTTTCAGATGAAAAAATTCCAAATACCTCTTGAACAAATAAATACCGGCTTTTGATATGCAAATACCAGTGTTGTTTTTCTAATATCAAATAGTATCATTTTAAACATATAAACCCTCTTAAAGTAATCCTGTAGTAGGGGTCTTTTTCATAAAAAGGTCCTGCATCACATTTCTAAAAAAACGATAGAGGGGGGATAAATCCCTGATTATATAAGCGAGCAATGTAAAAAGTGAACAATAAAGGTCTTAAAATATATCAGCGAGGATCTACGTAGGCGAAAAGATTAGGCTCAGCGTGATGCAAAAAAAAAATAGAGTTTATCAGCAAAAAACTGAGTTTACGTTCAATTTATATAAATTCAGACGTTGGGGGAAAGAGGTTTATCTTCATGCTGTTTATGAATTTTATTTAAAACTGACGTAGTTTGTATATTGTATGGATAACTTTTATATTTTCAGCTCTTTCACGAGGACTGCATGAAAAATGTTAATTATGTAATTTAGTTTCATTCAATGTAGTAGCGAAGCGTGATAAAATAATATGGGAAGTCAGAAAACTGGAGACCAGAATTTACAAATAAATTTATATGATATATATGTTATTAAGGTTACAAATAAAATTAGGGCTACAGTAAAGTTCAGATGATACGGAACTTTAGGGATTTCAGCTGTGACGGATTACCCAATTTTCCGGATTTTCAAATTTCCAGAATAACTGAGGTGAAATATGCGAAAATTTAATGTTAAATAAAACAAAAAACACTGAATGTTATATTTTTGCCAAACGCGTTACACAGACTGAATTATACTGTACGGTACGTGAAAAAATTTAAATTTATTTACAAATATAAAGGAAACTTCAATAAGCATAAATCTAACTACTAAAGCATTTAGTCTATCACAGTAAATGACCACAATGCAACCAAATGGAACAAAGAGTTGACGTGATATTTCATGTTAGAATCGCGCTCAAATTTTACGTAACAACACCTGTGAAACTGTATCTCGCTTATTGTGCGTTTGCCAGCATCATGTAGTCATAGTCGACAACTGCAATGGAATTAAGAACCCTTTCTTTTCAGAAACTCAGGCTTATGTGCCAAAAATTTAGCGAATCTCAACGTGTGAAGAGTCACAAATAACTAACCTTGAGAGAGTCCTCTATGGAAGAGTCCACGAAGAATGAACTTAGCCGTTGGGGCCTCATCTTCTCTGAGTTGAACTTTAAAGAAATTGGATGCTGAGTATGTGGATTGAATTTATCGATTCACATAGGGATTCGTAAAAATGGGGCACTGGCAAGTTTTCAATGGAAGCGTGACCTTATATATATTTGATCCGATCAAAATATGATATTATTCCTTAAGAATATAAACGAGGTTCATATATATATAATATATATAAGCAGCTATCATTCCGATCTTGTAATTCTCTTCAATTGTTTATAAACCTCATTTTAAACCAGCTATTTCGAATACATCGACACTTTCTGATCCTCGGTTTCACTTACTCCATATCAATCATCTTAAACGCATTTGTCAAAATTACCATTATCCGGAAGTATTTGTAAATAATATTATTAATAATTTCAAATACACCATGTAATAATTTTGCAAATGCATTATTTATCCTTGATTGGATAACTCTTTTTTGCGAATTTCACCCGTTATTATCACCTACTTACCACTAGGCCTGAGTCTGATATCGCTTACTATTTTTGAAAGACTACTTTCCACTTGTCCTGAATCTTATACTGCTAACTATTTTTGAAAGTCTTCATACACATTATTTTTCGCTCAAGTGTATTCATTCCGGTGTCCACTCGCTTTGACGAAAAGATGTAAAATTCTCTGCCGAATATTCCCCTGCGAACATGTAGCCACCCACGTGGTGGCTGTGCCTGTGAGTTAATATTTCTGTTTTCTATATTTCTGGTTTATAATTCACTTGGTTTTTATTATTTGTCCTTCCACTAGCCAGTAGACAGTTCCAATGGTGTCCATAAGTAAATACTATCGCCATTGTCAGAAACTGGCTATTCTATCGGTTTTAATTTTAATTGTATAGCTGTCCTGACGAGAATGCAATTTCGAACTAATCGCCGTTTTTTGTGTAGTTTCAGTTGATTGTTCTCTATGTTTTGATCTTTAATCTTGAGCTATTTATTATTGCCTGTTCTCAATTTCGCCGTGTTTGCTTTTTTATTATATATATATATATAGTTTATAGATATAATCTTTCTATATCTTCAGAAACATGCATATTTTGTGTCTGCTTCGTCAAAATACTTGGACTTGAGAACGAATTTTACGAAGTGAACATTTCTATTTTTTTAGGCTTAGCCCTTTTTCCACGTGTATAGAGATATAGCTTGATTTTTTAAGTTTGTCTTCATTCGTTTCCATACCTTTGAATTTTGTTGATTTTCTGTAACTTGATAACTCGTGTTTTGTATTTTTTCTATTTGATTGATGATTTGCTGTTTTATATTTTATTCTGTGGGTGTTTTAGAAAGTTTGGTTTATCGTGTTGCAGCTTCTTACTTTTCGTTCATTGGATTTTCAAACTACTATTATTGTTATTATATATATATATATATATATATATATATATATATATATATATATATATATATACATATATATATATATATATATATATATATATATATATATATAAATATGTATAAATGAAAGTTACAAATGAAAGTTGGTGCTGGATTCGTCATGGTGGATAGTGCATTTGGGATGTGGTATGGTATCTGCTTTGATCATTAAGATCTATATGTTTGGATTCTAATTGCCTTTAGTTTTGTGAGAGTAGACATATAGTACAGTTTTAAAATACGTGTCTTATGGGTACTGTCGTATCGCATGTATGTTCGATTCGACAGTTTGTGAAACGCGGCTTGGAAATCTCTCCTTTTCAACGCCTGCTTTGTGTTAAGCCTTGTCCAGATTCATTTACGTGTGAAAGTCTAGTTTTGTTTGAGAATGTGGATTTAATGTCTCTGCTGTTTTTTTTGCGCGGCGCCTCGCTCGTCTGTGAGAAGTTTCGAAAAGCGAACTTCTCTCTGCTCGGCAGCCAATGGGAGAGCTTCTTGGCTGTTGTCGGGCGCTTGCGGCCTTCTGCGGGGGCTTTTTGGGAGTGTTAACTTTGAAGAGTTCGGATGTAAGTTTGCGGAGGAGAAAAGGAACAAAGAGAGTAGGGCCGGTGGCCCCATACTGCTGAGGATTATTGATTTTCCCAAAATCTAATCCGGGAAGATGCCCGAGGAAGAATTATACCGGGATCTGCATTTATTCCAAATTTTAATTATTTTATTTTTCTATTTTAGGTTGTGATTTTGACCGTTATCCGACGAATCCGGGCGTGGTCCCGTGTTCGATTGACAATTGAGTTCTGATGTCGTTATACTTCATTGCGGATATATTTTGCGGAACTTTCCTTCGGCAATGCTTATAAGGTTAAGATCGGATGCTCTGGAAATTATACGGATTTGTTTATTACAGAACTGTGAGGTAAAATTATTACCAATTTAACTCTAAGAACAGTGAAACTTTAAATTATCATTCCAAACACTGGTATAAATTGAAGGCTTATAAAACTAACGTATCTTATTTGGAATTCTTATTGAAAGTATATTGATAATTGACCTAAGAAAATTAATTGATGAATCTTAAGGGTATTATTGTGATAATGTAAACTGAATGGTTAAATTACTTCATATATTGTGATAAAGAGATTGATTTAATCACTGAAGTATTAATGTGGAATGATTATTGAATATTACAATTGTTGGAACATATATATATTAATTTTAATGGCTTGCATATGAATAAATATGAATATTTAGTTTAATGAGTTAAATTATTTGGACACCCTGAATTTGTCTTTTATTCTTCTACCCATCTGTGGACTGATGTCTCCAGACCGTAAGTACTCCTGGGTTATTTATATATGTGTACGCAATGTACTTATTTGTCTATCTTCGATCTTCTGTGCATATCGGTCGTGAGATCGGTTTCTGTTTCACTTTCGTTCGACTCCAAGCCGATTTGACTCCGGAGCCGATTCACCGCCGATGTGACATTGGTGTCACGATTTGTGCGCCGATGCGACAGTACTCCACACTTTCATGTTCTGTAACCCGTTTAAAATCCTTTTTTTGGAATCCTTTTTAGAATCCTTTTAAAATTTTGATACTTCGGTATTCATCTTTGTGCAATATATCGGCTACCGGGAGTGTTGTCTAGACGCAAAGCTGGCTTAACCGGGGAGTGTGGGTCACAACCCCCCCGGCCATTCTTTGATATATTGCTTTCTTTCATTTTTATACTTTTCTGGTATGATATATATATATATATATATATATATATATATATATATATATATATATATATATATATATATATATATATATATATATATATATATATACATATATATATATATATATACATATATATATATACATATATATATATATATATATATACATATATATATATATATATATATATATATATATATATACATATACACATATATATATATATATATATATATATATATATATATATATATATATATATATATATATATATAGCAGGGGTGTAGTCGAGGGGGGACGCGGGCGGACGCAGTCCCCCCACCTTTTCTCCTGATCTCAAGCGTACCCCCACTTTTTATTTTGTAAGGGGACGCTCTTTTTTTTTAAATTTATATATACATATATAACCCCTCTGCAGCTTGGCATAGTTGAAAGGTTCTTTGAGATAATTTCATTTCAAAATGCAAGAATCTTAATTGATTTTTCTTTCTAGAGCTGAGAATCATATGCTTTGGAGCACAATTTTTGGTTTTTAATAAATAACTAAATAAAATTAGAATAATTATTATTCTTTTGATTTTATCAACATGTTAAGAGTTCGAGTTGGAAAGTAAAAGAAAAACAAAACAAAACTGGATACAATTGAAAAAGTATCTCAATACAAAATCCACGATACATTCAGAGACTAGGGTCGTTAATTAAGACATTTTATATGGGTGATACTTGTATCGCGATATTTCCCAGCCCTATGTCAATCACAGAAATTATACAGTATTGACTAAAATTCTTCAAAATAAGAGCGTCCCCCCACCTTTTTTTTACGACTACACCACTGATATATAGTATATACGTATGTGTGTGTGTGTTGAGTTTATATAATAAGTGTGATAGAGATATATATCTACTTCCCTTTTACTGATACAGTCGCCCATTCAATTTACGAGCAATATTAAGGAGATTACATTTTAAGAAAAATACTTCTTTTAATATGGTACTGTTAGCTTTCAGTCAAATTTTAGCTTAGTTTTTAAAAGAGAATATTTACTTTATATTTGATTAATTATACTACTTATCCAGATGGGGGTAGCTAATTTAGTTTCCGTACCCTGCAATTTCCTTCATTTATAACCGCTAATATTTTCCTGTCTGGATTGAGGTTGCTACAGAACAAGTTGTTTTGCATTAATCAGAACTGATCTGTTTTTCTTCCGGATGTTGTTTGGTAATTTAGTTTCAAAATTCCATGTTTCTTTTATATATAAATGCTTTGTTTTACATTTCTGTTAGTAATTAGTTAATACTTTTGGAAATTAGTTGTTTCTTCCATTTTCTGTTAATGCTACCCAATTCAGTAATTTGTATTTCTTTTTATTTTAAGGAATTCTGTACTTACTGTTACATTCAATTCTTGTTTTGTGATGACAAGTGCAGTGGTGCCAACACTTAGATGGACTTTATGGTAAGAATCATGGAAAAAATAGCTAGATTTCAAAGACTTTATTAATACCTATGTAAAACCATTACTAGCCATTTTATAGCTAGGTTTAGCCATTTTTGGTGCTAAACATTCCAGACAATGGCTAAATCTAAACGTAAAATAGGTAAATTAGTAACCGTGAACAAGTGGAAAAGTACGGGAAATTATGGTCCAAGGGTGAACTTTTTTGCTTCTTAGGGTCTCTGTGTGTCAATAAAATTTATCTTCTAAGAAAGTAAGATATCTGTGTGTGTGCGTCTGTAGCAGGAAATCTAAGCACCGCACGATCATGAAATTTACTACACCTGTATTTTAGGCCAACGGCCGTACCGTACAGAAAACACCGGTTCTCATTAGATCACCGAAGTCAAGCAGCATCGGGCGCTGTTAGTACTTGGGTGGGTGACCACCTGGGAACACCGCGTGCTGTTGGCACATTTCGGGCGCGGCAGCCCGGTGGTTTACGTGCTGGATTTGCACTCTACCACAACTACCGCCGTGTCCATGCGGAGTGCGATTACGTTAAACATGTGGGTCCGTAAGTCCTTCCGAGAGGTTGGTGGTAGGGGAAGGAGGGTACCGTTCCTGTGGATGCCTCCCTCACTGGGTTCCGGTCTAAATTGGGTGGAACTTCCCCGGCCGTCCAAACGGTTACCTTACACCTTTCTGGTAGGTCGGACGGTCTGGGACTCAACAACAACAACACCGGTATTTTAGAACACGAGGAATTTCGTTGCAACATTTTTTGAAATTTAGAATTTGTGTTTTAGTTAGTTTATAGGCTCAAATTTTCGTTGCGATTGCTATGCACGCCATGAAACTCATGGGAGAATTGCAGCTCGAATTTCATTCGAGACATGGCGACACGATAATAGACAAGTACAGTATATCACTCGCAAAACTGGGAATCACAGTTGACTGGTATTTCGGTAGTTCAGAAATTTTAATTACCGGTTTTACAAATAGAGATTTGAATTTTTTTAATATAAGATTATAACCGTATTATAAACGTTCTCTGAAAAATTTACATTTCTATGATAATAACTTCTAACGTTAGCAGATAAGATTTTATACAACCAAAAAACAAATACTTTCTGATGTACGATCTTGCCGGTAGAAGGGTGGGAATTTTATTAAAAAATCGTTGATTGTATAAACAAGTTTAATTTTTACAATTTTTTAAGTGTTCGCATTCTGTCATCGCAATGGACCATCTCGCACTTCACTGGAGATTTCTCGTCCACCCCTAGCTGGATCAAATTCATTTTAAAGAGGGATGAGCGTGTTGTGCGGCGTAATGGATGGGTTCTTGGTAATCGGAAAAAACTTCCAAAGAGAGGTTTTGAATCTTTTATATTTTTCTGCTTTGCTGAGAGTATGCTTTTATCTTTGCGAATAGTGAATTTCGTAGTAATGGGCTTTTATTTATGACCCAAGCAACGTCGGCCAGTTTGTTCTTGTTTTAACTAAAGAAAAATCTTCAAATTAACTGAAAATTTATCATATCTATTTTATTTGCACAATGAATTGCTAATAAATAATTTTCTGGGGAGAAATGAAATGACCCGCAGCTTATTGTCACGTGATTGATATTATAAATCTGTAACGAAGAGAAAACTGCTTAGTGTATTTGCCACTATTTATTTTATTTATGACAATGCAGATTTAAAGCTGTAGGCGGTAATAAGCTCCGAAAGTGCATTATCTGAAATTGCGTGATATCAAGGTAAATAAATCAGAAACTTTAGCACTTGGATGTGATAAAAAAAAGTTATTGCTTTCATGATTTAATTTCCCAAACACAGAAACACAATTACTGCTCTTTTTTGTAAATATCTTCTAAAGCAAAAGAAGTTCAGTGATTTGTTTCGTGTTTTTCTATAAGCAAGAATAACATTAAACTAAACGGTACAAACAGTTCTATAGATTATTAAATGACACATATTTGTAAATCACCAGCACACATTTTGGTGCTTTCAAAGTTGGACCTATCTTGAATATATTGTTGGCGCGTATTACAAAAATAGCGTCAGTTCTGCTCTATCTGCTGTAGTTTTGGATATGCTCGTATTATATAAGCAATTTATACGATAATTCAACCGCTTATCCATCAATGTTCGGAATCCTTAATTGCCTGATCTGCTATTTTGTTTATGATTTTGAAAAATATTGATGGTAATAATATTACATACTATTAAAAAAATATACTACTAAATCAGTTTACTTCAATCCACAAATTATTCTACATAAAATTATTATTGACTCAAAAAATAAGAGGAATAAAGTAAGATTTGTCAAGATACCTACCATTATGCGGGTATTTCACCTTTCCTGGTTTGATGGTTTGATTTCACCTTCCATAACTGGTCACCTTCCATAAAAAGTCTTGGAAGGTGAAATATTTTACTGCTTTAAGATGTTTCGTGCTTAAATTAACAAGGTTTTCTAGAAAGCGACTTAAGTGGCTTAGTAGATAATGAGAATAATGCTAATTTTACAACCAAGTTGGAGAGCTTTGTTATCTATTAAGTCAAAGAAGTTGTCTGTATTATGTCTACCGTGAAAGGTTAAATATAGAACAAATAAAAATCAGGCACAAGATTAAATCTTCTTCATTGAATCTGGAACGTGAAATTTTTTTATAAGCTGTCTTATCTAGGGACCTTCAAAAATCCATGCTTTTAGATTTTTCCTGCTCACTAAGGAAATTAATTGCAAGCACAAATCTTCTTTGTTCAAAACCTTCAGAACTTGCGTCATCAGGCTAAACTGATATGCAATTGAAGCTGGATGATTTTGCCTCTACCAACCAGAGGTTCATTGATTATATTTTGTTCTCTTGCCTATCACATCTTTTCTCAAAGGCTATTATTTCATTATTCAGTGGTCATATTTGACTCTGTTGTCCCAAAGACATAAACCGTATTTCTAAAACTAGAGCTGATACAGCCAAATTGATCGATGCCGTTGTTGGATTCCGCACCACAAATATACCCGCGAAAAGGCCTATTTAGAAGGCAGCAAGAAGATGAATGTTTTATTGCAATGTGTTATCCATTAAACATTGCGTTGTAAGTAGAATTTGTTTAACCAATTGCAGCAGTAAACTGTCCTCTGGGGCAAATTTTTGAAACCAATATATTTTATGAGAAATTGTTTCCACGTGTTCTAAAGGGTATTTCTCCTAAGTCTGGATTAGAAAACCAAGACTGTAAGCACTTATGGTCATAGCCACACTTTAGTTTTAATCACTCTTTACATTACTGAGTTTTAGGAAGTATCAAACTAACATTTTTTTTCAGTTACATTGAAAAATACATAAGGTAATTTCTATTTTCACACGGAAATCGCTTTTCATATCTTGAAGAGTATTAACTTCAACAGTTTGTTTATTTTATTGAGTTTACTTAAACCATTATCATTTAGAATCATTTATGGTCTTACTTTAATTATGACCAACCTGTATTCTGTTGGGTTGAAGAAAGTATTTACCTAACTGTTTTCTATTGTTCTTTTGGCGATTTCATATAATAAATATAAAATTTTCCCATATTATTATACTTTTGCCTTCAGTAAAAACACATGAATGAACACTGTATTTCCAACATTTCAATAAGAAACTAAAGCTGTTACAAAACGCTTCACATGATAGACAATAGTGTGGATCCTGGCGATAACTTTTCCTCTAATAGTAAATGTTTCAATATTGAACTTCATCTCAGATTGCTTATTCTCTTGAGTAATTGAATAATACAGTTTAAAATTTGGTGGTTCAATTGATGTAATTATAAATATTATCTCTTAATTTCAGGAAATAAATATATCCGCAAGGGTATAAGGGATAATCGGGTAATTATATCATTAAAAGTCAGAATTTGAGATAATTAGTTTGCAGAGTTGTTGTATGCTATTATAATTGATATAGTTATATGTCAGATTCATTTCATTTAAATTTTCTGAGTTTCGATTTTGATGTTCCTGTTGATGTGGCATAAAGACATTCACAGGGGTGTAGGAAATGATCTGGTAATTATACCAATAAAAGTTAACATTTAAGTTAATTTGTGGATGGATTTCGCCTTATCGCTAGCTACATTGGTGACCTTGAATGCGCACGAAGCATCCACCGTTCTATTATTTTCAAATATTCAGCTTCCTGATAATTACATATGCATCTTGAAATGGTACCTTTTGTACTCCTATGAGATGGTGCTAGCACAAACAAGTTACTTGATCTTTCAAGATTCTATGTAACGTTGAATCATCGCACGTCATCTGACCTTGAGGCTCCATACAAGGGCTTTTTGTGACATCCTTCCTTGCAACTTACAGGACGCCCGCTTCATCTTCAACACAGCAACAGCTTTGCTCGATTTTGACGAAATTCACTGGGATGGGGAGTACTGTAACGAACGCTCATAAGGCGGTATTAAACTATTTGAGCTAGACGTATGTCTTTAGTTTAACTCTATAATGCTTGACTGCCACACTTTGGGACCGTAATTAAATCACGGCACTGCCAATTAAGTAATTTCACCTTCTCACTATATGGGTATTGATATACCATGTATTGCATATCATGACTAACAGGATAAAACTTTCTGCAAATATATCAGTCCAATCTTACAACTAATTAATTGCTGTAATAGCATCTTAGACGAAGCGTAAACGGATTGGTAAAATCACAGCTGTGTAATTTAATTCAATCTATTTCCACTTACCAAAGTGCTCCACATCATGATCACACAATTTTTAAAGGAAGATATTCACAACAAGGATAAATTAAATACTTATTCAAATTCCTCTCCCCTATGATTCCAATACGGCGCTTATCAATATATTTCCCTCTGCATTCAACTAAAAGGTCATGAAAAGGTCATCAATGAAAATGTCTAGATCAAATGGGGCACTTAATGTAGAGTGTTGAACTCTAGCATTCAAAAGGTGCCCTTCTCCTTCAATAATTAATGGGTTTGCAATGAAATGTTTGCTCAGATTATTTGATTTCTTGTGTAATTAAATATCACTGTCACTATACCCGTGGTGTTTCTTTTGATGTAATTATGAATGTTATCACTCTATCAGGCAAATAAAAAGTATTCACAGAACTGTGGGAGATTAGCAGTTAATTTTATCAACAAAAGCTAACATTGGTGTTCTCTTTTGTAACTGTAGTATCTGTTGTGGTAATTAAAACGGCGATGGGTTCCACTTTTGCTTCACTTGGAATTCTCTTTCAAAAGTTTGGTGACTATAGTTTACTATATTACTATAGGTTTGACTATAGGCGACTATATATAATGTTATAAAAATAACCTAAAATTCCTTCCTTTTAGACATTCTCTATAATACGTTGTTTTGCCAAAATGTGCCTTATTTATCGCAAAATATATATTAAACATTTAATTTTATGTTCAAGCGCAGATGACTTAGTAAATTAAATTTACACTGATAATTACTTTTAACATAAGAACTAGTAGCTACATTTAGGTACCTTTTAATTTGTCTAACTAACTTGAACAATAAAGCACTCTAGTAAAACAATTTTTTCTGATTCCCAAAGCTGAAGATGCATAAATTGCTACTTTTTAGCATGCATTGTCTCTTTGATAAAAAATAAAAATAAGTAAACGGTTATTCCATGTCAAGCGTCTTCACTTTTAAAATGATTCCTGTTCGACTGTCATTATGCTGATGAAACTATTACAGAATATACCTATAGACTCTGTATAAACTATGGCAAAGCTTCAACTTCATGTATAGTCCTGTTTGGATACCTTAGCCATATACATGAATATGGTATTTCCGATATAAATAAAGTTGAAAAATCGTCAAGTTTCAGTGTTATTGCTCCTGATCCAAGATAATATAATATTTTGAAGCTTATGTCCCAATTCAGCTTTCTGTGTAGAGTTCAAAAATGGTTGGAACATCAGAAAGAACTACATTTATTATAATTTGGCTTCATGTGGTTGACAAATTTCCTTACTGCAGAATTTCCCCATATTTTAACAATATATAAGTAGTAAGCAAAATGCGTTGATGACAATTCTTGAACTATGTTCCTGTAGTAGTACTCTTCAATCAGTATTTTTTTGCTTATGTGCTTATTGTATTATCAGCTCTAAAATTGTCCTGAAAATCGAATGCAACAAATTGCATGTATTTTCAGAATCCCGTATCTCAAATTGGATGCTGTTTTATTGTCAATGTTACCACAGAAGAAAGCATATTTTATTTTATTACATTCTGTGTTTTCATTTTGATGTCTTTCCATATAAAGGACAAAAAATTAGTTTAGAATACGCAACGAATTTTGTTAGAATATGTGAACCTGAATATTAACTTTATGATTTGTTTTCTATGTGCTAAATATTGCATTAAATTAATATTGTCAAATTTGGTGCATAATGGTAATTTTCTGTTCTTGCCATGAATATGGTACCCCCAAAGCTCTAAATTTGTATGTTTGTAACAAAATTGTGAATGCATATATGTTTGTTTACAAAACTATTTTGACTGCATATATGTATATTAGGTCATAGTGGCAGGAAAAGTTTGCACTAAAATTATATGCAAAATCTTATCGATTATTCCATGTTAAAACTTGTTAGCAAATACGTTATAATAGGGAAAGGGACCTTTCATTAAATAATTCTTCTCCCCAAAATTTATAATTTTTGTCAAAAGACACAATCTTTTATTCGTGTTCCGCCCCCTCTGGTGCGCCTGGGGCAACGTCCCTAGGACGGCTAAATGGATCACATAGAAGGTCGATTTATGGGCGAATGACGATGTCTGGTCATTGGATTAAAATAATAATAATAATAATAATAATAATAATTCAAAATTGAGATTTTACAGAAATTAGCAATTTTCCTTACAGCCTGACGAAATTGATAAAAACTCCAAAACAGCCCCACGGAGATGAAACATTTTCATTATTTAAGTAATGATTCAGTCACCGATTACAGGAATTTGAAGAATTCATTAATTTTTGTCACTATTACAGTGCTTTTAGTATCAAAGTTGTATAGAATTTTTGGTTGCAAGCTACGGAAAATCACAATGCGATAGGATTGGTGAGACAATTTCATGTTTAGTTTTATGATCAAGCCTTCTGAGACCAATTAAGAACCAGATTTCAACACCATCTAATGAATTCGAATTTTGTGAAAAGAATATGAATAGGATTGAATTAATTTTTGCTCCAAAAGAAGAAATTTAAGAAAAATAAGTAGACCAAAAGAATTTTTCAAAAATCAAAAATGATTGTGACCTATCCAGAAGAAATGAGAATGATCATTTTGTGCCAATCATTAAAGCCAAATTCCACGTTAGAAGAGTGTCAAATGGAAAACTTGTTAAATACATCTAACCATACAATGTGTTCCCTAAGTCTGTGAAGACTATTGATGGATGGGAAATACTTGCAAAAGACTTTTTTGCCTGAATCTATTACATGCATCTTCATAAGATTTTACTGTCAATCTATTGCTTTTTCATACATGACATCTGTTCAATTCCGGAACAGCAGATGCTATAACAATTCCCACAGCAAGAATAGTGGGAGAAGCAATATAACTTATCAGATGCGGCAGTAATGGCCATCAACAGCACATTTTCGACATTCAACAAGTGAGCAATGATACATTATGGCTTGGGAATCAAATTAAAATCAAAATAAATTTGCTGATCCTACAGGAAGACACTCAATTGTGACTTGGAATCATAGATAAAGACTCCAACTCAGTGTTAAAAACCTGCTAAATATCCATGTTTAGACATTGAACGAGAACTAAAGATGCTCCAAAACCTGGCAGTTAATTATCGTGCTTTCCTCGTCGGGAATGGAGTAATCGATCATCAAGATTGGTGGTGAAGCAATCACCATAGACCAAAGCAAAATTTGCTAATCTCGCAAAAAATGCATCATATTCTTTGAACTACACTTGGGGCCCACAAATTGTAATACACTAAAATAAAAAAAAATATTAATGGATTGAAATATGTTTTCCAATGGTGCCATCGAAAATGAAATTGGAGAAGTAAAATTTAAGAAACAAGGTTTTGAAAATATGTAAAATATGATGTTTTTGATTTTAGGGTAAATTTCAAGTGCCGATAATATAATAATTGCATAAGAAATGAAGACACTGACTTCACAGTGCCGTGATAGGCACATGCTGTACGAATTGACCAAACATCAACTGGTCATATCGTTTTGTTTTATAATTGTACATTAATGAATCATGGTGAACATTTGTGATAACGAAACTTGTCGGTCACTTTGAAGCCAAATTACGATACATGCATTCCAGACATAGACTGAGTTTGATTTGTACCATTTTTTTTCTCTATATAAAAAGTCGAAATGGAATATTAAGATTTAACATGTTATATATTTTGGATCAGGATAAGTGACATAACAAATTTGACTATTTCTTCTCAACTTTCTCTGCATTGAAAATATGATCTTTATATAAAATGTTCTGGTATTTCAACCGGGCTATATATGAAGTTAAAACTGTACAAGATTCCATATGGAACCTGTACGTATATTATGTAGAAGTGTCATTAGAATTGACGATGGTCGAACAATGCCCTCTAAATTATTTGGACATATTTTGAAGTTTGTTTCTCTGAGTATTATTTTCCGATAAATATAACTATGTATATTATGTACTAAACGTTCTATAAAAATTGCATTCCTGTTATATAAACAAAGAAGGATTATTACTTTCCTGATATACATAATGTATAAGGAAGGTATTGTGACGGGGTTGAAAATTCGAATTCGAGTTTTCGACAGGAGAGCACGTTTCAAGCATCCCTGATCACGAATCAAACATTTTTGAGGTGATGTCTGTGTGTGTGTGTGTGTTTGTGTGTGCGTGTCAGTGAGTCTATGGTGACGATATCTCACGAACGAATTGAGGAATTCGAATGAAATTTAATACAAAAATCACAATCCGTGAATACTGGAAGCCTATTGTTTTTAAACGTAATCGAATGTTTAGAACCCCTAAATTTTCGTTGAAGGCCCAGACCACACGACCAACCCAAGGGTTTCCGGTAGCACCCTAAATTTAAAAAATCATTAAAAAACCAAAACTTTTAATAAAGTTACGCAAATAGATGACTTTCTTATGTAATTTTTCCTTAGAAAACGTTTGGCATAAATTTTAGAACGTTAGCATGAACCGTTCTCGAGATATTGCAAATTTTTCAAATAAATTTATCAAAAACTCCCATAAATTAAAAAAAAATATTAACTTTTGAGAAACATATTCACTTTTCATATGTAATATCATGCGATACATTTGATGACATCATTCTTGTGGATCTAGCTCGTTCCATTCATTAGAAAATGTACTTTGAGTAATACTTTTGTATTTGAACGCCAATAGTCATTTATCTGCTATAAGAATAATTTATTTCTCCATTCATAACGCTTGGCGAGATTTTGGCGGCGAATTTGGACGAATGTCGCCAACTTGGCGACTTTTTGAAATGTTGCCAAATTAGCGAAAATCTTGCCAAATGGGTAACAATGACGCTAAATCAATGAAAATGACGACTAATTGTCGAAAATTTAATATATTGGAAAGATTATAAGTATCTATTATAAGAAAAACCTATTTTTGTACAGTAAAAGTAGTAAATTCATTGCATTATATAAGGAAAGTCATGCGTTGCTCACCTCAAATTTTTTTATATTGCACCTTTAAAAAATCAAATGTTAAAACAAAAAATAAATATATATTTTACTTTCTAAATTCTTATGTGTAACAATATATCTTGAAAATAAAACTTTTTAATAAAATAAAATAGCTGAAATATTTTCACTCTCTTTTAATTGTATATTTATAACTAAAATAAAGCGTGAACTAATTAATGGATTTTCCAGTGTGTAATTTAGTTCACGAACAGTTAGTCATTGACAAATTATATTTTATAATCTCCCATCTTTCGAAATAAGATATACATATAGCTAAATCAATTATTTCTCCAAATTCTTGCACTTTTGACCTCGAAAGCCCATCACTAAATAGTCTTGAGATGTATTCTATCGAATGAGGAAGATGAACTCAACCGGATCGTTTAAATTAAGTACTGGTCTTCAGTATATTAAGACAGTACCTTTTCCTATAATAATTAATGGATCAGTAATGAATGTTCTGCTCAGATTGTCTGCTCTTTTGTGTAATTGAATATCACTGTTGCAAATCCCGAGGTGATTCTATGCAATGATGTTAGCGCTCTATTTTCGGATAATAAAGGACGTCTCAATTGCGAGAGTAAATCGGTTAATTATATGAATAAAAGTTAACATTGGTGGTTCGCTATGAGAAATGCAGCGTCTATTATGATAATTAAGATAAGGATGATTCTAATTTGGCGTCATTGGTGCTTCCTCCTGAGGAATATGTGTAACTGAAGTTTATAAAAACTTACGAAATTCATACTAGGAATTAGGTTATTTTGCTTTTATATAATTTTCTTCTAAATAATTCTAAAATTTATATTTGCTGTCTTAAGACTGAGAAGTTTTTGAAAAGTTTACCATACCAGGTCAAACAACTTGTAAATTAATTTTATAAATTAAAATGTAATAAAGGAAGCTGGCAAGCCAAAAGTAATACAAGTATATTTATATTAAGTTTTTTAAGTGGCTAATAAAGAACTAAATATGTAAATGATCAATGTGTTTGCGAATTTCTATATTTCAATAGTAGTAAATTTCTAATGTTCAGTACACATAGTTTAAACACAAAAAAGTTCAGACTGCAGTTTGTAGTTCCATATATCCTTGAAGCAGTAAGTTTACTTTGTCGTGTATACTTGAAGTTCTGCTTTAAGTCGTAAATTGCTATATAGAAATTCTAAAATTCCAAAAGAAGTATTATTGAAAGGAAATTACAGAAAATCAGGGAAGAGTCTATATCATTATTTACCTATCCCCATTTCAACACTAAATATTAAGAATTATAAATTTTATATAAATAAAATAGTGAAAATTTTATTACCGCATGTGCTCAAAGTAAAAATGATGATTATGATCAAATTTTGCCCAATTTAAATTAATTATCTTCGTTTCAGTTGCATTATTTTATTCCGTCATCCCATAATTGTTGAAATAAGTTATTCATAAACTTCACTCAAATACTTCTTCAAATTCTTGCATCTTTAACAACCATTAAAATTTTACGTAAATACCTAATATTTTATCTACACTAGTAAACAGCTACTCCTCCTCCTATCTACTGGTGAAATGAGCTCAAGTAGATCGTAGTAGATCTTACTACTGAAGCGTAGTGGCGTCGTAGCCGAGGAATTGTAAACACCAGATATAATTGTATAAACTTTAATTTACAAAACATCTATTTACAAATGTACATAGCTGAAATTTTGAGATTGTAACTTTTCCTAGGTATCATCTTTTTGTTGAAAATCATAACGTGAGCTGTGGAAGGATACAACTGCTAACTTAGGTATGAAGATGATTTCTTCTCTTTCCATAAAGTATCTTTTCTTCGCCATTACAAGTCTTTAAATTCGACTTTCGTTACAAGTCTTTAAATTCGACTTTCGTTTCAAGTCTTTAAATTCGACTTTCGTTACAAGTCTTTAAATTCGACTTTCGTTACAAGTCTTTAAATTCGACTTTCGTTTCAAGTCTTTAAATTCGACTTTCGTTACAAGTCTTTAAATTCGACTTTCGTTACAAGTCTTTAAATTCGACTTTCGTTACAAGTCTTTAAATTCGACTTTCATTACAAGTCTTTAAATTCGACTCAGTAATTTCTAAAATTCGTCTGTTAACATACAACCAATTAGCTCTTAAGAATATGATGTGGGTAGCACATGACCTTATATAATGCAATGAATTTGTTTGTTTCAGAGTAAAAGAAAATATGTATAGTCTAACCTCGATATGTCGAATTTGAAGGGAGTAAAAAAAAATTAGAGATATCAAAAATTCGAGATATCGAAAATTTGAAAAATTTACAGGAATTCATAAATGAATATATACATCCTAATACTATACTTTACACATTTTTAAAGAATATTGGAATATATATATCAGAATTGGATATTACCCAAAAAAATGCTGACAACAAAGAAAGCGAAGCTTTAAATAATTGGATACACATTTAATATAATATTATGTACTTACATACATTATTAAAATTTAATCTTGCATTCCTTTACTTGCAAAATATTCATCTATAACAGTTTGGTTACAGATACTGAATCCTTCAATATCTATCACATTTTCCAAATGAGCTAGGCGGATCCAAATAAGCTTAATTTTGTGATGATAGTTTACTTTAAAACTCTGAATAATACCTTGGTCCAAAGGCTATAACTTAGAAGTTGTGTTTGTTTGGTGGCATGAAATGAACTTTCACGGATTTTAATTTCGCCACGCTATTATGCGCTGTACAGTTGTCCAAGAAGAGAACAATATCGCGATTTTCACGGAGCATTTTTCTGTCTAGTTTTTTCAACCATTACTGAAAATTTCGGCAGTCATCCAAGTCTTATTGTTCGCAAAATAAGTCATTGGGACAGATTTCATTCCTGAAAAACATCGGGATTTAACAGATTTACCTATCATAAGAGGTTTGAGCCTTTTTGAACCATCCAAATTAGTGCAAAATAGCACAATTAATCTTTCTTTGCTCCTTTTTCCGCCATGACATGCCTTTAATGGCCGTAGTTTTATCAGGCATACACTAAAAAAATAGTCCTGTTTCATCTGCATTAAACACGTTTTTTGGATCGTATTTTTTTAAATGAAAAAATAAAAATGGTAAGATGATACAAATGATAAAATGAAAAAATTCGAGATATAGTGAGTTTGATTAAAAAAATTTCGAGTTAAAGAGTTTGTTTTACATTAGTTTTATACCGAGCGTGAAGAGGGATGAAAATATTTCGAGATATCGAAAATTTCGAGATACCGAGGTTCGACATATCGAGGTTCACCTGTATAACATCCACTGCACAAAGTTTTTAACTTTGAATTATACATTAGGCGATTTTTTGGATAGCAGTGATGGCTTTAAATCCAATATGTTTATGCGGCAGGCGATTTTTATCAAATATTTTTCAATATATATATATATATATAAATATATATATATATTTACATATATATATATATATATATATATATATATATATATATATATTTACATATATATATATATATATATATATATATATATATATATATATATATATATATATATATATATATATATATATATATATATATATATATATATATATATATATATATATATATATATATATATATATATATATATATATACATTTTTACAAGCCGATATAAGCAAAATATTCACCGCTCTTCCGGAAACAACTATAGCATATACCAACATCAGCTCATTTATTACTTTTTGAGTGTTTCATTTCGTAAATTTTTTAAACAGGTCCGTGCAAAAATCTGTTACAGTCTCCTCCACTCTAAGAAGCATATTTTCTAGAGTATGGGGGAGAACAGTCAGGACACAAGTGGTTATAGTTTACTAGAAACATCATAGTTCTGTTGAAATTTATTTTAAACCTTAAAAATTATATTTTTGTACCATGAAAATACAGCACGGTTAGTGACTAAGTAATTTAAAACAATATTTAAACAAGAAACAAAATAGATTTAGACACACATTATAATTACTTAGCTCATATTTACTTTTACAAAGCACTAAGCGTCGATACAATGTCATAGAACTAACCTTATAAATCATTTCAAAACACATCTGTCTAATAGAATTCAACATAATTGCATATATATTTCTACTAATAAGTAATTATTAGTAGAAAACTAAAATAGCTAGCGTATATACTCCCTACTATCCTATTATACATTCCCATTTTAACAAGCTTTACAAGTTATATATAACGCAAAATAATTTGGATATTTTATACACATAGCCAATCCCTCAAGCATCATCTAATCTAGGCTTATACCGTCCAGATACCAAAATAACAATTTAATTCTAACTTCAAAATTATATAACCATTTGTACGTAATTCAACAATATAATTTTAGAAGAAATCTCAAAGCTAAGTGATATTCCCTATTAAATATAGTATTGGAAATACAATAGTTGATTTTAGAGTGACAAATTCTTACACAGTCATATTTGTATATTGCCTTAATATTGTTTATATCACTAATTTCACAATTTTCATTAACAGATAATCAAATCCATGTAATCAGTCTTATCCACCCGTTGCAGATATACCATTCTCATTTATTGTATAATTTCCCGCACTTGATCTAACTATGGAGTTTATAATTCTAATCTTGATCTGCGCGTTTTCTTTGCTCGAATACACGTCGTACCAGCGCACATCTCCAATTTTACCACTAATCTCTCCAGATATAATCTGAAGTCCTTCATAAGTACATAAATCCTTCATAAATCCTTCATAAGTACATACACTTCTCTATATTTGCGTTTCAAACTGAGTCTTAGGAGCTTCTACGAGATGTAACTCAGTCTTATCATTTTTTAATACACTTGATTCTTCAGAAAAATCATCATCCCTTGTTTTCGTCTTCTCTACATCAAAACTTTCCTGTTATACTTTAGTTTCGCGGGTTGACACAATAACACATCTCCCGACTCACTTAAAATGTCTTCTGTATTTTCGATTGAAGCATCCCCCCCTTGATTCAAAACCCTGTTTAGTTTACCCCTAAACTCAACATTTTGGAAATTTAGTTCAGGTTTAGATTGTTATAATCAAGTGTCTGGTGATTCCTCACATAAATGGAACTCTTCTATAGATTTCATGATTGAAACTTTAACATCGTTATTCTCATGCAGACAAAAAAATTATTCTCCTGTATAACTGGAACCATTTTTAGTGGAGTTTTCTTATTCACATATTATTTTTCCGTCCTCTGACATCCCCCACTCGTCTGAACATAAAATTTTATATCTTTGTAACACCCCTAAGTAAAAAAGTTCAATTAGAAAATATTGCGCTATACGGAATACGTTTAAGTAAGTGAAATAATGCACGTACTTTTAAGTTGTCAGAATAAAATTCCATTCTGAGAAATGGAAGGAATTTATATATTTCGTGAAACAACTCTGATTAACATCTTAACTGAAGATCGAAATACCTGGGGAATTTTCCACGGTTAATTTAAATTAATATATTATACAAGCCGAAATGTTCTACTTCATTATATTCAGATAGGTTATTCATAAACGATAATTTAAATATTTCTCCCAATTCTTATACTTTGATTTTGACACTCGTCAGTAAATGTACTTAGATTTCAAAAATCTACTGGATAAATGGAGAGCAAGTTGAACTTTTAATGCCTAGTGGTGTACTGTGACTAACTTATTCAAGTGTATTTCCTTTTAATAAACTGATGAATCGGGGATGACTATTCTACCCAGATTAATTTTCTTCTTGTGTAATTGAATATTACTGTTAAGACTTCAGAAGTGTTTCTACCTACATAATTAAGGATGTTATCGCTTTATGTCGGATAATAAAAGAAGACCACTGAATTGTGGGAATAATCGGTTAATTGCATATATAAAAACAACTATTTGCAGCAATTGGTGCGATGCTTTAGTTTCTTAGGATAGTTAAAACAATCCTCAGTCTTATTTTCTTCTAATTTAGATTTTCATTATTCGTAAGGATAGTTATGTTACAAAATAAACAAAATAACTACTTGCTATATATACAAGCGTCTTCACTAGCCAGGTCTTAAAAAGCAGATCTCCTAACTGAGCAGCGAACACTTTTCCAATTGAGTTAATGGAATGAGTTAATGTTAAAGCTCTTTCTCTTCTCTCTCATATTGAAGAGCAACTTGACAATCTCACTAATCTCTTCCTGCTATTTTTACCTCCACATAACCTCCTGATACTACTATTTTCAAACAGGTTAGTATACTGCATAGTTGCAGGCTGAAATCGTTGCCTAATATTTCCAGAATCAGCTGAATTCGTACGAATTGAAGTAGAATCTCTTTCAACCTCCCAATGTCACTGTACTAACCTACATGGCTGATTTGTTCGGGCGCCATTGTATAGAACTTTGCCATTCCAGTAGAGACTCAAATCTCGAATCTTATCTAAGCTCCAGCTGACAGTCTTCCTGTCAAATTACTGAGACAGAATGGCAAGTTCAAAGTGGACTATTCAAGTGTTCTATTTCGATTATTCTCTCTCTTGTGTAATTGAAATAACTGTTAAGAGTCCAGAATTCTTTATAGCTATCGTTTTATTTCGGATAATGAAAAACGTCCACAAAATTGTGAGAATTATTGGTAAGAAAAATAGATAAAATTTATAATTTGAAGCAAGTGATGTGATGCTTTAGAGTGTTAGGATAATAAAAACAGTGTTTAGTGTTAATCTCGTCTAATTTAGATTTTCGTGATTCGTAAGGATAGTTTTATAACAAAACACGCTGGGACCTTAAAGTTAAAATTTTACTAGTTTTACAGCAGATAAATGGCAATACTTACTAGAATGAAAACACAGAATGAAAATAAAATATCCACGTGCTGAAAATTTATTACAAATATTTTAGCTAAATACATTCGTTTTAAAATATATAAAAATGATATAGAATTTACAGCAAAATAGCTTCTTCAGTAGTACGGCCTACTGTCGTTCGTGTTCGCTTCAAAAGTTAGGGTCTCCATTGTCCCATAACCGTACCACAAAATAACTAGTTCAACCAAAATACACGTTTGTTGTCGATTTAATTAATCTCAGATTAGATACTGAAAGAATACGATTTGTGCTTTTTATTTAGCATTTTAGATTGAAGATAATAGCACATGTCGATCTACGTGCTGACGTCTGCTCTGAGGTCCTGTCTGAACCAATCTCACAATATTACAAATGCTATCGCTTTATTCCAGGAATAGCGACATTATGCAATATGTTTCTTCGATTGCGCTTGACAATTATGCATTTGTATTACTTCTTTTACATATCGTAGTAATTGAAAATCATAGAAAATAGCCCATCTTTAATATTTTTTTAAGCTTCAAAGGTGAGCAACAAATCGTTGAATGAATACTAGAAATTGAGTTTATACTGAATTCAAGATTGTTAAGATATTAAAAGCCATAAAAATTTGATATATTGCCAAATTTTATTTTTTAAACCGACCGCGGAAATACTTCATTTAACACTTTAAAAACGCTCGTTCACAAACAAAAAAATCTGATGTGGGCAGCACATGATTTTCCTTATATAATGCAATGAATTACTACTTTTACAGAAAAAAAATAGATTATTCTTATAGTAGATACTTATATTCTTTCCAAGATATTGAATTTTCGTCAGTCGTCATTCTCATTGATTTAGCGTTATTTTTATCCATTTGGCGAGACTTTCGTTAATTTGGCAACATCTAAAAAAGTCGCCAAGTTGGCGACATTCCACCAAATTCGTCGCCAAAATCTCGTCAAGTGTTATAGATGAAGAAATAAGTTATTCTTACAGCAGATAAATGACTATTGGCGTTCAAATACAAAAGTATTACTCAAAGTATCTTTTCTCATGAATGGAACGAGCTAGATGCACCAGAATGGTGTCACCCAATTTATCGCATGATATTACATATGAAAAGTGAACATGTTTCTCAACAGTTAATATATATTTTTTTAATTTATGGGATTTTTTGATAAATTTATTTGAAAAATGTGCAATATCTCAAAAACGGTTCATGATAGAGTTCTAAAGTTTATATCAATCGTTTTCTAAGGAAAAATTACATAAGAAATGTCTATTTGCGTAACTTTATTAAAGGTTTTGATTTTTTGATGATTTTTTCAAAATTGCACTCGAAAATTTAAGAGGGTTCTGAACATTTTATTACGTTTAAAAACAATAGGCTTCCAATATTCATGAATTGTGATTTTTGTACCAAATTTCATTCGAATCCCTTCATTCGTTCGTGAGATATCGTCTCCGCAGACTCAATGTGTGTTGTTGTTGTTGAAACCCAGACCGTCCGACCTACCAGAAAGGTGTAAGGTAACAGTTTGGACGGTCGGGAAGTGCCACCCAATTTAGACCGGAACCCAGTGGGGGAGGCATCCACAGGGACCGTACCCTCCTTCCCCTACCACCAACTTTCGGACTTTCGGACCCACATGTTTAACGTGATCGCACTCCGCATGAACACGGAGAATCAATGTGTGTGTAAATATATTTATATTTTATAAATTATTCCAACGGACTTATTCTACTGTATTATCTCTATCTGGAAGTGTTTATCACAACTAATTCAAATATTTCTCAAAATTCTTGTCTCTCGTCGTCGATGAATTGACACTTGTCGATGAATGTTCTTAGTGTCCAAACTACTACTAGAGAAGTATTGTTCGAGTGGAATGTTCTAGTGCTGGAATGCAGCATGTTCAGGTGTTTTACTTTCCTTATATACATAATGTATCAGGAAAATATTGTGACGGAGTCGAAAATTCGAATTCGAGTTTTCGACGGGAGAGCAGGTTTCAAGCAGTCCTGATCACGAATCAAATATTTTTGAGGTGATATCTGTGTGTGTTTGTGTGTGTGTGTGGAAGTATGTGTGTGTGTGGAGACAATAACTGACGAATAAATGGACCAATTCGAACAAAATTTGGTACAAAAATGACAATACGTAAATACTGGAAGCCTATTGTTTGCATACGCAATCGAATGTTCAGAACCCCCTTAAATTTTCGAATGGAATTTCGAAAACATCATTAAAAATTCAAAACCTTTAATAAAGTTACGCATATAGACTTTTTTTATGTAATTTTTCATTAGAAAACGATTTACACGAATTTTAGAACGCTAGCATGAACCATTCTCGAGATATTGCACATTTGTAAAAAAAATTTCAAAAGATCATGTGAAATAAAAAGAAGTATTACCAATTGAGAAACATGCTCACTTTTCATATATAATATCTTGCGATAAATTGGTTGACATCATTCTCGTAGACCTAGCTCGTTCAATTTATGAAAAAAGATACTTTGATTCATACGTTTGTATTTGAACGCCAATAGTCATTTATCTGCCGTAAGAATAACATACTTCTCCATCCATAACGCTTGGCGAGATTTTTGCGACGAATTTAGTGGAATGTCGCCAACATGGAGACTTGTTTAAATGTTGCTAAATTAAAAAAAAACTCACCAAATGGATAAGTCTAAATCAATAAAAATGACAACTAATTGACAAAAATTCAATATCTTGGAAAGAATATAGCTATTATAAGAATAACATATTGTTTTTACTGTTAAAGTAGTAAATTAAATGCATTATATAATGCATTATATAATGTCACGTGTTTCCCACATCAGATTTTTTTTTTATTTTATAACTGATAAATCGGTAATGACCGCTTTACTCTGATTATTTTAACTCAAGTGCAATTGAATGTCACTGTTCCATCTCCAGAAATATTCTCACTTATGTAATTATGGACGTTGTTGCTTTATCTGGCATAATCAAAGATGTTCTCAGGATTCTGAGAATAATCGTTTAATTATGCCCATAAAATGTAACATTTGAAGCAAGTTGTACAATGCTTTAGTGTGTTAGATTATTAAAACAGTGTTCAGTTTTAATTTCGCTTAATTTAGATATTTGCGGTTCGGTAGGATTACGAGTAAAGTTTAGAACGGACAGAGAACTTGTTGTATTGTAGAGTTGTATTGTAGAGAAATTGTTGTAATAATTTTGTTTCTTAAAACGTGTGTTTAAAGTGCACTCAAAATGTTTCGAGAATGGTAGAGAATGCATTTATATTTAAAAGTTTTTGAGTACACTACTTTGATTCAATGACTGGTTTTAAGTAAAACTTTTGTATTTCTTCATAATATTTTTACTGTTTTTTTTTTTCTTTTTTTTTTTACATTGTACACTCTGATGATTATTCCTGGATTTCCAATCCACTACTGGAAAATTATAGTTCGTGTGGAGCGTTTAATATCTATAGCGCTGGACAGCAACATATTTAGGTGCGCTTTTATTTATAACTGATCAGTAATGGCAAATTTACACAGATTATTTTGACATTTAAGTAAAAATAACTGTTTAATGTCAATAAATCTGCCCTATGCTCACAATTTATTCTAAAATTATCTGTAGCCCTGTTCTTCATATAGAATATATATTTGTAAATAAAAAAAACTTATTTATATTTGACGGTGAACTTTAATTAGTTAGAGTTCTTTTGGAAATTTTATTCTAAATTTTGAAAAAAGCAAAGAAGTGAGTTCTGTGCTGAGAAAATAAGCACACATACGAAAGAGAAATTTAGAATCTTATTTATATTGATAATATTTTTTTTCAATTAAACAATAGCTTCTTTGTAGAATATGTTTCTTCTTATTAGGGACAGAAATAAAGATATATATTTCATTCATGTGCTTTGAGCAATGCAACATACATTTGGCTATGTGATTTAGAGCTTTGCTCAAAGTGAAGAAAGCGTCAGAACAAAATTACAGATATACAGAAGGACAAGGGAATATCTAAATTTTAAGTTTGATCATAGGCGCTGATTTCGTGGGTTCGAGGCACTTTTTGAACTTCCAATAATTTTTTGTGTGTTCCTCGAACCCTCAATACTTTTGAGCGAAAATTTAACTTTTACCTTTCTCGTTATCCATTCTTCAAGTTTCTTCATTATTTTCATTATTTATTCCTCTTTTACTACAAAGTGTGTATACAAATTTACCCCTCAGGCTGCTTAATCTGCTCTGGATACACTATTTTAACGCGGAAATGATTTAAAGGGAAATTTCTTGACATTTTTAACATTGGTAAAAATACCTGAAAAATAAATTTTACACTTTTTTTTGTTACTATTATAAAGATAATTGAGTTGGAAATTCACACAGTATATGCATAATATATACAGGATGTTCAGTTAATGCGGCTAAAAACTAAGGGGTTGATAGTAGACATCAAGAGGAGCAAACATTGAAATGGAACATAGTGTCGTAAACCACGTTTAGTCGGTGAAAATCGCGAAAATACATATGCAGGTTCTGGTGTCACGCGGGGACAACAAAAACTACAATAATAACTACACAAGGTTTCATTTGACAGCATGTTTACAACACACCTTGTGGTGCAGAGTATAATGCTCGAAAGGGAACGATGAGAATGATGTGACGAAATTTTTACAGGTGTTCTCCGAAGTGGCGACCGCGAACGTCATTGCACAGGCTACAACGACGTTCGCGGCCGCCAGTTCGAACAACACTTTCGTTCTGTAATAATAATTCTGTGGTAATTTTGTTCTGTAGTAATTTTGTTCTGTAGTAATTTTTGTTTTGTTCTGTAGTAATTTTTGTTTTGTTGTTTGTAATTTTGTAGTTATTGTACTTGCTGTTGTCCCATCGTAACGTCAGAACCTGCATACGTATTTTTGCGTTTTCCACCGACTAAAAGTGATTTGCGATAGCATGTTCTATTTTATTTTTTGTTCCTCTTGTTGTCTACTATACACTCTTTGAGTTTGTCGGCGCATTAACTGAACACACTGTATAATAATGTTGGGCCTAAAACGGCAAAATAAATGAAATAAATAATTATCTAAAGAAAAAAATAAATTGCTGTGTACTTAACTATAATGTGGTTCAATTTACAATTTCAAACGTTTTAGTGTGCCAGATCATCTGACTGAATAAAATTTAAATTAGACTTAAATCCTTTTAAAGAGGCATGGGTCATTTGATTTCAAATTTTCGAAACCCCCAATAATTTTTCAAGTTGACGCCTATGAGTTTGAGTATGTCAAGGCCACCCATTAAAATTTAATAAAACTCGGTACATATTTTCTCTCACGATGAGACAAATAGAGGGGTTTTCAATTTTATTTATATGCATACTGAATTTCTGAATCTATTTATAGCAAATAACATAGGATTGATACCAATTCCTTTATCATATTTTCTTTCTTCCACGAGATATTTTAAGAATGAAACACTAAATATATTGCTTTGATGTTTACTTTAGATATTTTTCCACGTTTATCTCATAACACGATTTTATATCTTTCTTTCATAATATATCTAAAATAAATAAATCAAATCTCAAAACTTTCCGAGTAAAACAGTAATATAATCCTGCTTCAGTCGAGTTTTCAGGGTGTATCTTTGCATTAGCTGTCAAAATATAAATGATGTTGAGTATACTGCTAAGCAATAAAGCTAAAATCAGGTCATTTTACCCAAATACCCATTTAATATGATGAAAATGGAAATAGTGGAAATTCCGAAGTTAAAAAATTAAACGCAGGTGTGATTCTTGATTAGATGAAACAATTATTTAAATTAAGCCACGACAAAATAGATTTTATTACGTGCAATACAATATAAAAATTCCAAAAATAAAAGTCACTTTCATTTATAAAGTTCCAAGTATATGATAAAGTTTCAATTATATGATAAAATTTCAATATATAGAGTACATTTGAAAAAATATACTTTCAAATAAGTTTTCATTTATCCCAAGCAGGTTTACCAACACTTCGATAAATCTTATGGTTTTAAAACCATAGCCAAAAATTGCTAGATTTCATAGATGTCCGTCATAAGTAGTTGAAAACAGACATTTTATGGCTAGATTTGGTCAATTTCTGAAAGTAAACGTTCTAAAAATATGGGAAAATCTAAACATAAAATGGTTTATCTGGTAACCATGATTTCAAGTAGCTGCTTTACAATAAAATTCGAATGTAAGTCATATTTAAACACTTCTTATTCATTAAATGTGGATTGTACCCATAAATACGCCTATATGAATTGCAGAACGCTTAAATTTCATATAAAATCAAGGTATATCATGTATATTTTATATTTCTCTCCCCATATATAGTTTAAATATTCCTTGAATTTTATAAATATATAAACTTCAAGAAGAAATTGTAATTTTTCTTGTTATTCTATTTTCCAATAAATAGATCTTTAGATATGAGCGATGAATAACTAATTCACTCTTCGTCGTTTACCTCAAACTCGTTATTTTTGATAGAATCAATACACCTTATCGTTTAGATTTCGAAACTTTCCCGCCAAATACTTTAATTATTATCTATTAAAATGTATTTACTTTGCATGATGTTTTCTATTCAGTTTCATACCGCCATATTGATACTTATCCCTTACAATAGAAACACTATAAGCTCTCCTATAGGAATAGCTAATATAAGAAAATATAAGAAAATTGGTCGAAATAAGAAATTTTTTCGTATTCTTTTATACAGCGTAGTTTGCGGGACATTTTTGTAAACTGAAAAAATATGCACTCATTTGGCTTGTAGCAATCACATTCTGCCATAACAATAAAGTAAATTTCTGTTATCATGAGAACCTTATTGCAAAGTTCGATAACTGGAATAATTATGAAATGCTCTGTTGATGCGGGCTAACGTATATTGGTCAAACTGAACGGGTCTTAAAGTACAGCTAGAAAGAACTTCAATATTGTGTCAAAACCGAAGAAATATATAAAGCGTATATCTCTAACTATTGCTTGATGTCAATAATTATATATTTTGCCATCCTGAAATTGTGCACACGATATAAGCTATAAATAATAATTTATTTTCATGAAACTTTATATCCAGCTTTGATATCGAAAAAATTTGAACTAGATAGAATTTCCTTTTAATTCGAGCATAAACTTTGAATTTCATTCAAAATTTTATATTTTTTAACATGGCAGCATAGAATAAAGTTTTACATAACCTTGCATAAAAGGGTTTATTTATGGTTCATTGATCACGAAAAGTAACAGTTTCAATCATTGTTGTGAAAAATAGCCGCGATACAATTCTTTTTTGTTCATGATGTCATTAGCCCCCTTTGGGGGACAAGTAACCCCCTCCCCCGGTGGTACATCGTCAAGTCTGGTATCAATCAAAAAAATTTCAAACCCTTTAAAGTGAAGGGTAATACGCTATAGTTATGATCATTTGGACCCATGATACTGATTTTTCATTTATTTATTTATTTTTTTTTTTTGTAAAATTTGAAGGAAAAAAAAAAAAAAAAAAAGAATTCTGGTATGAGACAGTTGAGTTGAGACCCATACTTTTAAAGTTGTTTTTCAGCTTTAAATTGCAATTTCTTTACCGTTTTTGACATCACTCAAAATTCCTGTAATCTGATTAATGATTTTATAATGACACCCTATATCTTTGAGGTATGGCATGATCATGTCTAACTTTTTATTTTATTTTCTTCCTTGCTTCTCAAGTTCGTATTTCCTTCAGTTTGAAATTTGGATTTATTTTAAAGTTTTTCATAACAATAAAAATTCCAGCAATCTGGATAATGGTTTGTCAATAACACCCTGTATTTTCGCGTTACAGCATGACCGTATTTAACTTTTTGTTTCTTTTTCTTTGTTTGCTTCTCAAGTTCATATCTTTTTGACTTTGCTGTTTCTCGTTTTTTCATCTCCGTTACACGAGATAACGAAGTAATGATTTCTTAGACGTACGTATGTTTACATATCTTTATTTGCACTGCATATTACCTTCTGATCCAGTTCATCATGCATTCATCTGCTACTGTTATATAAGTAATTTAAAAAAAAATTGTTTTCCGTCAATGCTTGCTGCTCATGTATTTGTTAATATTGCATCATTTTGGTATTCTACTGTTCATTTTATCTACACTAGGACTATTTTAACGTGACCATGATTTCAATTAGATTCTGAATAATTTCATGCGCCCTTAGAGCTCCCTAATCGTACTGGTAATTCAAACCTCATACGTATGGAACTAAAGGTCACAAAGTGAATCGTTTGATCATATTTAGGGATTTTTGCTCACGAGAAATCCCCTAGTGGTAGAATATCTGTATTTGCGACTTTAAGAAATCTCATCGTTTTATAGAAAATTCGTATACTATATAGTAACAAAAAACAGGATGTCAAGTGGCTCGAGACACGTTTTATTAAATTCGATTCGTTTTATTCGTCTTATTGAATATTTTCTGTACGGAGAACGCTGATCGCTGAATTAAAACCGGATTCAGAAAATAATAACTTTAGATAAGAAATTGGAGATTTATTTAATCGACGACATTCCAATGTTCAATTCCGACCCAAATCTGGGCCAGACAGCGGACAACAAACGGACATTACTCTAAAAATTGTCAAACCGTGTTCAGGAGGTCCTAAATCATAGGCGTCAAAGTCTCGAAATCGAAAACAATACTTTTTCTATACTATGTCATATACTACTGCAAAAAAGTAAAGATAATTCTTTCAACACGGCAATGTAATTTCAAATAAGTATTTCTATTGTGTATTATTTTGTTCAACGAAATACAAAATAGTGTATATAATGAACGGAAAATTAAATTTTAGTCAATCGAAATTGAAAAAATATTTCCTATATTAGCTTCCGATAAATAGATATTCCAGATAAGAACTTCATGCCTGAAAGATAAATAGCTGGCTTCGTTGTCTGGTTTATCTCAAACTTTGTTATTTTTAATACAATCAATAAACCTTATCGCTTTCCTTTGAAACTTTCCAGCCAAACACTTTAATTATTTACCTTAAAAATATATTTATTTTGCAGAATATTTTCCACTCCATTTCAGGCACCAACTTAACTTTTGCAGTAAAGATATTCTGTATATTCCTATCGGAATATCTATATTAAGTAAAACAGAACAAAATTAATTAAAATAGAACTTGGTACATATTTTTTATGAATTGTTCTGGGACAAAATAATTTTAAAAATTCAAAAGATCTACCTAGAGCAGGACATGTTTTTTTCTGAAAACTTTAGTATATTTTTGATGTGAAATATCATAGGGCGCGGGAAACGCAGTAAAACCGCAAAAGAAAGATAGCGGGAATGAAAAGGAAATATGTGACGGAAATGACATCATATTGTTACGAATACATAAAAGAAAACTATTGTTTTAATTTGAAGGTCTGGATCGCTTGTCCTTGGCGAGAAATTGACGACGAATTTGTCAAACTATTACTGACTTAGACAGTTTGAGAGTATGTTCTATAACATTCTCGAATTTTGCTGATTATCTATGAATTTCACGAGTTACGTGGTTTTTCAGAATATTCCGCAAATTGTAAATACACATGTCATCATTCGGTTGAGTTGTTGATTTGGCGCGAGTAAAAGAATCTGCCAAAATAAATACAGGATTCAATATGTAAAACACCCAGACCGTTCAACTCACTGGAGGTACATGTAATTTAATATTGTTGTTGAGACCCAGACCGTCCAACCTACCAAAAAGGTGTAAGGTAACCGTTTGGACGGCCGGGAAGTGCCACCCAATTTAGATCGGAATCCAGAGGGGTAGGCATCCACAGGGACCGTACCCTCCATCCCCTACCACCAACCTCTCGGAAGGACTTACGAACCCACATGTTTAACGTGATCGTACTCCGCATGAACACGGCGGCAGTTGTAGCAGCGTGCAAATCCAGCGCGCAAACCACCGGGCTACCCGCGCCCGAAAAGTGCCAACAGCAGGCGGTGTTCCCAGGTAGTCACCCACCCAAGTACTAACCGCGTCCGATGCTGCTAGACTTCGGTGATCTAACAAGAACCGGTGTATTCAGCACTTTAGGGCCGTTGGCCTATGTAATTCAATGTGTAATTTTTCGTCTGATAATAATCACCCTTTATGCTTCTTTATTTCCACTCAGATTTTCCGACCTACCCGAATGTGTAAAAAGGCAGCCAATTTATACCGGAATCCTATCAGGGTGGCAACCAGAGCCACTGTACTCCCCTTCCTCTAACCCATCACATTTAGGAATATTCTTTATGATGTATTATAAAACAATTCCGTTAAAAAATGTAAACATTTTAAATATTAGTTCTACGACTTCTGTGCATCAACATTTGCGCTATGCCATTGTGCACGTCAGGCCGGTAACGACCGCACGTTTGAACATGGAGTGACTTCAAAAGTTACATCAGATGTCAACAATATGTTACTCATAAGTACCTCAGTGACAGAAATTAGTGTCTTCGGAGGACGGTAAAATGACATACGAGAGCACTCAAAACAACATCAAAATTTTCTGAATTTTAATGTTTTGTTGTATTAAAATTGGATATCGTGATAAGATGTAAAATTACATGTTAGAATTCTCAAAATGTTACTTGAGAATTTATTTTTCATCCAGTTCTTTAAATTAAAAATGTTGATCATCACAATAAAGGGAAAAAAATCTGATATGGACAACACATGAATTTTCCTACAGACTCATATTCACATTTTCTCTTTATTTTTTCAAATAATTCATTAAATTGAGTTTAATTGTACAAAATAACACCCATAATTATTTAAAATTACACTGAATTTACACTTTTAATTCAATTTTCGTTTTCATTTGGTAACTGAACTTATTTTCAAAGCGAAATGCGAAAATACGAAAAAACTAAAATATGTCGAGAACGGCTAGTCCTAGTGTAATGGGGTTATACTTATTTTTTTTATAGCTGAGAATTAAGTATAAAATAAGCATTTAATCGATATATATTTGAGCACATGTAGTTTTTTTTTTATTTTGGATTTTGACGATTTTTGAGGACCATTTTTGAGGGGAAAAAAAGGTAGGTTATTTTTTTTCGAATCGAACCAAAATCTAATCAGTACCCGGGTTATTCACAAGTGACTTATCTAGCAAATTTTGTAAAATTTTACTATTAGTTTTCTAGCTAGAGTGGATAAAGCAATTTTTTCAAGCTATTTCTCAAAAAAAAAAGAAAAAAACGCAGGTTCTTTTATCCCGAATCGTACCCAAAACTAATCAGTTCCAGAGTCACCTACAAATGACAGACAGACACACAGACAGACACACAGGCAGACACACACAAAGAGAGACACAGACAAAGAGAGACACACATGCAGACACACAGACAAACGCACAGATACACACGCAGACAGACAGATACACACACACACATACTCATACGTCACGCTAAAAAGAGTTTTTCACATTCTAGAGGTCCCAAAACGTGTTGATAATTCAGAAAGACGAGTAGCGGTGTGATTGCAATACTTCCCCTATACATTACCATGCATTGCAGGGAAAGTAATACATTACCATGTATTGCAGGGAAAGTAATACATTACCATGTATTGCAGGGAAAGTAATAATGAGCTGCGTTCGATCCTTTCTGGTCCCTATCAGCATTTTTTTTCACAGTGACGTAGGATTTACATCACACTGTGACTTTGGGACGTCACAGACGTCACAGTACGTCTCGGCAATGTCATATTGAGGTCACAACGAAGTCATTTTGGTCATTTTCGTGGTCGTTTATCACGTCGCATATTAATTTGTTTGTGACGTCACATTGCAATTGCCATTGTAGTGTCGTCACATTGTTACGTGTTAATTAAATTGTGGAAACGTAAGAGAATATAGTCTCAATGAAGTTACAAAGTTACTAATACGTGACGTCACATAGAAGTCACAAATTTGATGTCACATTGTGACACAGGTGTCACGTGACCACAACGCCACTGTCACATATGTGACGATCTTTGCTGTGAGGGGTGCTTCCTTTCAGTTGCTTCCTTCGCAAGCTGTTCAACGGAAAATTCATATTTACATATGTAAGGCATTTTACTTTCCCTGAAATACATGGTAATGTATAAAGAAAGTATTGAAATCATATCGAAAATCACAACTTGAGTTTTCAAAGGATCTACGCGTTTTGGTACCTCTAAAATACGAAAAACCATTTTTAGTTTTATATATATATATACGGGCGATGCATGCCCCCGTTAAGCAAGCATATGGGTCAGTTCACGGCCTTGTAGCTCGATTATACTCTAGAAAATCCCCCTCTATACGGACGCATGCGGCCTATTCACTAACTAAAGCCGTTTTTTAGCAATTGTTTTTAATACTAACAAAATAACAAAAATGTAGATAAATTTAATTTCACACATGACAAAAGCGATGTACCTGACTATACGTCTGATCACAATTAGATTCTTGATTTCCGTAACTTGTTCTTTGTTCAAGTACAGTACTCCACAACTTCTTTGTGCAGGGTGCGGCAGAAGGAACGTTCTGATTTGGCAGAAGCGTTGCTTCGCTCAAAGTAGAGGCACAGCAGTGGGCATGGTTTCTTTTGACTTGTTTACGCATGCCATTTTTAGTTACCGTCATGGTTTGGAGCGGAGAGCATTGTGCTTTTGTTGTTGAAGAGTTTGTTTCGAACTGTGAATCTGTGATAACGACGCAACGGGCCTTCCGAATACGCTTTCATCATGATTCGGTCATGATTCGGTTCCGGCTGCACAAACAATTCGTCGTTGGGTTTCAAATTTTAGACGAAGAAGTTCGGCTATTTCTTTGAAGAGGGCGGTATTACAGTGACTGTAATATCTGAGCGCTATTGTGAATTGCTTGAGAATTTTCTCCGTCCAAAAGTTAACGGTTTACTCAACGATCATGATCCGGAAGATGTATGGTTTCAGCAAGATGGAACCACGTCGCATACCTCTAGAAGGTCACTTGGAATTCTCTGAATTATGTTTCCGGGTCACCTTGCCTCTTTACTGGGTGATATCAGTTGGCCACCGTGTTCGCCGGATTTGGCCCCATGTGATTTTTTTCTGTGGGGCTATCTCAAATCAAAAGTGTTCCAACACCGACCAACAAATTTGCAAGCACTCAAAGCAGCAATTACGCAAGAAATCACGGCGATTTTGCAGATCACTGCAAAATTTCCGAAGCAGACTTCAAGTCTGCCCCGACATTGACGGTCGCCATTTAGCTGATGAACTTATTGGATAACAATGATATACTATGTACTTCTCAAGAATAAAATATTTCTTCCTCTATCTTGTTTTGTATTTTATTTATTGACGTTCCAAATCGGTACGCTCTTTTTGCCGCACACTGTATTTGAATGCTTAACGTGTGCTTAGCGACAACGAGGTAAGTGTCATAGAACAGAATCGACTACTAAAACCTAAAAAATTGTATATCAAATATTACTTACTTTAATAAGATCAATACAGCATGTCTTATCATCAAAAATCTGGCTAAAGCATTCCCTAATAATTATTCTAAATATCCAGGTTCTTTACACATTTCTTCTCTAACGTGATTAAACGGACTTCGTTTTGGAGCACTATATGCGATCTTATCAAAAACATGTGATAGGGTAAAAGTGTAAAACAGAGGGGAAAATAAATAGAACGGCTCCTCTCCTTTTGCGTATCGTTAAGCGAGGCAAGGATTTTGTAAAGAAATGGAGATAAAGGATAAGGAAAAAAGTGATTTTAGGAAAAATAAATGAAAAAGGAAAGAAAATATTACCTGAGAAATATACTAAGGTTTTATACAGTAGCATATGTTAACAATAATTATATGTTTTTCTTTTACATTTCCTACATACATAGTATAATGTGTAGGGGGAGCATATTGTGCCGGGGTCAAACATTTCAATTCGAGTTTTCGACGTGAGAGCACGTTTCAAGCATTCCTAAACTCGGATTGATAGTTTTTGAGGTTATGTCTTCATGAGCGTTAGCATGTTAATGTATATGTGTGTACAGGTTTGTGTGTTTGAATGTGTGCTTCTCGTTATGTATGGAAAATATGTGGTAATATTAGTAGTATTCTGATATGTGTTTCAGTAGTATATTTTAGTAGTAGGATATTGATCTTCATTTCTATTAAAATATTTTATTTAATTTCTATGGAATCAAGGTAGAAAAATATCCTTCCTCAGTATGAAAAATTGTCAGAAGAGGCAAATCTGAAGAATTAAGTATCCTAGACCTGCCTGTAAACAGCTTTATAAAATAAATTGTCATTATACGCCAAACTGAAGATGATAAAATAGTAAGATATATGCCCTGTCATTTTTGTTCTATTGAAACAATGGGTTATACATAATAGAAAATATGAATTCGTAAAATATCTTCCAAAATAAAACAAATAAAATAAGAAATTTAAATTATCAAAAATTCCTTTAAGCTCATATCCAAAGCCGTGAATGATATAACTCAATCAAGCACATAATACCGTTGAATTGACTATATTTTTAATTGTTTCTAATAATTTCAATCTGGCAAATTAATTAAAATCGTCTGCCATGTACACATGTGTCATTTAATTCTGATATACTACGCAACGTGATATAATTTTCTCCACATAATGTTATGGAAAACATCGTCGGTACTGCGCCATTACTGTGAAATGCTTAATTTTGAGCTGTTTAAGTTATCTCTGTGGAAAATAACGATACGATATTGGAGAAAATTCCGTAAAAAATTGCAGATTTATATACGAAACTATCAAACAAACAAACAAAAATTTATGTTCTTTTCGTCATTCTGGGGCGAAATATCTTCTCCCGCGGGATTATTCGTCAATTATCACAGATAAACGTAGATAATAGCATTTCGTATATTCTAGAAGGTATGCCTGTCATACGACATAATTCAAAATTTGCAATCCACTATCTCTCATTTGGCGTCATTTTTATCAATTTGGCGACATTTCTCTCACTTTGGAAACATTTATAAAAGCCATCAAGTTGGCGACTTCCTACCAAAATTTTCGCTTTGCATTACGAAAAGACAAAGAAATGGGATATTCTTATAGTCGATTCTCATGTTCTTTTCAATATATTAAATTTTCATCAATTAATCGCCATTTCCATTGATTCATTTTCATTGTGTCATTTTTACCAATTTGGCGACACATTCGTCAATATGGCAACATTTTAAAAAAGTCGCCAAGAGTGCGATATTTTGCCACATTTGTCCCTAAAATTTCGCCAATGAACGAGAAATAGGTTATTCTTATAGTAGGTAAATGGTTATTGGCGTCCAAATAAAAACTAGTATCCGAAATATCTTTTCTCGTGAATGGAACGTGCTATATCCACAATAATGATGTTAATAAATTTAAAGCATAATATTACATAAAAAAAGTGAACATATAATGTGTCAATAGTTAATTTTTCTTAATTTCATGTGATTTTTTGATAAAGTTATTTGAAAAACATGTAATATCTCGAGAGTCGTTCATATTAGAGTTTTAATTTTTATGTCAATCGTTTTATAATAAAAAATACATAAGAAATGATTATTTACGTAACTTATTATTTACGTAACTTTATTGATGATTTGGATATTTTGATGTTTTTTTCAAAATTTCATTCGAAAATTTAGGGATGTTCTTAACTTTTGATTGTGTATAAAAACAATAAGGCCCCAGTGTTCATTCACTGTGACTTTTGTACCAAATTTCGTTCGAATCTCTCCATTCGTTCTTGAGATATCGTATTTGCAGCCTCACTGGCACAGACATCACCTCAAAAATATTCTATTCGTGTTCAGGGATGCTGGAGTCGTGCTCTCCCTTGGAAACTCGAATTCGAATTTTCGACCCCGTCACAATACTTTCCTTATACATTATGTTATGTATACGAGTATAAGGAAAGTAATTATACCATTTGAAATTGATTTCGTAGTGTATTTTGCTCAATAAAATTCAACTATATCCGTATAAATGGCGAAATAAAGACAAAGGTAAAAACAGTATGGGGGAAAAACTTTGTTCTTCCAACATCATATCTTTTTAAATATAATGAATATAGCTTTCCTTAACAAGTTTAAGCGAAATCCTTTAATTAGTCATCCACAACAGATATCTTTTGCTACGCATCTTTCAACCGATTACTACCTTCATGTTCAAAGATTATTCGCTGAGAAAGGACACTATAAGAATTCATATTGGAATATTTAGGATGGGGGAAAGGGGGGGGGGAATTGAGGCGAAAATGAGATCATGGTCCATTTTCCTTCGCGTATCGTTTTTCGTAGGAAAAGGATTTTGGAATAAATTGAGTGAATAAAAGGATAAGGAGAGAATGATTCTATGAGAAGAGGGAAGAAATAAATGATTAACTGAGGTAATTTTTTACAGAGTTATACGTTGATAATTTTTTCGTGGGGGAATCTTTATACTTTTCCTATAAGTGCAACAAACCTAACTTGAATACAATGTGGAAGCTACGAGTGTCATTTTACTCAGTTTTATTGGTTCATAGACACATTTGGCGAAATTATGTGCTTACAAGTGCTAGATTAAGCTATGTATCGCAAAATTTGGCAAATAAATTTTAAAAAGCACTATGAAGGGAAATAGGAATATGAGATATGATGAGCTTAGCAGAAGGGACTTTCTTGCTTCAAAATCATGTTTTTTAAACTTGTCTTCTTCTAATTTAACTATCTGTCCTTATAAGAAAAATGTTTACAAGAAATATACCGAAATAAACAAATAATTTTATAAAATGCTGCTTTCTGCCGTATATTAGCAAAACATAATTATAAAGTAATGTTATTTTTGAGATCGTTCACAGTGTTTTTAATTTTAGAAGAAATTAAGGAAATAATCCACTAAAAAGAAATTTTACATCTGGAATATTGTTGCATAAATCAAATTAGACAGATAATGCCAAACTAATTCAAGTTTTGAATGACCATTGATTGCTTTTAAAAGTTACTGAAATATGATTCAAATTTAAATTGCAGATTTTGAAATTGATTGAATTAAATCAAACCATCTGATTCATGTACAATATTTCGATTTTAATTATTTATAATATTAAATAAATTGGAATATATTCCTTATTGGGGAATTTTAGTTTTTTCTGTATCTCTTTGTCATCAAATTACATTTTATGTAAATATAAATACATTGCATAAAGTATAGCTGTCAATTGTATATTAATATAGCTTTCAAAGTTCTGTTCTCAATTATATATCAAAGTATAACTCTCAATTATATATCAAAGTATAGCTTTCAATTCACGGTTTTTGCACTCTATAGCACAAATAAACTATTTATATCGCAACGTCTGTAAATTCGTGTATGTTTGTGTGTTTGCATGTCTATAAAATGCATGTATTCTAGATCAAAAACTATTCAACCAAATATTATAAAATTTTATAGTTAAGTCGTTTATGTGTTAATGTGGTGTTCACAATATATTTAAATGGCTCGAAAAAGTAGAACTAACTCTTTTTTAGAAATAATTCTTAAAAATCAACAAAAACTGAAATATAAAAATTAATAAATATTAAATAGCTGCTTTATTACGTACTGCTTGACAACAAAGCTAATAAATCCTCTCCTATTTCGCTGCAACAAACAGGTTTGGAATTGGAAGTCACAAGAATCCGCCAGAAAGAGGCGTTCCCCAAAATACGGAATACGACACCATTACAGACTTAACCGTTATTTCAAACTTATGAGCGTATAATAAGAGCGAAACCCGTGCACGGATACTGTTATTTGCAACGGGGTTGGGTTTCTTAGATTCGGAATTATCCAATCTATTTGCGGCATTTTTAACACTTCACAGCATAGTTGAAAAATGTTTCTGACTTTGTTCATTCTGCCTGTCTGTCCGTCTGCACTATGACTGCCGTAAGAATAACTTCATCAAAATGAAATTTTAGTATGTTGTTGAGACGGTTTGTGGAATATATGGGAATGTAAATGAATAATTTCACCCAATTAGTTTAGGATTGAACCCGGGTTGAAAAAATGAAATACATTGAACTCTATGGAACATAATTTTTCAAACATTTTTCAAGCGATGTTAAAATTCACAAATTCCTTAGAAAATTTTAGGAAATGCTCAAATTATCCCATAAAATATATAAAAAAATTTCAGCAAAATATGTTCGGTAGTTATTTAAATAAAAAATAAAAGAATAATTACACCCATATTATATGAAGAGATCACGTGATCCACTTCAAATTAATATATGGCATTCATCTTTTTTCCCTGAGTAAAAATCTTGATTTTTCTTTGACCCAGACCATCCGACCTACCAGAAAGTTATAAGGTATCTGTTTGGACGGCCGGGAAGTGCCACCCAATTTAGACCTGAACATAGTGGGGGAAGCATCCACAGGGACCGTACCCTCCTTCCCCGACCACAAAACTCTCTTAAGGATTTAGGGATCCACATGTTTAAAGTGACCGTTCTCCGCCTGAACACGACGGCAGTTTTGTCAGTGACGGGAATCGAACCCGGTCGTCCGAGTACAATTCTAACCACTGAGCTATAGCTCCCTAAATCGTAATTTTAAAGTTCTTTTAAATTTATATTTAGTGTTGCATCCGCCATAAACCCGTTTTATTTTTGCATATTTTCTCTGCATCTATATTCTGTGCTAACGCAATTACAATATTTTTGATTTTAAATGATCATTGAACGTTGATTATCTCTACAACGAAGCCTAATTTTAATGGATGCAGAATGTACACTAACTATTGTAAGATAAGGTGTATAAGAAATGCTGAATTTTTTTTGGCGCACAAATTTTTAACTCTCAAATCTTGAATAAAATTGTATGAATTCACGGCTTTTATATAGAGAACTGGATATTTTATATTTAGATGACGTCATTTGAATAAAGTTAATTTTTTTCGATAAAGTTTTAAGTTTCCAAGAAAAATAAGTTATTGTAGTCCTGTGATAATTGAAAAAATACCACCGCTGAATGTATCGCATTTTAGAGATGTTTAAATAAAATTGCATTTCAGTTGGAAAGTGTTTTATAATCAATGCTTTATGCATGATCGATCATTCTTGCTATTGAATGTATATATTTTGAGTAGTCTGGAATATATATATCGACTATTTTAGAATTTAATTTTTATATGTGTCTGTTCTATACATTTAGCCATATTTAGTCCAAATACTATATATTTACTACCAGCCTGGTCACTTGTACGTACTGATTTTATTTTACACAGATAAGTAATAGACTTTTTTTAATGGACCACACTCTTTTCTTAAAATAAAAGGAAAAAATACCTAATATCTTGACAAGGCTTTGCGATAAATCATAAAACACATGTGTCTATTCATTTCTGCTTAAAAAAGCATATTATGTTCAAGATCTTGACAATATTTTTCCATTCATATAAATATGTTAACACATTATATTTTATTTATGATTTTTCCATTTTAGATTTTAAAAGTGCAATATCGTCCAATAATTGATGCCATTCGATTTTCATTAAAAATTGAACAATGAAGGGGTTAGCTATGTGTCATTTTATAATATAACTAATTTTAATATGTTCTAAAGATTTTTGAAAAATTAAGTGTCTTCCCCTAGCGTAATCTCCTTGAAAAATTTTACATCACTCACGGTCTTTTACTTAAATATTTGAAACAAATACAATTTACATCGCCCAATTTATGTGTTTTATATATCATACCCCTAGAATAGTTATTTTTGCCAAATTTCAGAGAATGATTAAAAGAAATCAACCTATTTTTTCTGAATTATCAATATTTCTTCTTCTTTGATCCAGCTCGTCCCACTTACCCAAAGGTGTAAGATATATTTTTGGACGACCTGAAAGTGCCACTCAATTTAGACCAGAACCCAGTAGAGGGTGGCATCCACAGGGACTGTACTCTCCTTTTCTCACCACCAACCTCTCGGAAGTACTTACGGACCAACATGTTTAACGTGGCCGTATTCCGCGTGAACATGGGAACAGTTTGGTGAGAGGCGGTGAGACGGGAATCGAACCCGGGTCAACATATTTCATTATCAATACTTAAATGCATTACTTAACTACATCATTTTTCATGCTGATGTTTAAGGACATATGCGAGCATATATTCCACCCACACAACAAGGAGGCATACCTTTATTTGCATTAAAATCGCTCCTCCATATCACAAACCTAAATCTCTTCACATCCGTCGATTTATCTCAATACTCCAACCGATGAAATCATCTCGAAATCGCCGTAATGGCGCGATAAAGTGGGGAAATGCGTTTCCCCCGCAGAAGCACCAGTAGGGCTAATGATAACAACCTCTTGGCTGGAATCAGCATTTGCGTGTTGGAGGCCAAATAGCCTCTGATAACTTTGCATAGGTAAACACCGTAGCTATTTAGAGCATCGTGGAGGAATTTTGAAAGCTCCGCAGAGCGCACACAGGAAATTTAAATTCCGGAAGCGTAGCCAGCTGAAACGGACACAGCAGTTAGTTCATGGCTGCAAGAGATATGCGTTTTTGTATCTTTTGCTTGGGGAGAGTGAGGGAAAATTTAAGCGTTTATATTGAATATGATTTTACGATTAGAATTTCAATTACTTTCCCTACATGCATAGTCTAATATAAGGTTCCTAAATATACAGGCTGGCGCAACAGCGGCCATCTTGACTCCCAGTTGAAGCGATGACTGTACACGACGAAAAGACTTTCTCGCCCTTTTCTCGGGATCTATAGACAATTAAAACGTTCAAGACAACTTTTTGAATGATTGGTATAATTTTTGAAAGCAAAAGCGCATATGTTACAACTAAATTGCGTATCAAATATCAGCCATGTGACATGGGCGTCCCGTTAAAATGACATAGGCTGACAATAACTGACTGGATCGGTTAGGGTCAAAAATTGTGTCAGTCTGTTGCGTCAGCTTGTATAATTGGGAGCCTTAGTCTAATATATAGGGAAAGTATTGTGACGAGGTCGAAAATTTCAATTTGCAATTGAAGTGTACTTTCCAAGCATCCCTGAACTCGAATCGAAAGTTTTTAGTAATAGTTTGGATATATATATATATATATATATATATATATATATATATATATATCAGGGGTTTCTAAAGTCGCGCAACCCACATTTCGCACATTTCGGTTGATATCTCTCATAAATATAAAGACAGATGTTTGAATTTCGCGCTATTTATACATCATATAATGCACAATAGATGGCGTTGTTAGTACAGGGTCAGTTTGCATAGTTCTAAAATAGCGCTCAGTTTACCGGAGCGTGTATTTATTGTGGATCATTATTTGAAGACTAATTCTTACAAAACTGTTCGTTCAGCGTTTCGCAAACATTTTGAAACACGAAATGTGCCGAATAAATCATCGATACTTCGTGTAGTCAAAAAATCCAGGTTAGTCAGAACACTCGTCATTGGTGTGCAGAAAATCCACATTTACTGCACGAAGAGCCATTGCATTCCGCAAAGGTCGGTGTTCGGTATGCGATTTCACGGAGCAAAATAATCGGTCCCATTTTCTTTGAGAACACTGTGAACTCTGATGCTTAAATTACCATTTTTGAGGAATTTTTTGAGTAGTTAACGGACAAAGAATGCCAGTTTGGATATTTTCAACAAGACGGTGCCACCGCACACACCTCAAGAAAATCCCTCGCAATCGTTGAATCAGTGTTTGGTGATAGTGACATTTCGCGTGAACTATGGCCACCCAGATCCCCTGATTTATTTCTATGGTCTTATTTCAAAGATTATTTCTATGGTCTTATTTTCGTGTATATGCAAAAAAAATCCAAAGACAATCGAAGTCTTAAGGACAACATCCGCAACATCACTGCATCCATTCCCACCGATTGCTGCATCGTGTGGCTACAAATACATGTCGTGGACTAGAGCTGTGCTTGGCAGCAAATGGTTGTCATTTTCAGCATTTGTTGTAACGCACTATGTTATGCATACATTAAACTATTTACTGTGAATATTTCATATTTTTGTCTTTTTTGTATTGGGAAATATCAAACGAAATGTGGGTTGCGCGACATTAAAAACACGCTGTATATATATATATATATATATATATATATATATATATATATATATAATTACTTAACCATCAAAGTCACATTTGTGTACTTAGCGAAACTCATCTAAACTTTTGACTTATTTAAGATATTCCTGTACATAAATGTCAAAAACCCTACCTCCGGAACTTCTGCGTTTGGGAACTTTAATTTTAACAGTCAAATCACATTTACACTAGTGCTTTAAAATGCAATTTATTTCTCTTTGCTTTTCCAGAAAATTCTCAGATTATTAATGATTAAAATTCAAATTTTTATTACCATTAGCAGCTTTTTTACTATATTTTGCATTGTATACACTCGACAACGGATCATTAAAAATAAATGTTAAATATTACCAAACTAGGCTCAAATAAATAATTTTAATCAGATTATTTTTAAGTGAATAAAATTTAGAACAAACTCACATAACATGCAAGGTGTTCCAATAGATTGGTTGACCACATGTATTTTCAATGACTGGTATCTTGAAGGACTGAACAAGATAAACTTACAGACTACGACAGTTTTGGTCAAAAGACATGTTTTAATAAAAATGTAGGAAATTTAACTTTTTATACGGGTCCTCTACAAAAAAAAGTCCCATTTGGCAAATTGTTCCTTATTCGCTAAAGGATCCTTAAAAAATAAAATCCGGTTCCCTATTCTGAAAAATTGGGCTTAAAATTTGTCAAAGCTATAAGACTAGGACTTAAACTACGCTCACCTGACCGAAAGAAACGTCGAAAACATATATTTCAGGGGTAGTACAAAAATTGAATATTCTTAAATAAACTTTCCATTCAAAAATTTACTTGAGCACCTACTTAATCAACATTTTTATACAGTCCCTAAGTTTCCGTCGATATTTCTAAATCATGATATCTCGGGTCATTTTGATCATATGACAATGGAGCTTCTGTTGTTCGACTATTTGGGCTATGGAAAATATTTTTATGAGAGGGGCCAGTAAAATAAGTTTCATTTTTGTTTACTAAAAATTATCACATGGTCAATATTCGCATACGCAGTAGCCTAATTAAATTAAAAAAATTCTTGAATTGGAACTATAGGTTTACGGCCTATGATTAAACATATATTTAGTGCACAATTTTTAAAACACCCTGAGAAGCACATTTTTGAAAGTTGGCCTGAATTATACCGATTTGTGTTATTCTTTGAATTTAAGAAATGTTAATCATATATTTTATTTACCTATATTATTTTTACGTATCTATATGTATAAACGATCTCTCCATAATTAACCGCTTCTTCATTTGCATGCACTATATTCACTGCATCCCAAACTCATATAGTTTCATATTCCACAATTTGTGTCAATCCTGCAGCCCATGAAATCACTGTGAAATATCTTTTATGATGCTTTGAAACGGGGTAGGCCATTTCTTCGTAAAAACAACATTAACATAATGATAACTGCCTCTTTACTGCAACCAGTAGCTGTTTGCTAGAAGTATACCAGCACCCGATGAGTTCGAGTTATGTATGGCGTCATTATCTGAGGCGCTAAGAAGAAATCTTTAAAGATTACAAAGCATACTTAACAAATATGAATGGTCGAACCGTAGTCAAGCAAACCAGACTGGAAAAGGTAAGTCGAAATAGTTCGGAAATGTTTAGTTTTTCGACGGAACTCTAAGAATTATTTTATGCATTTATATATTAAATATAATGTTTGATATTTACTTAAAATAGACTCACGGTCTTTTACTTATATATTTGAAGCAAATATAATTTACTCGCCCAATCTATGGGTTAGATATTATACCCGCAGAACAATTATTTTTGCCAAATTTCAGAGAATGATTAAAATAAATCAATCTATTTTTTTCTGAATTATCAATACTTCTTCTTCTTCTTTGATCCAGCTCGGCCCACTTAACAAAGGTGTAAGGTATATTTTTGGACGACCTGGAAGTGTCACTACATACTTTTTCATGCTGATGTTTAAGGACATATGCGCGCGCGCGCGAGAGCATATATTTCACCCACACCACATGGAGGCATACCTTTATTTGCATTAAAATCGCTCCTCCACATCACAAACCTAAATCTCTTCACATCCGTCGATTTATCTTAATACTCCAACCGATGAAATCATCTCGAAATCGCCGTAATGGCGCAATAAAGTGGGGAAATGCGTTTCCCCTGCAGAAGCACCAGTAGGGCTAATGATAACAACCTCTTGGCTGGAATCAGCATTTGCGTGCTCGGGACCAAATATCCTCTGATAACTTTGCATAGGTAAACACCGTAGCTATTTAGAGCATCGTGGAGGAATTTTGAAAGCTCCGCCGAGCGCACACAGGAAATTTAAATTCCGGAAACGTAGCCAGCTGAAACGGACAGAGCAGTTAGTTCATGGCTGCAAGATATACATGTTTTTGTATCTTTTGCTTGGGGGGAGTGAGGGGAAATTTGTACGTTTATATTGGACATGATTTTACGATTAGAATTTCAATTACTTTCCCTACATGCATAGTTTAATATAAGGTTCCTAAATATATAGTCTGGCGCAATAGCGACCATCTTGACTCCCAGTTATTGCGATGACTGTACAGTACACGACGAAAATACTTGCTCGTCCTTTTCTCGGGATCTATAGACAATTAAAACATTCTAGACCACTTTTTGAATGATTGGTATAATTTTTGAAGGCAGAAGCGCATATGTTACAACTTAATTGCGTATCAACTATCAGCCATGTGACATGGGCGTCCCGTTAAAATGGCATAGGCTGACAATAACTGACTGGATCGGTTAGGGTCAAAAATTATGTCAGTCTGTTGCGTCAGTTTGTATATTTAGGAGCCTTAGTCTAATATATAGGGAAAGTATTGTGACGAGGTCGAGAATTTGAATTTGCAACTGAAGTGCAAGTTTCAAGAACCCCTGGACTCGAATAGAAAGTTTTTATTATTAGTTTGGATATATATGTGAACTTAAATTTTATAGACAAATCCCAATTACACTAGTGCTTTAAAATGCAATTTATTTCTCCTTATATTATTTCTCTCACTATTATGAATGAAATATTCATTGATTTTGCATAGAGAATCAGATGATTTATATTGAGATAGAGTTTTAAATATTTAAGTATAATAAATTGCTGTAGTACTGTGATAATGTAAAAGATATCACCACAGAATGTATCACATTTTTGAGAAATTTTAAATGAAATTGCATTTCAGTTGGAAAGTGTTTCATAATCAATGCTTATGCATGATTGATCTTTCTTGTTGTTTGCTAAAATGTATCACATGATCAATATTTGCTTATGATAATAGTCCAATTTAATTAAAAAATTACTTGAATTGGAACTATAGGTTTACGGCCTATGATTAAACATATATTTAGTGTACAACTTTTAAAACTTCCCGAAAAGCACATTTTTGAAAATTAGTCAGAATTATCCCGATTTGTGTTATTCTTTGAATTTTTGAGATGTTAGTCATATATTTTATTTACCTATATTATTTTTACGTATCTATATGCATAAACGATTTCTCCATAACTATTAACCACCTCTTTATTTGCATGCACTACATTCGCTGCATCCCAGACTCATATCGTTTCATATTCCACAATTTGTGTCAATCCTGCAGCCGATGAAATCGCTGTGAAACATCCTTTATGATGCCTTGAAACTGGGTAGCCCATTCCTTCGTAAAAACAGCATTAACATAATGATAACTGCCTCTTTACTGCAACCAGCAGCTGTGTGCTAGAGGTAGAGCAGCATCCGATGAGTTCGAGTTATGTATGGCGTCATTATCTGAGGCGCTAAGAAGAAATCTTTAAAGATTACAAAGCATTACTTAACAAATATAAATGGTCGAACCGTAATCAAGCAAACCAGACTGGAAAATGTAACTCGAAATAGTTTGGAAGTATTTAGCTTTTCGACGGAACTCTAAGAATTATTTTATGCATTTATATATTAAATATAATGTTTGTTCTTTACTTAAAATCTTTGCAATCAACACTAAGAACAGTCTGCGGTGACATAAATAAAACACAAGAATAATCAAATACGTCGCGAACGCTTATAAGGCAGTATTAAATGCTTTGAGCTGTAAAAGTCCTTAACTCAACGCTGTAATGTAGGCCTACCACGCTTTTGCTCCGGAATACATCTGAAAGGTCAAGTTGGGGTTTTACTCATCCCGTTTTATTCATTCTTGGCCTCATGATTACTCTTTGCCTTTAACTTACCGTTTACGTATCTAATTTGTAACTTATTGATTTCGTCGCTCGGGAATCGACAACTCACTGGTCGTGACGTACTGTAACAAACGCTCATGATATGGTATTAATTGCCCCGCCTTGTGGTGAGGACATTTTAGCCCAATGCTAAGATACTTCACTACCAGATTTAAGGTATCAAACCCTAGCACAGCTAAGTTGGCGACTTTACATCATCACTACAAATGTAAACATATTCCATAAACGAGATATGAGATTTTAGGAGAAACTTATTTGACGCAATACCTAACTAAAAGTCCCGGTACAGTACTTCTCTGCCGTTTATCTGTATAACAAATAACATGAATACATACGTGTACTATTATCTTTACTATACAAGTATGCCAGTGACAGACCCTGGAACAAAACTGGCCTATGTATATTGCCACTCTATTAATACAGCATATATATTGAAGAAAATTGCTAATTTAGAGAAATGCAGTAGTAAAGAATTGAAGTTTCTAAGTTTTCATTCAGTTCATATGAAATGAATAATAGTAATTTTTATATAATACTAAGACAATTTACAATAATCTGCATTAAAACAATTTTCCCTTATTTTGCGTTGAGCAGCGACCTTCGGATTTCTAAAACATTAAAATACCTGCATTTAAACATTAAAACTGACAAAAGTACGCTTGCCCCAATCAATAAAAAATCTGATGTGGGCAGCACATGGCTTTCCTTATATAATGCAATGAATTTACTATTTTTACAGTTAAAAAAAATTTTATTCTTATAGTAGATACTTATATTATTTCCAAGATATAGAATTTTCTTCAATTAGTCGTCATTTTTATCCATTTGGCGAGATTTTCGTTACATTTTAAAAAGTCGTCAAGTTGACGACATTCGGATAAATTCGTCGTCAAAATCTCGCAAAGAGTTATGGACGGAGAAAAAGTCATTCTTACAGCGGATAAATAACTATTGGCGTTCAAATACAAAAGTATTACTCAAAGTATATGTTATCTTGAATGGAACGAGTTAGATCCACGAGAATGATGTCACCAAATTTATCGCATGATATTACATATGAAAAGTGAACATGTTTCTTAAGAGTTAATATTCTTTTTAATTGATGGGATTTTTTGACAAATTTATTTGAAAAATGTGCAAAATCTCAAGAACGGTTCATGCTAGCGTTCTAAAGTTTGTGTTAATCGTTTTCTTAGGAAAAATTACATAAGAAATATCTATTTGCGTAACTTTATTAAAGGTTGTTTAGCCAGAAGCTTTACTTAAAGAACAGCATTAACATAATGATAACTGCCTCTTTACTACAACAAGCAGCTGTGTGCTAGAGGTATAACAGCATCCGATGAGTTCGAGTTATATATGGCGTCGTTATCTGAGGCGATAAGAAGAAATCTTTAAAGATTACAAAGCATACTTAACAAATATAAATTGTCGAACCGTAATCAAGCAAACCAGGGTGGAAAAGATAAGTCGAAATAGTTTGGAAATATCTAGTTTTTCGATGGAACTCTAAGAATTATTTTATGCATTTATATATTAAATATAATGTTTGTTCTTTACTTAAAGTCTTTGCAAACAACACTAAGAACAAGCAGTCAAATGCGACATAAATAAAACACAAGAATAATCAATTGCGTCGCGAACGCTTATAAGGCAGTATTAAATGCTTTGAGCTGTAAAAGTCCTTAGCTCAATGCTATAATGCAGGCCTACCACGCATTTGCTCCGGAATACATCTGCAAGATCAATCTGGAGATTTTTTCATCTCGTTTCATTCATTCTTGGTCGCTTGATTACTCTTTGCCCTTAATTTACCATTTACACATCTAATTTGTAACCTAATGACATCGTAGCTCGGGAATCGACAACTCACTGGTCGCGGAGTACTGTATCAAATGCTCATGATATGATATTAATTGCCCCGCCTTGTGGGGAGGTCATTTTAGCTCGATGCTATGCTACTTTACCACCACTCTTAGGATATCAAACCCTAGCATAGCTAAGTTGGCGACTTCATTTCATCACTACAAATGTAAACATATTCAATAAACAAGATATGCGATTTTAAGAGAAACTTATTTGATGCAATACCTAACTAAAAGTCACAGTACACTACTTCGCTGCTCTTTATCTGTATAACAAATAACATGAATCCATACGTGTAGTATTACCCTTACTATACATGTATGCCAGTGACAGATTCTGGAACAAAACTGGCCTATGTATATTGCCACTCTTTTAATGCAGCATATTTATTGAAGAAATTTGCTAATTTAGAAAATGCAGTAGTAAAGTTTTGAAGTTTCTAAGTTGTTATTCAATTCATATGAAATGAATAATAGTAATTTTTATATAATACTATGAATATTTACAACAATCTGCATTAAAGCAATTTTCCCTTATTTTGCGTTGAGCAGCGAGCTTAGAATTTCTAAAAGATTAAAATACCTGCCGCAAATTAAAAAATTTTGGAAATGACGATTTTTTTTAAATTACTGTTTCATTAAAGAGTGAAACATTAAAACTGACAAAAGTACGCTTGCCCCAATCAATAAAAAATCTGATGTGGGCAGGACATGGCTTTCCTTATATAATGCAATGAATTTGCTATTTTTACAGTTAAAAAATGTTATTCTTATATTAGATACTCATATTCTTTCCAAGATATCGAATTGTCTTCAATAAGTCGTCATTTTCATTGATTTAGCGTCATTTTTATTCATTTGGGGATATTTTCGTTACATTTAAAAATGTCGCCAAGTTGACGACATTCTGATAAATTCGTCGCCAAAATCTCGAAAAGCGTTATGGACGGAGAAAAAGCCTTTCTTACAGCGGATAAATGACTATTGGCGTTCAAATACAAAAGTATTACTCAAGGTATATTTTCTCGTGATTGGAACAATTTAGATCCACGAGAATGATGCCACCAAATTTATCGCATGATATTACATATGAAAAGTGACATGTTTCTTAACAGTTAATTTTTTTTTAATTTATGGGATTTTTTGATAAATTTAATTAAAAAATTTGCCATATCTCGAGAACGGTTTATGCTAGCGTTCTAAAGTTCATGTTAATCGTTTTCTAAGGAAAAATTACTTAAGAAATGTCCATTTTCGTAAATTTATTAAAGGGTTTGATTTTTTAATTACTTTTTCAAAATTTTACTCTAAAATTAAAGGGGTTCTGAACATTTGATTGTGTTTTAAAACAATAGGCTTCCAGTACTCGCGGATTGTGATTTTTGTTCCAAATTTCATTCGAATCGCTCCAATTGTTCGTGAGATATCGTCTCCACAGACTCACTGACACACACATACACACATACTTTTTCACACACACACACACACACACACGCACACACATACATCACTTTAAAATGTTTGATTCGTGATCAGGGATGCTTGAAACGTGCTCTCCCGTCGAACACTCGAATTCAAATTTTCGACCCCGCCACAGTACATTCCTTATACATTATTGTATATAAGGAAAGTAAAAATTTTGGAAATGATGATTTTTTTAATTACTGTTTCATTAAAGAATGAAACATTAGAACTGACAAAAGTACTCTTGCCCAAATCAATAAATAGAAGCGTTGGTTAGAAATAGGGGATCTAAAAATATTCGTGAAATCTTCATACATTTTATAATAGCTTTAATGAAATCCAGTTTGTGTGGAATACCCAGTAATATATATCCTAATATGAAATCAATATGTGCGTATTAATGCACTATTATCCCTACTACAGAGGTATTCCAGTGATTCATCCTGGATCGAAACTACCCTATGCAGTAACAGAGAAGTTAAAAAAAATATCCGATAGTAAAGTTTTCAAGTTTCTAAGTAGTAGAAAACAGTTGCTTGTGAATGTGCTAGGGAGTTTGAAAGTAGTCTGACGGTTCAGATTTCTATTCAGGATGCGATATTGAGGAAATAATACGGATAAAAGTTATTACTTTCCTTATATACATAATGTATAAGGAAAGTATTGTGACGGGGTCGAAAATTCGAATTCGAGTTTTAGACGGGAAAGCACGTTTCAAGCATCCCTGATCACGAATCAAACATTTTTGAAGTGATGTCTGTATGTGTGTGGGTGTTTGTGGAAGTATGTGTGTATGTGTGTGTGTGTGTTTGTGTGTGTGTCAGTGAGTCTCTGGAGACGATAACTGACGAACGAATGGACCGATTCGAACCAAATTTGGTACAAAAATCACAATCCGTAAACACTGGAAGCCCATTGTTTTTATACGCAATCGAATGTTCAGAATCCCCCTAAGTTGTCGCGTGACATTTTGAAAAAATCGTCAAAAAATCAAAATCGCTAATAAAGTTACGTAAATAGATATTTATTATGTAGTTTTTCATTAGAAAACGATTGACATAAATTTTAGAACGCTAACGTGAACCGTTCTCGAGATATTGCACATTTTTCAAAAAAATTATCAAAAAGTCATATAAAATAAAATAAAAATATCTCCTATTCACTGTTCACTTTTCATATGTAATACCATGCGATAAATTGGGTGACATCATTCTCATGGATCTAGCTCGTTCCATTCATGAAAAAAGATACTTTGAGTAATACTTTTGTATTTGAATGCCAATAGTCATTTATCTGCTGTAAGAATTTCTTCGTCGATAACGCGATATTTTGGCGACGAATTTAGCGGTATGTCGCCAACTTGGCGACTTTTTGAAATGTTGCCAAATTAACGAAAATCTCGCCAAATGAATAAAAATGACGCTAAATCAATGAAAATGACGACTAATTATCGAAAATTCAATATCTTGGAAAGAATATAAGTATCTAAGAAAAATCTATTTCTTTTATTGTAAAAGTAGTAAATTCATTACATTATATAAGGAAAGTCATGTATTGCCCACATCAGATTTTTTTACAGTAATTGCATTACAAATATTCGTTAATTGGTTTTAATTTAATTATCGTGGAATTACACGAGTTTTTAACTATTATCAAAATTTTATAGTTTGAATATCACAAATTCACAAATGAAGCAATATCTTCAAAAAATGAATAAAAGTCAACAATCCGAAAAGGCAACTGATTTGCACTCAAAATATATTCACGAATCTTCAGGGAGTGATATAAAGATATCACGAAAAGAGAGAAGTGGTACTGGGAAGGCCGTGTTATAGAACGTAATTGCAGTTAGCATTCGAGATCCATTTCCTGGAGTCGTGAGGGCTAGTAAAAGAGCTTTAGACTTTGAGCCTGTTAATTATACAATAACCACTACATTATATCTTTTATGTAAGAGCACTGCTTAGAATTTCCCCTTGGCAATAATGCCAGACTAGTGTACACTACAGTTTTTTTATCACCATACTAACAGCGATTATCCGACGTTGGTCAGGATTTACCATGCAAAACTATGATAAAAATTACACCGGAACATAGGGCCGATTGCGATATATTACCGCTGAATGTATCGCAGTTTAGATATGTTTAAATAAAATTAAAGTTGGAAGGTGTTTCATAATCAATGCTTTATGCATGATTGATCTTTCTTGTGATTTCTTTACTTTTCGTTGTTGAGTAAGCCTGTGAGAAATAAACCATGGTGATAGTCTCCATTTAAATTCATATTTCAGATCTGCGATTTTCAAAAGTGTCTAATAAGTTCAATAAACTCCCACAAAACTCAGTGTTGAGTAAGCCTGTGAGAAATAAACCATGGTGAAAGTTTCCATTTAAATTCATATCTCAAATCTGCGATTGTCAAAAGTGTCTAATACGTTCAATAAACTCCCACAAAACTCAGATATTTAATTGACTTTCACGTTTTAAACCAACAATGTTCAACCTTTTTCGTTGTGAATCATGGAATTTCGAAAGTAAAACTCCTAGAGAAAAGTGTTTTTTTTCACTAATATCTCAAAAACCACTGGTCGTAGAAACTCGAAAAATAACCTATGTTTTTTGTGGGGTAATTTCAAGACTACCAAGACAAATTTCACGAAATTCGGTTCAGCCGTTTTCCAGTTATGGTGGATCATACATACACACTTTTATTCTTTAGATAATGTATAGATAAGATTTGCCCTGATTATAACTTTTCAACAGTTTGTCCATATTTGTCACGAAAAGTCAATCTTACTGAACTGCGTCTCGAAAACGGGTAGATAGAATTACACCCAGATAACAAAAACACCATTGCGACTATATGGATATCCCTTACAGACTGATATTATTTTATTTGTCACATTAATTGCGGCGTGGATCGCTCTTCTATACCTTATATGATAAAAGTAACTACCTGTTTATGTGTATCTGTGTGTGTATTGTCTGTAGTGGAAAATTGAAGCTTCGGATGGTGGGGAAATTCGGTTCTACGTGTTTACGCGGAGTATGTGTACATCAAATCTGCAGGAACGAAAGTCCATTGAAGATGTGATTGGTTAAGGGAAGGATGGTACTATCCCTGTTGTTGCCATCCCCGTTGGGTTGCGGTCTAAAATGGGTGGAACAGTCCTGGAAGTTATACAGCAGTTATCTTACACATTCGTGTAGGTCGAACGATCTGGGTAGGAAAAACAATCAATTTAACCATTGTAGCTGCAGGTGATAGCAACGATAGCAATACGATAGCAATATGCAAACGATAGCAATACGATAGCAATATGCAAACGTTCCCGACAGTGTCAACTTGACCGGGGTGCATCGGGGTCGTTTGTCGTCGAGTCCCCCGATGTCCCGGCACGACGACTTTCATTTACGTATAAAGACTATTGTTTTTTGCTCATCAAGGAGCCCTTTGAGGACTGCTTTACAAAACTACTACAAATTATATTTCTATAAACATGCCATAGAGGTCCAAACCGACACTGGTTTCATACATCTATCGCTTCAGTAACTAGTGGTTAAAATGCTGAATTTTAACTTTGCAAATTGAAAACATACTGGTATTTTTATGGGGGGGGAGGGGGTATTCTATTAAGAATTTTTCTTTAAAATAGCAAAATTTGGATGAAAACTTGCTGTGGTAACATTTGCTTTTCTTAATTTTATCGTTTACTAATCTGACATGACATATATTAATCCCCGTTGATCCAATTAAAATCCAATTCCATTTTGATTATTTTTTACTAGCATGCGGTTGCTTAGTAACAAAGGACATTACATTATTTTAATTACATTATCTATTTAAATAACCTTCATAATTGTTTAATCATAAACATTTATATAATAAGTATAAGAGCCATATGTACGAATGTCTTAATTTACGGCACATTTAAATTCATCTAAGGATACATTCTATCGAACTCTAACTGTTATATTATTAACTTAAATTATATAAAAATCAATTTCGGGATGCTCCACAATGCGAATTGCATTACCTTTACCCCCATCATACACGCATATTTAAAATTTAGTAAGTAACAGACACCAGAAACACATTACATTACCCATAAATCACTTATGTCTAAATTTTATTCCCTTCAATTCCTTTCCCGACGATTAACATTATATACGGAGAAAACTTTGCGTAGGACCATTCTACACTTTGATGTTGATTCTGCATAATTAACAAAGTCAGAGTCGGAGCCACTTTTACTGACACTCACGCCTCTAGGAAATGGAGCTTGAATGATAAATGGGAGTATGTTCCATTTCACGGGCTCCCCACCAACACTTTCCTTGATTTCCCGAGTTCATCCCCTGAAGATTCGTGATTCTGAAAGTTCCACTTTGCGTGCAAAGCAATTGAATTTTTGAGTGGCCAAATTTTGTCGCCAATTTGGTGGTATCATTTTCTGTTTGCTTGGTGTGATGGTTAAAGTATTGGTGGTAAAAATTTTGCCCTGCAAAAAAGAAAAAAAATCTTGAAACATCTCTTTTTAAAATTTTCCCGAGAGAGATCAGATGAGTATTGATTTGGATTTAAAATCAAATTCTGAAAGAGAAGAAGGGTGAACTAGGAATTTCTACTTTCGTTTTTATTTCTAATTCCACTTGGAAAATTTCTGTTTTACTTAAAACATTTATGTTTCAGGATTGACTATATAAAATATAAAACTTAGATGGTAACTGGTATGACTTCAGTCTTAAACACTGGAGGAAGTTGGATGGTTCACTAAGAATTTTCACTTCTGATTCTTTTCCACTTCCGGTTGCGACTGTTTCCTTAAATACTCTATTTCTCAGGATTGGCTATAAACGTAGATTAGCTTATGACTGATATGAGTTCAGCATTGAATTTTAGTGGGGGTGGATAGACTCAACAAGGATTTTCACTTCCGGTGCAGGAGTTGTCTTTTTTAATCTTTGCCTGTTGTATAAAATGTGTTCTCCCATAGTTGTATTTATTTTTCATTTATTTTCACTTTATTAATTTGGAGATTTAAAAAATCAAAGAGTGTAGTCTTTAAGTCATACTTTTACAATACGTTCTAATCTTTTTAAAACGCCAATATTAATATTTAGTAAATATGAGGTTTGTTATTTGCAGTAAAATGTATAGACAAATGTTGCTTTGCATTGAAAATTCAATTCAGTCTAATATACAGCAATGTTTAATTTTTTAAAATGCATTTTGTATTTAGAATGTATTTTGAAAATACATGTATTGTGATTTGGAATTTTTTAAATTTTAATATTATTTTGTATTTTGTATTTTATGCCCGAAAAGCTATGTAATTTGTATTTTGTATCGAAAATACATTTCCAATGTATTTCGCCCAACTCTGTTCATGGCCCTGGAAGTTGCGCTTTGCGTGAAACACATTTGAATTAAATGTCGTCGGATTTTATCGCCAATTTGGCAACGATCAGATTCCGTTTGTTACCTTTGGGAGATTTGATATTTCTATAATAATGCTACAAATCATTAATTTTATTAATGAATAAATATGATAGGTGTCATTTTGGAGATTACGAAATCCTTATTGAATTAAATTAATTTTTAAATGTGTACTTTTACTTTGATAAATGTAAAAACAAACTGGATTTTTACATCTTTTAAAAATACAATGCTTAAAAATTCTATTGTTCAAATTTAATAAAAAAATTAGCAGAAATGGAAAAGATACGGTGATTTGACTGACATTTGCACAAGTGATCGGGATTGTATTGTTAAAATTTTAAACGCATTTTCCCGAAATCAATTTTTGAAAAATTGGTTGTTTTGATAAAAGGGATTTTTGACGATCTCGATTATTTCTTAATCAATTAATTTGAAAGGTGAATGAAAGTTTAGATATTAAAACGCAATTAACAACCTAACCGATTTTTGTTTAATACTTTGAAATTTTATTGCGAAGAACAAACGATTAAAATTTCATTAATTATCTTCTTCATAGCTGCATTTTTTTCTCGCGTTGAATATAAAAACATACTACCAACCATGCTAATTGCGTTAGTCCTGAATTTTAGGATATAATTTTGCTTTTTATTTTAGTTTAAATATGTGGAAGATATCCTGCCAAAATAAAAAAACACGTCTGACAAGAATCTCTGCTATTTGCAAAATTCGACAGCATTTTTTTCAAAAAAAATTCTACAATTTGAATTTTAGTGCTCTGTGTACTTTTAAATAGAAAGTCGTTTGAAAATCGCATTTTAACTTTTCATAATTTGAGTTCAAAAAAGTATTTTTATTTTGTGATGTGTTATGATGCAAGTGCATTTTGTTTTTGTGCAAGTATGTATGCTCCATGAACAATCCGTGAAATATGTTTTGACAAATATTATTGCATTTAAGTTATATATAATTATTTTTTTATTTTCAAGATACTTAAATTAGTGTAATGATATGAAAATTATTAATAAATAGATACACAAAATTATATAAGCACTTAAGTAGTGGCTTAAAGGAAAGGGCAGCCACACCAATACTTAAAAGTGTCCAAATATTGAAGCCCTGTGATTTATACAAATCATATGAAGTAAAAATTAATACAAATCCGATTTAATTTTTTTTAAACTTAGATAATATGAACTTTCCATTTATCACTTTGAAAATTTCGATAATTTATATCTATCAAACAAACATACTAATATTTTGTCTAATAATGTAAAACACACATATTCAAACTTTTTCCCAATGCAGCAGGCAGTCGTTTGAACGTTCTTAGTCAAGATATTCAACAGGAGCACAACAGCACAATAAAAACAGATAAAATAGGTAACATAACAAAACAATGTTGAGCAAACGATTAACATTAAAATTTTAAACATTAAAACTTTAGGGGACATTAAAATTTCAGCCTCCCAATACCGGATGTAGATCCAACACGCCTTCTTCAAACAAGCCTGGACAGACGACGTCATTAAGCACTTCACCACTCTTGCACTTGGGACATCTGCGACTGTTAACAATATATGCAATATTTTGATCATCGTTCATTTTCTTTTGGTGGATAATAGTAGCTACTGATGGTACAAGCAATCTCGCTACAAGAGAATTAGATGGCATTAACCATTTTCCTTTACTTCCTTAGACGATTAAAATTATATTCGTGGAAAACATGTAGGGACATTCTACACTTTGATATTGATTATGTATAATTAACAAAGTCAATGTATAATTAACAATCTCCATGTATAATTAACAAAGTCGAAGTATAAAGCTTTCCACTGTCCCTTTCCTTGACGCCTCTAGAAAATGGAACTTGAATCATAAATGTGATTACATCCTTCCGCAGTCTCCACAGAGGATTCATGGCACCGCAAATTATACTTTGTGTGGAAAGCAATTGATATTTGGGTTGTCGAATTTTATCGCCAATTTAGCAACACTCTAGATCCGTATGTTGTCCTGGAAATATTTCAAATTAGTTTTAATGCTTCCACAATAATTCTACTAAACGTTAAACGTTTTCAAGAAAAGTAAATGATTGAATTCCTTTTAAAGTCAAAAATTGATAATATACGTAAACTGTAACTGGTGTTTCTACAAAAAGTCAGATATTAAAATCCCTTCAAAAATCGAACTTGATGCAAATATTTTATCACATGTGTGCTTTTGTTTATTATTTCAAGTTTTATAAATAGATGATTGTTTTAATGTTAAATATATGAAATTTTGTTTTTTATGTAAAGATGACTCTGATCAAACTTTTATGCATGAAATGTAAAATCTGATATTGAAGAAACATTTTTATTGATAGTGAAATATTGATATTCATTCATAGAGAAATCAAAAAAGTTGAGATGATATTTCTAATCGATGGGCGACATTCACGTGACATCGCAGTCATGTGATCGATCCCAGTCCACGTGATAATGCTGTTAATAGAAATTCTGCAATGCTATGATATTTTCATCCAAAAGTATACGTATTTCATATAAAACCATGTTTAAACCTTATTATTTAGCATTTAGAAGTCATAATGTACCGAATTATAAAAAAAGAATGTCAATTAATGACTTCATGAAGTTGTAAATAGCTTTGAAAATTATGAATTGCTAGCATGTTGACTATTGATTTTTACAAACGAAAGTGATTCGCTGAAATATGTCCGGTTCCTCGCCATTAGCAGTTTAAATATTTTTATTAGAAATAAATGTGAGTGGTAATTTCATTTTCTATTTCATCAGTGTCTACAATATTGTGTTTAAAGTGTTATAATAATATAAATGTTGTAATATATAATACTAATAAAACAATAGTGTGTTTAAAGTGTTGTTATTACAACACGTTATTTAAAAAAAAGGGTAAAAATCTAAACATTATTAACGCTTATAACATACAATCTGTTAGAAATTATCCCACTTTACACAGAACATAAAAGCTTATTTCTGTAAATATTGTTAAATATTTATTTTAAATGATACTTCTACTTCACTTTAAGTTTTAATTATTCAGTTAAACATATTACAAAATAGGATAACAATATTGTGTTTAAAGTGTTATTATTATAATTATTTTTTTAAAATAACGTAAATTCTAAACATTATTAATGCAACTGCATAACAAAAACATTACTATACGACCGCATAACAAAATATTACTATATGACCACATAAAATATTACTATACGACCGCATAACAAAACATTACTATATGACCACATAAAACATTACTGTACGACCTTTAGCAAAATGCAATTACTATACTACTCCGTAACAAAAAAAAATCTTTTCTATTCGACTTCTAGAAAAACGCAATTACTAAGACCTCAGAGCAAAAACATTTTCTGTACTACCACTAGCAAAACGCAATTACTTATGGAGTCACCCAAATCCCTTAAGAAAGCGTACTTGCCCCGCGAAGTGTGAAAGCAATAAAATTAAAGCAATACAATTAAATTAATAATTTAGCAATAAATAAGTAAATAATTAATTTAGCAACAGACGCCACGTTGGGATTATTGTTGCTGAGGTCATCAACATTATCGTCAAACGCGTCTGACAAACATATATTGGCTTCTCATTATGTATACGTTACCGCTAAAGCTCGAAAGCCGTTAATGTGCACATTACCTAGCTAATCTGCAGATTAACGGATTTGTTCAGATAACGTGCGGAAGCAAGAGTTTTCCGCATTTTACCTAGGTAATGTGCACATTAACGACCTCCGTATCGTTAAAGTTCAAAAGTGTGTTGCTCTCATTTCCTTTCCCTACTCTTTACCCCTCTCCCTCCACTTTTAGTTACTCGATGAAGGTGTCACTGTGAAAATTAAAGTACCCGAAGTAGACAGAGCAAAAACTGGTGCCAGCTCGATTTTAGCTGTGGTTCTTAGTAAAACAGAGGATGGCTTTTATAAACTTGTTACTAAAACGGGTATTTTAAAACAATTGTATGCAAAATCTGAATTCAGTATTTGCAAAGAAAGATTTAAAACGAAAGAAGATGTCCCTGCTGTAGAAATATCTTTACGTCAAACAACAATAAAACAATCCCTTGGTACTGGGCAGTGTTTCAGAAAATGTAACTCCAAATCTAAATGTACCACAAATAGGTGTGCTTGTCACAAAAACCAATTGCTATGTAATTCAAAGTGTCACCAATCTTTAGATTGCACTAATAAGTAAGCATAATTTTATCATATGTTTTGCAAATTAATTTCCTTAATTGTAATAATATTTTAAACCGTTTGATTCTTTGTATTATAGTTTTATTAATTGATTGATGATTGATTCTATCAACTAATTTGTTGATTGTTTGATTGTATAAACTTGATTCTTTAGAAACGTTGCTGTTGTTCCAGGAAAGATATTATTTTCACTTTAACTAGTGCCTAGTAAGTAATGTGCAGATTATCTAGGTAACTTGCAGATTACCTAGGTAATTTGAGAAATGAAACAATTTTCGGTACTTTAACGGATCACCCTAGTTAATCTGCACATTACCTAGAATAACTGATTTCTGCACTTTAGCGGTAACATATATACTTATAACATTTAAAATATCCATCTTTTGCTTTGAACACTTTATTGAAAACACAATTTACATATCTAAAAGCATTCGTTAACTAAAGCGTTCTGAATTTTCGTACAACACATAAGCACATCGGCTCAATTTAGCCTTAGTATTTCTATTACAATTTAGCGGAGTATTTCAGTGTTTCTATTTCTTGTGTCTTTTGCAATTTCCCTGTGCATGGTTCCAGAAAGCGCAAGTATGCATAACGCGATCTCATCAGAAGGTATAAACCCAGCTGCTGATTTTACTGTAGAGGTCGTTATGACGCGTATTAGCATTGTTTCTGCAGGGAAATGGCCTTTGCTTATTCATGGTGCTAGAAGTAATAGAGATATCTCATTCTCACGATTGTTTCATCTGCTGAACTATTGAGATAAAGGAACGTGCACGAAAAGTTTGAGTTAGGAAAATAAGGAAGCGTTCGTGATGCAAATTTAAGAGGTAGTTCTCTGTTTTGAAGAACGAGTTTATGGGTATACAGGTACGGTGAAATAAAGAAAGTGGTTAAGTACAGTAGACTCTAATTCAGGAAAAATTATTGCAATGTCATTTTATTATTTCATCCATCCTTTTAAACTATATAAGAAATCAATTCTATCAGTATGACTTACTTTTGGTTTCAGACATTCGGGATATCCCATACAAATTTGGCTACAGTTTGGTGACATTAGCTACAATTTTGGCGAGAGTTTGGCAACATTAGGGTCAAATTTGGTGTTGGTGACAATAGCTACGCTTTTTGCGAGAGTTTGGCAACACAGCGAGAGATTTGAAAAGAAATTTGGCGAAATATTTCCAACGCGGCGACTATTGTAAAATGATGTCAAATAGTCAAATATTCAATATCTCAGAAAGTTAAGTTTAATTTATTTATTAATACTTGCCCCTGTCAGATAATTACTAATAAATAATTTTTTTCAGGTACACTTAATAAAGATACCAATTAAACTTACACCATAAATTATAAATTATAACATATATAAATTATAATTAATATAATAAATTATGAAACATAAATTATAAAATATATAAATTATAATTAAATTTGAAAAAGGATAGCTAATGAAGATCAACTTCTTAGTGATTTATTTAATTACTTACTGCAAAAACATACGCCAGAACAGTTTTAAAATATTTTTAAACAGTAGCATTCAAACATATTAACATTCAATCTAATCTGAACTATACAAACAATTATCGAAGTAAGTTTTCTTAGTAACTTATTTTTGCAATAAAAAAAATCTATGTAATTGGTTGATGCAGAGTAGCTGCATTAACTGCTTCCTATGGAAGAGCTGGATACATATTTAAATAGTATATTCGTTAAATTAATTTTGCTAAAAGCAGCATACAACACAAAATTAATAGCAATGACTGATTTCGAAAGCGAAAACAGCCTTCTTCGTCAAGACACGGCAAGTGAAAAAAAGGATGGGACAAAAGGTAGAACACAATTCATGAATACCACAGAGGAAAGTGGACGACCAATATTATTGATGTGTTGTATGCTGCTTTTAACGAAGCTATTTTAGTCTATTAATTTTGTGATGTATACTGCTTCATTAATTTTATGTTGTATGCTGCTTCATTAATTGTATGCTGTATGCTTCTTTTAACGAAGTTATTTAAGTTGTATTACTTTAGCAGCAGTTTGACATGTAGGTATGGTATATAAGTTCTTGTTGTTAGATATATTATAGAATGCATAGGGTGTCAATTTACATCAGAGGGTCTTATATATGCTATGAATTGTCCTTTTGTCTGAGACCATTGATTTCAGCCACTAACTAATAATCATCCTGTACCTCTACAGCTGGCGTTTATTTGTAATTTCAACTCAATATATGAGAAACAGGTTTTTTATTTATGTCTAAATTATATGAGCATCTAAAATTATTATCCACAACAATCTGAAATTATGATTTTAATGTTACATTCAGAGCCCGATTTCTCTCTACCGAATACTCTTCCTCACAAACAGGATTGGACATTTCCAATTCCAAGCCACCACCTTCTTTTACGTTTTCGCCAAACAAACACGAGCGCACACGAAATATAGAGGCAAAACATGAAACATAACAAGGAGTGCTAAATACAGAATAAACAAAGAGTAAATTAATTAAATTCAAAACACAATGTTTGTAATTATTTATGCGATAAATATTTACACTCTCAAAAAATGTGTAAGTTGTCTTTAAATTCTGTACAAAATGCTACGAGAAATAATCGGATTTAAAGGGAATTATTTATAAAGTGGTTTTTGCATTGGATTCACTGGGTCATTTTATGGTCATACCATGGAGGTAAAACGATTAACTCTCTCTAACTTCATGGATCATACAATTCATCCCCAACTAATCTATCTATGAACAAAGCTTGTATTAATTTCATCATTTAACGATGAATTTGGAAATAATGGAGGAAGCAAGTTTGCACCAACTCCATGGTTTAAATTTTTATAATTTGAATTTTTAAACTCGGATGACCTCATAATATTAACTTTCCTTTTCAGCTGAAATATGGAGGGAATGAGATTGTCTAACAATCCCAATTCCGTGGGCTAAATACAGTTTTCCGTTTAGTTTTCTCATACATTAAAATCTCATGACCGCACAATTGCATTATGTTGTGACAGCAACTTGGGATTCAGATATAAGCACAAAAATAGCAAAAAGGACCAAACTTGGAGAACTATTTCTTCAGATTCAGGGGAGTTATTTGGAAAAATGGATGTCAAATTTGGATCCAGCCTGGTTGAATTAATATACAGGACTTTTTTCAGTCCTCGGGGTTATAATCGGTACTCAGACGATACGCATTTAGAATTGGGTAACAGCCAATTTCTCGACAAATCATCGCCAATAAAGCCATACCAAAACTGACTTTTCGTACAACCCTTGAGTCTTCGATCCATTTATCTGACTAAATTTTCAGCATTTACATTCACTGTGTGTCCTACGCAATGCTTTTAAGAATACTGTGCCGTGCTTTACATAGTAATGACATGTATAATATCGGTTCTTCGAGGGGTATTTTGGTACCCGAAATGCAGCTGTGGTAAAATGAATGCTTATGAGTAGGAAAAGGGGGCTTTGCCTTAGATATTATATCGCTTCCATAGCTTCCAGATAAACGTAAAATAGGAAAAATTAAAAAAATATTCGAAAACTCGAATTAAGGGGGATGATGCAAGGAGCTATTAAAAAACTGATACTATTTTACCAGTCGAAAACATTAAACCCAAAATGTGATATCCTTTCGCTGTCAACAATTTAAACTGATTATCAACAATTTTGATTTAATGCGTAGGTCACATATAATAACCACTAGCCACTAATAACACACGAAGCAAGTGTGAAATGTATAGTGAATTATATAACTGAATATCAGAAGAAATCTTGGGTCCAACCTCATTGCCTGAAAAAAAAAATCTTTGAAATTAACCCCGTAGTTCAAAAGATACTAGGTTTTGAGACTTCTATAAGACTTTTTACTTTCCTTATATACATAATGTATAAGGAAAGTATTGTGACGGATTCGAACATTCGAATTCCAGTTTTCGACGGGAGAGCACGTTTCAAGCATTCCTGATCACGAATCAAACATTTTTGAAGTGATGTCTGTGTGTGTGTGTGAAAGTATGTGTGTGTGTGAAAGTATGTGTGTGTGCGTGAAAGTATGTGTGTGTGTGTGTGTGTTAGTGAGTCTGCGGAGACGATAACTAACGAACGAATGGACCTTTCTTATGTAACTTTTCACTAGAAAGCGATTGACATAAATTTTAGAACGCTAACATGAACCGTTCTCGAGATATTGTACATTTTTCAAAAAAATTATCAAAAAGTCATTATAAAAAGAAAGAAAATTCGTATTGAGAAACATGTTCAGTTTTCATATGTAATACCACGCGATAAATTTAGTGACATCATTCTCCTGGATATAGCTCGTTCCATTCATGAAGAAAGACACTTTGAGTAATACTTTTGTATTTGAACGCCAGTATTCATTTATCTGCTGTAAGAATAACTTATTTCTTCATCCATAACGCTTGGCGAGATTTTGGCGACGAATTTGGCGGAATGTCTCCAACTTGACGACTTTTTTAAATGTTGCTAAATTAGCGAAAAACTCGCCAAATGGATAAAAATGGCGCTAAATCAATGACGATTCATTGATGAGGACGACATGAAAAATGACGACTCATTGACGAAAATTCAATATCTTGGAAATAATATAAATAATTACTATAAAAAAAATCTATTTTTTTTACTGAAAAAGTAGTAAATTCATTTCATTATATAAGGAAAGTCATGTGCTGCCCACATCAGATATTTTCTTTTATATATTAGATACATGTATATGCAGTTATGCAATGCAAATATATTTATCTGTTTCCATACAACACGTTTCTAGATAACTTAAACGCAAACTTTACCATCCTTAAAATTCATCTCCATATTTGAACCGATGAAACCGTCTTGAAATCTCCCTAATAGGGCTATAAAGTGGAGGAAGTGCATTTCACGCAGAAGCACCGGTAATGCCAATGATAATGGCTGCTTCAACAAAATCGACATTTCAGTGTTTGAGGCCAAATAAACGCAGATGCGTTTGTGTTATATATGCAGATGATCCAGTGGAGCACTCACTATACAAGGAACTTGAAATTTTGTAGAGGACGGATAGGAAATAAAAATGACAGAAACGATAGTCAGATGAAACAAACTCAATACTTCAGAGTTCGATGTATGTATTAATTCAGAAGTAATTTAGTTGAAGAGGGTGTCTTGTATTTATAATTGAATAAGTAGGAACTTATTGAATTTGATTCTTTATTCCATAACCTGAAAAGGAATAAAATGCTAGATATTTGGTATTGAACTGAAAAATAATTTATTTAAAGCAAAGAAGGTGCGGGTGTGGATTTCGGGAGGGGGAGTATATATATTTTTACTTTCCTTATATACATAATGTGTAAGGGAAGTATTGTGACTGGGTCGAAAATTCGAATTCCAGTTTTCGACGGGAGAGCACATTTCAAGCATCCCTGATCACGAATCAAACATTTTTGAAGTGATGTCTGTGTGTGTGTGTGAAAGTATGTGTGTGTGTGAAAGTATGTGTGTGTGCGTGAAAGTATGTGTGTGTGTGTGTGTGTGTGTTAGTGAGTCTGCGGAGACGATAACTAACGAACGAATGGACCTTTCTTATGTAACTTTTCACTAGAAAGCGATTGACATAAATTTTAGAACGCTAACATGAACCGTTCTCGAGATATTGTACATTTTTCAAAAAAATTATCAAAAAGTCATTATAAAAAGAAAGAAAATTCGTATTGAGAAACATGTTCAGTTTTCATATGTAATACCACGCGATAAATTTAGTGACATCATTCTCCTGGATATAGCTCGTTCAATTCATGAAAAAAGACACTTTGAGTAATACTTTTGTATTTGAACGCCAATATTCATTTATCTGCTGTAAGAGTAACTTATTTCTTCGTCCATAACGCTTGGCGAGATTTTGACGACGAATTTGGCAGAATGTCTCCAACTTGGCGACATTTTTAAATGATGCTAAATTAGCGAAAAACTCGCCAAATGGATAAAAATGGCACTAAATCAATGACGACGCATTGATGAGGACGACATGAAATATGACGACTCATTGACGAAAATTCAATATCTTGGAAAAAATATAAATAATTACTATAAAAAAAATCTATTTTTTTTACTGAAAAAGTAGTAAATTCATTTCATTATATAAGGAAAGTCATGTGCTGCCTACATCAGATATTTTCTTTTATATATTAGATACATGTATATGCAGTTGTGCAATGTAAATATATTTATCTGTTTCCATAGAACACGTTTCTAGATAACTTAAACGCAAACTTTACCATCCTTAAAATTCATCTCCATATTTGAACCGATGAAACCGTCTTGAAATCTCCCTAATAGGGCTATAAAGTGGAGGAAGTGCATTTCACGCAGAAGCACCGGTAATGCCAAAGATAATGGCTGCTTCAACAAAATCGACATTTCAGTGTTTGAGGCCAAATAAACGCAGATGCGTTTGTGTTATATATGCAGATGATCCAGTGGAGCACTCACTATACAAGGAACTTGAAATTTTGTAGAGGACGGATAGGAAATAAAAATGACAGAAACGGTAGTCAGATGAAACAAACTCAATACTTCAGAGTTCGATGTGTGTATTAATTCAGAAGTAATTTAGTTGAAGAGGGTGTCTTGTATTTATAATTGAATAAGTAGGAACTTATTGAATTTGATTCTTTATTCCATAACCTGAAAAGGAATAAAATGCTAGATATTTGGTATTGAACTGAAAAATAATTTATTTAAAGCAAAGAAGGTGCGGGTGTGGATTTCGGGAGGGGGAGTACATATATTATTACTTTCCTTATATACATAATGTGTAAGGGAAGTATTGTGACTGGGTCGAAAATTCGAATTCGAGTTTTCGACGGGAGAGCACGTTTCAAGCATCTCTGATCACGAATCGAATATTTTTGAGGTGATATCTGTGTGTGTGTGTATGTGTGTGTGTTATTTTGTGTGTGTGTCAGTGAGTCTGTGGAGACGATGTCTCACGAACGAATGGAGCGATTCGAATGAAATTTGGTACAAAAATCACAATCCATGAATACTGGAAGCTTATTGTTTTAAAATTCAATCGAATGTTCAGAACTGTCGCGAACGTTTTGGTATACTCGACAGAGAAGACAAAGTTTTGAAATCAAACACATTTATTAAACATGAAATAACAAGGCAGTTGATCGAAAACAGTGGAGTACAAGCATTTCTCGCAATAACTCAGAGTTACACTCGGTAGGGTGACCATTAAGAACACCCCTGGAGGAAGAGGAACCAAGAGAATACACATATTTTCTGATACATAAAATAAACACAATATTCCTCATATTATACTTGACATTTATATACGACATTTGTATACTTTGAACATATACGACATTTTCATATAACATCATCAATGACTCGATACTCACGAGGATTTGACAATTAACACTCTATTCGTTAGGTGGAAGACTAAATATATATAAAACTTTACCTCGTCTCTTTTAAATATAACATTTACAATTCTGTACCATGGGAAAGGATATCAGGATGGACTCTCGGCATAAACTCATCGAGATTCTTGCGCAGAACAAAATCCATAATGGTCGGGAAACTTGACTACACAACATCATGCTGGCGGAATTCAACATCTTGGTTGGTTACGGAGATTGGTTGATTCGTACCTTAGGACACAAGGCGGAGTCAGGCAAATACAAATCGCTGTAAAATGAGCTTTCCCTCTAGCCCTATTAGCGATTCAAGCCGACCAGTGAAAGAACCATTTTCTCTTTTCACAAGACTCATTATTCCATTACTACCAGGCTGATTCATTTAAAAACACGAGTGACTCATCTCTGAACCGAGCCAAACGACTCTACGCACAACTTGTCGAACTATGTTACATATTTTAATCACATCCTTCCACTTTCAAAATTAATCCACCTTTTCTTAAAATTCGCGATCATACGCGAATCAAACACACACGTCTACATTTTTCCACGACTCCTTCCACACTGCTTCCAAAATCCTTTTTCAAACGCGCGCGTGCGCAAAACCTGCAAGTTCCCAACTAGCGACTGAGAAGCGAAAATACAAAACTATTACTATTTTTCTGGAACATAAACACTTTTGCGATTTTAGAGTTCACTTCCCTTAAAAGTCAATGTAATTGAAAACATGTAGAAAAGACATTTACATTTCGAAATTGACACTTTCAATCACACAGAAATAAAACAATACTTTAATATACAATTTTAACACAGAGGTGTGAAAGCCTTATCACACTCCTTCGGGGCCCGGGAGAAAAATTTCCTGCAAAGCGGGGAATTTTTCCGCACAATACTAGGAAAATACCTGCATTAAGTTCCCAATGACATATGTTCCATTGAGAGGAATTTAGTGTAAATTTTGAGCGATGTACATGTACATCAAAGAAAAAAACAAAAACAAACAAGATCATGACCAGCATAATAACCAAAATCCAAGAGTGGCCTAAAGTTTGACTCGTGAGTCAAAAAAAAATAAGTCTCAATACAAGCATAGACCTTTACAAGACAACACCAAATTAACAAGACACAAATGATGAAATTGCCCCTTTTAAAATTTAAACACTAATACATTTTCTGGTGAGTACCACAGAGACATGAAAATTTAATTTACTCAACTCACAAAAAGTTTAACTAAACAAAAAGTTTTCTTTCTTCAAAAATCTTACAATTAAAATTCTATAAATTTACTTTTCACAGAAATCAATTTATTAACTATTATCCAACCTTGCCAACAAATTACTTTAAAAGACATTTAAAAAAAATTACTAATTTAGAAAATGAGACAAATTTTCAAACCAAGAATGTTGATCAGGCACCCAGGCAAGAAACAAGTCCATTAGAAAGTTGCAAACCTAGAGGTGGCGGTACCCCCAACCAATAAGTCAACAAACACCAAATGACAAAAAAAAATTTCTAAAATTTACTAGACCTTTAAATTAAAAAAAAAATCATTCACACATTCATAAAATAAAACAGAGATAAAAATTATCAGTTATCCTTAAAAATCCTTACCAAAACTCTAATCCATCAAGTACTTAATTATCTTAAAATTACTTTAAAACATTACTGCTTATCATTAAAGTAAAGCAAAAAAAATTATTATTTAAGTATTTAGAATTTTAAAACACTACTTCAACCTGATTAACATGGCACTCACATTCAGAAAGCTGCACTGGCACAGAACTTGCAGTACAGAACATTCAGCTGACTGACACATAAAGCAAATTACACAGAAGTTCAGAAATATTGGATCCATTTTAACATAGCATACAGTTTTGCAAAACATTTTGTGAAACAATTGAAAATATAATATTATGAAACATAATTGTCCATCTCACAACAATATCAGTCTTTTTTTTTTTTTTTTTTTTGAAAATGTGAGAATTTCATAATCTAAACATTTTACTTTACTTTTGAGCCAATTGCTCTCTTGACATATTGCCTTAATTGACAAGTAACTTTAATGAATAAATTGGCCTCTTGGGCGCAAGTCATACTTGTGTGAATTAGGAACATTTTGAGTTTTAACCCTATTTTGATGGTTTAGAAAATATCTACTTTTAAATTGTCTTGTTTCTTGAGTTGAAGAATTATCAATGTTATCATTATATGTGCTAGAAATCAATTCACTACGTCTAGGAGGTAAAGGAGTTAATCTATTAACGTGGACCAATTGCTGATTACATGGATTGTTTTTGTGTTGAATGACAAAGTTAACTTCAGTTGTTTGCTTGATAACTTCAAAAGGACCATGATTTAAAGAACTGAGTTTTTTTGATTGGCCTGGCCGAATATGAGGTGTGTAAAGATAGACCAAGTCACCAACTTTAATCTTAGGCATTTTAGCAGATTTATGTTGTTGAAGTTGTTGTGATTCCTGAGCTTCCTCAAGGTTTTTCTTAACAGTTACAAAGGTCTTTTTTAAGCGAACCTGTAAGTCATCTGAATAATCATGAGTAGATTTGTAAACTGGATATTTTACACCTGTTAAAAGAGCATCAGGTAGCACAGGGTCTCGACCAAAGACAAGATGTGCTGGGGACTCGCCTGTTGAGGCATGGACTGACGTTCTATGAGCCATTAAAGCAAATTGAATCATCCGATCCCAATCGCCCTTATCAGAATAGACCAGATTCTTTAAGGATCTAACTAACGTACCGTTCAGTCTTTCGACTAGCCCGTCTGACTGGGGATGGTACGCTGAAGTATTATGTTTTTTTATGCCTAATTTCTTGTATAGATTGTTGGCAGCTTCAGAAATGAAGTTACTACCTTGATCCGTAATTAAGTGAGCAGGAATTCCATGAATACTTATAAATCTCTCTAAACAAGCGAGAATATCCTCAGTTTTAACTGTAGCAAGTGGATAAGCCTCTGGCCATCTAGTGAAGTAATCTGTAATGACAAGAATGTACTTCATCCCAGAATTCGAGATAGGTAGTGGGCCGACTACATCCATAGCCACACGTTCAAAAGGATAAGTTGTAATAGGAAATTTCTGTATTGGAGCCTTGTTGTTACGAAAACCTCTGTTTTGTACACAAGTTGTGCACGACTTCACATAATTTTCAGTCTGAGCATGCATGTCTGGCCAATAATAGTTAACTGAAATTTTTGCCAGAGTTCTTTGAAAACCACAATGTGCAGCAACAGGAGAATCATGGCAAAGCCATAGAATTTCTGAGACTAAGTCTTGAGGAATAACTACTCTCTCATTATATTGCTGTCTCTGCTTTGGATTTTTGTGTATGCAATGTAACATACCATTTTTCATGAAAAATGAAAGTTTTTGTGGGTATGGTTTTACACCTTTTTCCAGAAGATTTTTGATTTTTATACATCTAGGATCTTTCAATTGACCAATAGCTATCCTAGTTACCAGAGAAGCTTCCACAGTAGTCTGTACTTGATCTTGAGAATTTTCAACGATTGCATTTATGTTTTCACTACTATCATTATTCTGTACCACTACTTTTCCAGAAATTTTCGTAGGGACAGATTCTACAATACTTTTAGGAACAGTTTGTTTCTGAGTGTTTTGAGATTTCTTTGAAGAAGACTCATCAATACATCTCGAAAAATAGTCAGCTACAACATTATGTTTCCCCGGTTTATGAATGATTTCATAATCAAAAGCCTGTAATGAAACGATCCAGCGAGCTATGCGCGAAGTAGGATCTCTTAATTTGAAAATGAACGATAAGGATGCTTGATCACAGTAAATTTTGAAATGTTTGCCTAAGAGATAGTGCTTAAATTGCTGGGTAGCCCAAACCACAGCCAAAGCTTCTTTCTCGACTACACTGTAATTCACTTCAGCACCTTGTAATTTTCGACTAGCAAAGGAAACTGGGTGAGATAACCCATTTTCATCCAATTGCGAAAGAACTGATCCCAAAGCGTAATTAGAGGCATCTGTATGCAAAGTAAAGGGCAAATTAAAATTTGGTAATTTTAAAATTGGTTCTTGAATAAGCTTGTTCTTAAGTATTTCAAAAGCTTCCTGAGCCTCCTGACTCCACACAAACTTTTTCTGCTTTGATTTTAAAAGATTAGTTAGTGGAAGAGTAATCTTTGCATAATCTGGTACAAACTTCCTATAAAAGCCTGTCAAACCCAAAAATTGTCTGATATTCTTGACACAGGTGGGTACTTTAAATTTTTGCACTAAATCAATGTTATGAGGGTCTGGCTGAACTTTTCCCTCAGACACTCTGAAACCTAAGTACTTTATTGTCTTTCTGAAAAAGAAGCATTTTGATGGCTTTAACCTAAGACCATGTTGAGATAATTTAATAAAAACTTCTTCTAATTTCATCATGTGTTCTTCAAAAGTTTTTGATGAGATGATAACATCATCTATGTATATTCCTGACAACCCTGCCAGTACAAGAGACATTAATCTCTGAAAAGACGCTGGTGCGTTTTTTAGACCAAAAGGGGTCCTACACCATTCGTAGTGACCGGTGGGCGTGGAAAAAGCTGTTTTGTGTGAATCCTGTGGATTCAAATGCAATTGGTAGAATCCTGAAGTTAAGTCCAAAGTTGAGAAAAATGTAGCACCTGCTAAACCATCAATCAATTCACTAATGTTAGGAATTGGAAAATTTTCTGTAATAGTAAGTTTGTTTAACTTGCGAAAATCACAACATAATCTATAAGAACCATCCGGTTTCCTTACAAACAGTACTGGCGTATTGTAAGGTGAAAAACTAGGTTTAATTATTTTAGCTTCTAATAATTCTGTGACTTGTCTATTGAGTTCCCCTTGTAAATGATGTGGAACTTTGTATGGTTTCTGATAAACAGGAACAGATGTTTCCAAATTTATCTCATGTAATATGGTTTTACAACCAGACAACTCAGCAACATTCTTTGCAAAAACTTGTCTATATTTATTCAACAAAGTTGATAATTTATGTTTTTGATCTTTTTGGAGATGACTCAGGTCAAAATCTCCTCCCCAACTTTCAAAAGGCTCCAAAGGTTCACTGGAGTCCAACTCTCCCTCACTCACTACATTAACTTCAACCTCCTCAGACACCTGAATTTCCTGAACATGAGCCACTTTTCTACCCTTATTCAAATGATAAGGTTTTTCCTCTGGGTTAGCAACACGAACCCAAATAATTCCATCCTTAGGAGCTCTATATACAGCTCTAGCAATGAAGATGTGGTCATTTTTCTCTGATTCCAGAAGCAAGGTGGAATTTTCCGGAAACCCTTCTGAAAGTTTGATTTTAATAAATGATTCAGATAAAGGAGGAATTATACATTTTTGTGAATTTTTCACAATAATTGGCTCTTTAATTTTTGTATTTAGAGTTTCTTTTACTCTACATAAGTTATTAACAGTTTTAATGTTTAAGTTCTTATGCTGTGCCACTTCTTCAGTACCACCTCTAACATGATTTTGCTTTTCCCCCATATGCAAAGTAACATTCTGTGCATTTACTACCAAATCTCTAAAAGATTTGCTTCCATTTTCCAAATCGATAATATGTACCTCTTCACTACCCAAATGTGGCACTACATTATTTTCCGAAAAATTTCTGCTCACATACTCTTCCCGAATGACCTGAGACTCATTCACTACCGGTGCTAGATCTGCTTTGCATTTGGCACATGCATTCGTATGGAACTCTTTCGGTTTACAGTCCTCTACCACACGAACATTTTTTCCACTACTCATCTGCGAGTCAGGCACAGCAATACGCTTTGCGACACTACTTAGGTTTGAGTCTGCAATTTCCGACTCATTTGCCGGTTCATGATTTGAAATCGAAAGTAAATTATTCGTACATTGATAACCAACAAAAGGAATGGAAGAGTTTGAAAACTTAAAACAGAAGTGATTATAATCTATAATAGCATTATGTTTATGTAAAAACTTGTTACCAAGGATTACATTATATGAAATAGGAGCTGGTGATTTTAACACAAAAAATTCGGTAGGGAATCTTTCTTTTCCCAAATTTAGTGAAATAGTGGCTAAACATTCAACTTTAGTATCTTGTGAACTAAAGCTACGCAAAATTGTTGGTTTGTATGTTAGCAACATATGTGCAATGGGTACAGTATTTAAAGCTTCCTCATACACTAAATTAATTGAACTACCCGTATCAATCAATATTGACACTTCACTGCTCACTAATTTTCTTTTTATAATAGAAGAAGATGACAAAGAATTTGTAATATTATGACAAATATTATTTTCCTCAAAATGTGATGTTTGCCTATCAAAAGTTTTTCTATTATTATAATTGTGCATGGGATATCTACTCTGATTCCCAGAAGAATGATTTTTGGAATTTTGCAAAGATTTATATGACTCCTTATTTTTATAATTTTGCGTTCCTTGCTTTCTATACTTCCACTCATTTGCAGACATTTGCCCTCTGTGTCTTTCACCCTGGTGATACCTAGTTCCAGGACTGGTATAAATTTTCCTACATTTTATACCGTACACATCTCTTTTTTGAAAAACCTTTTTCCAACACTGTTCTTGAACGTGACCTAATTTACCACATTTGTCACACTTTGGACGCGGTGAACGCTTTTCGTTAACTTTATCTGAATTAAACTTAAATTTTTCTATTTTACCCCTAAGAAATTCAATGTCCCTTTCCTGTTCTAACACTTTTCTTTTTAAATCTGACATACTTTCACTTTGATCTGGTGTGAGAACATATTTTTCTGGTGTGAGAACACCTTTTTTTGTAAGTACCGGATTAGTCAAGTACATAGCATTATTTTCATTTAAAATAGATTCCTCAAGAATTGCAAGTTTTCTAGCCGAATAAAAATCTCTAGGGTTTTGTGACAACACCAATCTTTTTAGTTCCGGATATAAACCATTAATAAATGAAGTTTTTAAAAGTGTTTGCCTGATTTTATTCTCACTTTCGGAATCTACATCTTCCGGAACAACCTTAAATGAAGCAGCTTCGATTCTCATCGAAAACTGTTTAACCGACTCATTTGGTCTCTGTGTAAAGTTCACGAGTGAAATTATGTTTTTAGTAACATTTTCGGTCACTTCAAAATGATCTTTCAAAATGTGAATAATTTCCTGCAAATTTTTACAATTTCTGTGCTTTGGATTCTCTTCAATCAATCTATTTGCTTCCCCCTCTAAATTCAATCTCAAACAAACTAATTTGTCACACTCACTCCAGTTTGCATGAGTGGCTACTAAATTTAACTTTTCCAAAAACTGTGACAACGAAAGCTCTGAATTTCCCGAGAATTTTGGAATATGATGTGCGAACTTAGGTGTGAAAATATGGAATGATTTTAACATGTTATCATTTACCGATGAAGCACTGTTTTGATTTGGCAAAGTGCCAGAAGAAGAATTCAGACATACCGGCGATTTATCTGATATATTTTCCTCATTAGATTTAGCTTTGTGGCTAACATTTTTAACTTTACTTCTAGAATTAACAGTATCCGACTCAGTAGCAATATCAAGCGACAAATTCAAGGAGGAATTTAATTTTTTACTTGAATTTTTACTCATCTTACCGACATTTACTTTTTTGTTTCTAGTAATTGGAGCCATTTTGCATAACAATATAGTTTAACACAATATGCAATTGCAATGTTCTTAAACAGTATTTACAATAAAACCCGTTTTTATCAAATCAAATGACATAAATATGCAAACAAATCAATTTTTTTTATCAAATGGCACATATCAAATTCCAAGAACACTCGTTTTTGAGAACACCGAAAACAGAACATGGAACTCTGTTTACTTAAGAAAACACTCATTTTAGCACAACGGTAATTTTTAACCTTCAAAATTTCAATTCTTAAGAAAATTTTTAAAAATTTTAATTCTCTCAGCTCTTCCCCACTCACCGAGAAAAGTAACGGCACCAATTCTGTCGCGAACGTTTTGGTATACTCGACAGAGAAGACAAAGTTTTGAAATCAAACACATTTATTAAACATGAAATAACAAGGCAGTTGATCGAAAACAGTGGAGTACAAGCATTTCTCGCAATAACTCAGAGTTACACTCGGTAGGGTGACCATTAAGAACACCCCTGGAGGAAGAGGAACCAAGAGAATACACATATTTTCTGATACATAAAATAAACACAATATTCCTCATATTATACTTGACATTTATATACGACATTTGTATACTTTGAACATATACGACATTTTCATATAACATCATCAATGACTCGATACTCACGAGGATTTGACAATTAACACTCTATTCGTTAGGTGGAAGACTAAATATATATAAAACTTTACCTCGTCTCTTTTAAATATAACATTTACAATTCTGTACCATGGGAAAGGATATCAGGATGGACTCTCGGCATAAACTCATCGAGATTCTTGCGCAGAACAAAATCCATAATGGTCGGGAAACTTGACTACACAACATCATGCTGGCGGAATTCAACATCTTGGTTGGTTACGGAGATTGGTTGATTCGTACCTTAGGACACAAGGCGGAGTCAGGCAAATACAAATCGCTGTAAAATGAGCTTTCCCTCTAGCCCTATTAGCGATTCAAGCCGACCAGTGAAAGAACCATTTTCTCTTTTCACAAGACTCATTATTCCATTACTACCAGGCTGATTCATTTAAAAACACGAGTGACTCATCTCTGAACCGAGCCAAACGACTCTACGCACAACTTGTCGAACTATGTTACATATTTTAATCACATCCTTCCACTTTCAAAATTAATCCACCTTTTCTTAAAATTCGCGATCATACGCGAATCAAACACACACGTCTACATTTTTCCACGACTCCTTCCACACTGCTTCCAAAATCCTTTTTCAAACGCGCGCGTGCGCAAAACCTGCAAGTTCCCAACTAGCGACTGAGAAGCGAAAATACAAAACTATTACTATTTTTCTGGAACATAAACACTTTTGCGATTTTAGAGTTCACTTCCCTTAAAAGTCAATGTAATTGAAAACATGTAGAAAAGACATTTACATTTCGAAATTGACACTTTCAATCACACAGAAATAAAACAATACTTTAATATACAATTTTAACACAGAGGTGTGAAAGCCTTATCACAGAACCTCCCTAAATTTTCGAGTGAAATTTTGAAAAAATCATCAAAAAATCAAAACCTTTACTACAGTTACGCAAATAGACATTTCCTATGTAATTTTTCCTTAGAAAACGATTCACACAAACTTTAGAACGCTAGCATGAACCGTTCTCGAGATATTGCACATTTTTAAAATAAATTTATTAAAAAATCCCATAAAGTAAAAAAAATATTAACTGTTGAGAAACATGGTTACTTTTCATATGTAATATCATGCGATAAATTTGGTGACATCATTCTCACGGATCTAACTCGTTCCATTCACGAGAAAAGATACTTTGAGTTTTTGTATTTGAACGTTAATAGTCATTTACCTGTTGTAAGAATAACTTATTTTCCGTCCATACCGCTTGGCGAGATTTTGTCGACGAATTTACCGTAATGTCGCCAACTTGGCGACATTTATAAATGTTGCCACATAAACAAAAATCTCGCCGAATGGTTAAAAATAACGATAAATCAAAGAAAATGACGACTAATTGACGAAATTTCAATATTTTGGAAAGAATACAAGTAGATACTTATCAAGTATCTTCTATAAGTTTATTATTTTTTTAACTGTAAAAGTAGTAAATTCATTGCATTATATAAGGAAAGGCATGTGCTGCTCACATCAGATTTTTTAATTTATGAACTGGTATGAAAAAGACTCGGTCAAATAACAGTCTTCTACACTACGATAAAAAGCAGAACACCAGTACGAACAAAGTCAAGACTCCGTTTGTCGAGATAGATCTGTGACACGAGTCAACATCATAAACAGAACTTTATGGTTGAAGCGAAGCAAGGTGCAAACGGAGCATCCATGGCATCGATTAAAATACGTTCCTGTTGCTAACGCTGTTTCTTAGCGACTGTTTAACCGATTAGCATAAATTTAGAACATTAATAAATTTTACCATTTTACTGGTCGTGACGAATTTTTTAATTTGATCCGGACACTCAGAAGATTGAGTTCAAAGGTCACCATGTTAAGTGTATGAGGAAAATTAGCTTTGAAACTTTGGTGATAATTGCGATAAATTTGGTGATATATTTCGACTACTGTGATCACAAATTTAGCGACTTGTTGGATAATGTAGCCAAATTTACGAAATTTCAATATATTGGAAAATTAAGTTGATTCAGCATGTCAGTTTTCACAGTCTAGTCAAATTCAGCTATTTAATAAAATGTTTTTCCATTTCGATATTTGATGAAAGAATTTAACATTTTAATAATATATTTTTTTAGAGTGGGAGATATTTTCGATTCATCAAAAATTTAAAATATGTTTTTTTCAAATATGATGAAATATAATGTGATTCTACTGATAGCATAACTATGATAGCATAAATGTAGAATAACGTAGATAGTATAAATGTAGAATCACGTAGATAGCATAAATGTAGAATCACATTATATTTGAAAAGTCATATTTCAATATTTTGATGAACCAAAAATAAATTGTCCACACTCCAGAAAATAAAATTTTGAAAAGTTAAATTCCTTTATTCGTATCCAAAAGGGAGAAATATTTTATTCAAGCCGAATTTAGTTAGGCTGAGATTACCGACATGCGCGAACCAACTTAATTTTCGGAGATACTGACATTTCGTTAATTTGGCCAATTTAGGAAATGCAAATTGGCCGTATTTTTTTTCCCAATAAGTCTCCAAATAAATGATTTTCAAAATTTATTACCAAATTTATCGCAATTATCGCCAAAGTTTCAAAGCTAAGTTTCCTCATACACTTAATATAATGACCTGTGATCCCAATGTTCTTAGTGTCTGAATCAAATAAAGAAACTCGCCAATATCAGCAAGTTGGTAGAATTTATAAATGTTCAAAATTCGTGCTAATTGGTCAAACAGAAACAGCGTTAGCAACACGAACGTATTTTAATCGATGGCTTGAATGCTCCGCTTGTATTTTGCTTCGCTTCAACCATATAGTTCTCTTTATGATGCTGATTCTCATTACAAATGTATCTAGACAAGCACATTCTTGCCTTTGTCGGTACTGATGTTCTTATTTTAATCGTAGCGTAGGAGACTGTCATTTGACCTGGTCTTTCCAAACCACCTCATAAATAACAAAGTATACCCCCCCCCCACCTGCATACACACACACCGTCTTTGCTTTAAATAAATTATTTTTCAGCTCAATACAAAATATCAAGCATTTTCTTCCCTTTCAGTTTATGGAATAAATTTCCAAGTCCAATGAGCTGCTATATATCCAATACTATAAATAAAAGAAACACCCAACAACTAAATAACATTAGAATTACTACATCCATCGAACTCTGAAGTGTTCATTGTGTTTTACCTCCTGACTACATTTTTGCTATTTTTATTTCCTCTTCGTCCTCTACAAAGATTTCAAGATCCCTGCACAGTGCTCCACATGTCATTTGCATATATAACACAGACGCATCAAAGTTTATTTGACCTCAAACACTCAAATGTTGATTTTGTTAAAGCGGCTATTATCATCGGCATTACCGGTGCTTCTGGACTTCCCCCATTTTATAGCCCAATTTGGGCGAATTCAAGACGGTTTCATTGGTTCAAATATGGAGATAAATTTTATGGATGATAAGGTACGTGATATATTTCAAAGATATTTTTTTCAAACAATGAAGATGGGCCCGCGATTTATTCTGTTATACAGCTATATAAGTCACTATCCATTCCACAAGCGTGCTACGAGTGTTCTTAGAGGAGATTAAATGGGCCACCTACGAATGTAATCAAAGTTGTTGATAACCAGTTTTAATTGTTGACTGCGAAGGGCTATCAATTTTCGGATTTATTGTTTTCGAGAGGTAAAGGGGTGTCAGTTTTTTGTATCGTCTTTCTAATTTGAATTTTTGAAATTTTCGATTTTTTCGTGGATCTGAATGCTGAGACGGATTCAATGAGACCAAACCTGTGAATATGTCTCGAATGTAAGTGCCCAATCAATGCAAAAAGTGGTTTTAAATTTTGGAATTTGCTATTTTGCTTCATCGCTCTTAATTCAAATTTTCCAAATATTATAACTTTTTTCTTGATCTTGAAGCTGAGACGGATTGAATGACACAAAAATCAAGAGTCTAGCTATAGTGCAAGTGCTTAATAATTTCGATACATCATCCCTTTGTTCACTAGATTCTAGCTGAGGTGCTGCATCTAGAGGAGACAAAATGTATCAACTGCTTTTTAGAACAATCAAATTTTAGTTCTGCAACCTCAGCAAGTCCTGCAAATTCTGCAGCCTCTACGTGGGCGCACAAGTCGCAAAGCAACGGAAGTGGATTGAAGCTAAGATTGACTGAGCAGGTCGAGTAGACTTGTTGTAGAATAGAAAATACATTTTGAAAATTTAATAAAATTCGAAGCAACAGTAACTAAAATAGATAAAAACGCAGATTTAAAATATGGTAGCCACCTTCTCCCCCAAGAGTCTAAATGCACAACATGTATATTCACACATAGGACGTTTTCTCTCTCTCTCTCTCTCTCTCTCTCTACACTTAAATACCGTCTTCAGAAACCCGCAACTCATGTTCATTTATGGACATGTTACGCGAAATGTGTTACAGCTCTTTTAATTGTAACATATGTATGTTTAATTTAATTGTAAAGAATTATCAATTAAAGTGACAAAGAAAATATTTTTGTTCTTTCAGCTCTAAGGAATGATTTTTTTCTCGGTGATAATTTTTTTTTATTGTATCATCGAAAAGTGTATGGTGGACGGCAAATTTTAAAATGCCAAATAAAACTTACGAATTATTCATTCCATTGTAAAAAAAGTACCAAATAAAGTAAAAAAGAAAATAATTACATTATTCCAGAGAAAAGGAATAACATTTTTACGATGATAAATTTTTATGACCGTACCTCCAAAAGTGCTTGTTTTACAGGCGTCAGTTTTAAAAAGCAATTACAGGGAATACTCTAAATACTCGTTTTTAAGAATCTGTATAAAAGTATCACCTATTTGAAAGTTTGGGCTTTTAGAAGCTATTTGAAATGCATGCCTCTCGTTTAAACAGACCTACCACATTATTTCAATGCCTAACTTTATTTCGATAGAGATTCGTACCCTTTGTTTTTATCCCTGCCTCTGCCCATTTTAGAGGATATATTTTACAAATATTCAAAAATCTATTAATTTTTTTTTAGTTTTCAAAATCGGTATTCCCAAATTCCATTAGTTAATTACATATTTAAAAGAAGCAGGATTTTAATTTAAGTGTGGGTTTCGGTAGATGTATGGACACGATTTTCGCTAGCAGCGGGACCCAGCTGTTCTTTTTGCTTTTAATATTATAGCTCAAGCTTAGACAAGCCTCTGATGATTGCGATCCACAAGTCAACCGCCAAGAAATTTTGGAGTGGTCTCCTGAATTAGGAGAAAAGTATGGTATTTAAAAAAAAAATTATCAAAGTATATTTTTTATTAAATTTAAATTATTAAAATTTGTAATTTAAGCAGGAGATATAATGAACTACTTTCCGTGATTCATAGACCACACTTAAAATTCTGAGTTTGCGTCTAAAATTAAAAGTTTTTTTAATCTACCATAAATATTTGAGAAATAAAATTTATAATAAAATAAGATTTCGTTGCAGAGCGATATAATTGCATTTTCTACTTCATCAAGGACGCTGTTTTGAATAAAAGAGCAGCAGATTAAGATAAATAGCGCGAAGTTCAAGTGAGGATATTGGTTACCCAAATTCTGATTATGGTACGTCAATAATCGGAATTAAAAATCTCACCTCAAACATCTGATATTAAATAAAACTCGCGACTAATGTTCAAAACTCGAAGCTGCCAAAATGCTAGATAACCTTTAGATCTGCATCAACCCCCCAAACTGCTGAAACTCTAAATGTGCAACAAACTGCCACACTAGGAGCTAGGACAAAAAATAAAAAGTAGTAAATAAAAACCTCGAACCTCCAATTAGGGTCACTGAATTAATGTCACAGTTTGACGATAAGAACCACATATTGACACCGGAGATTAAAGGCGCTTCGCGCCTGCTGCTGTGTCCTGAACGACACTCATAGAGATTATGGTACCAACGTCGGACAACTCCGATGTGTCAGGGTGCATGAAGATTATTAAATTACTTATTTTTATCCATTTACAGCAACTGCTTATAAATGTAAAGCGGCACAATAGATGTACATATATATTTATTGATTTGTTAAGTTTAATGAGGAGCAAATATTTCAGATGTTGTACCAGGTTAATTTTATTTTAATACTATCTAACTGTGAGCATTTACTTACAGTTGCACGTAAACTAAAGCATAACTAATGCAAAACTAGTTGCATGTGAACTACAACATCCCCGTGTCATTCTATTAATGCCTATATTCAAACCGATGAAATCATCGGAAGAACAAACTAAAAAGATAAAACACATTTTCCTCCACATATCTCTATTAAATAATAAATCTATTAAAAAATAAATCTTCTCTAATATCTATTGCATTTTTCGAGTTTTCGAAATCGGTATTCGCCAATTTCATTCGTTAATTACATTTTAAAAAATGCGAGTCTCTAGGTCAAGTAGGGGCTTTGGTAGATGCATGGATTCCGCTATATGCGAAATGCAGCTGTTCTTTTTCATTTTTAATACTGTAGATTAGGCTTGGGTAATACTCTGATTACGGCCCACAGATCAACAACCAAGACATTTTTGAGTGATCATCTGAATTAAGGAAAAATTATCGTATTTTTAAAAATGTTATCAAAGTATATATCAAATTCAAATTGTCAAAATTGGCAATTTAAGCCGCACTGGAGAAAAATAATTAGCAACTTGGCTTGGTTTACGGACGGACGACCACATAGAATTCCGAGTTTGCGTCCAAAATTTAAAGTTATTTTTTTTTAAACGCCATATATATTTTTAAAGAAATTACTATAAAATAAGATTTCATTAAGATGTTTTGTTTTCCCCCATTGATTAAATCATGAACGCTGCTTCTGACACGTGCGAGGCAGGTTAAAATAAATAAAGAGAACTTCACAATGACAAACCATATTCTCACGGCACTCCTCGAGTCAGGATTATGATATAAGCATCGTCAACTTTATTAAATCAGGGTTGTCAATGTAGTCATTTTTGGGCTAGATTTAGCCATTTTCGTGCGACATCAATCCATAGGAATTCACTTCCTTGGCATTATATAGTCCAGGACGGCTCTCGTGGTACATCAGTGGTTCGATCAAAAGCATCGGGGGTGATCACTTAAAGAGAGAAAAGTATGAACATTTTCAAAAAGTTATCAAACCATATTTTCTATCAAATTCAAGTTATCCAAATTGGCAGTTTTTATCCATCCAGTACAATGCCGTATTCATAGTGTGGGTCCAGTGGGTCCGGACCCCCCCCCCCCAAAAAAAAAAAATGAAATTTCTGTGTACGCCCTTTCCTGTGCTCTCGTGTTTTCTCGTTCAGTTGTGATCCAGTATCAATTTAGTCAAGTTTTAGTCAATTCTAGTTAGTTTTTTTCAAACGTTTTTTTGTATTGAAAGTTCACTATACTTTGGACCTCCCCCCCACCCCACCCCGAAATGAAAGTTCTGAATACGTCCTTGGTCCGGGAAAAAGAAAAAAATAACAACTTTCCATGATTCACAGATGTCCACTCAGTACTTCTGTTTTTGAGTCTAAAATTTAAAAAGTTTCTTATCTACCATAAATATTTTAAAAGAAAATAGTACATAAAATAAGATTTTGCTTGCTATAAATTTTTCCGATTTATTTCATTGGATTTTATGTATAATATACATAATTTTAATTATTTTTTTATTATTTAACTCAGAATTTACATCACTGTATGTAAAAACATGTTCACTACTACAAATTATGTTAATTTTCGGTTAACCGTCATCAACTAATACTGTTAATTCTCGGCAAACCGCCACTGATCAATGCTATAAATTCTCAACAGTCACCGACTAATGCTATGAATTCTCAACCGCCACTGCCTAATGCTGTTAAATCTATGTAAACTATTGCCTACCAATGATGTTAATTCTCGCCAAACCACGATCGACCAAGGCAGTTAATTCTCGCCAAACTGCCGTCTACAAATGTTGTTAGTTCTCGTCCAATCTCTGCTGGCCATGCTATTTCAAAACTTATTCCTTCTACTACACTAACATATCAGCTACTCAACATAGCAGTTAGCAGTCTGTATAATTCACCACCTTTTATTGTTATTTCTATTTCTCAAGTATAATTTGAAATACATGTAAACACAGAGTCTTTGCCTTTGATGTTCGCTCCCAGTAACAAAGAAATGTATAAAGCGAGCTTACAAGGCTTAAGCTTGAATTTCTATTTCTGAAGTATAATTTAAAATACATGTAAACACAGAGTCTTTGTCTTTGCCGTTCGCTCCCAGTAACAACGAAATGTATAAAGCGAGCTTACTAGGCTCTGGCCTGAATATCTATTTCCCAAGTATAATTTCAAATACATGTAAACACAGAGTCTTTGCCTTTGCCTTTCGCTCCCAGTAACAACGAAATGTATAAAGCGAGCTTACTAGGATCTGGCATGAATATCTATTTCCCAAGTATAATTTGAAATACATGTAAACACAGAGTCTTTGTCTTTGCCGTTCGTTCCCAGTAACAACGAAATGTATAAAGCGAGCCTACTAGGCTCTGGCCAGAATATCTATTTCCCAAGTATAATTTCAAATACATGTAAACACAGAGTCTTTGCCTTTCGCTCCCAGTAACAACGAAATGTATAAAGCGAGCTTACTAGGATCTGGCCTGAATATATATTTCTCAAGTATAATTTGAAATACATGCAAACACAGATTCTTTGCCTTTGCTGTTCGCTCCCAGTAACAACGAAATGTATAAAGCGAGCTTACTAGGATCTGGCCTGAATATATATTTCTCAAGTATAATTTGAAATACATGTAAACACAGATTCTTTGCCTTTGCCGTTCGCTCCCAGTAACAACGAAATGTATAAAGCGAGTTACTAGGATCTGGCCTGAAATGCTTGGGTCATCATATTATAGAACAATACTGTTATCATTAGCGCTAGTGTTTATTGCAAGTTTTCAGAGATGTTGGAGTGCTCTCACAATCATTTCACCAGAAACTGCCATAATAATTAGATAATAGGAAAGGTTTGACATTAAGCATTGTCTGATACGCACAACAATGACGTTACAGCTGAATGAATTTTGAGGAAATAATGATGGAAGTTAGAGATTTCTTTTGTTTCTATCTCTCTGGCAATGCATCATAGGCTCACCTCATTGAGCGATTGAAATAATTATACATAATGGCATCAAACTATTTTGATTGTTTCAAGTGATATGGTTATTATCGTGGATAAGTACATACAAAAATACAGAGTCAAAGGTAGAAGTTGAAATTTCACGTTAGGAAAACATCAAAACCGTTTGTGATAATAATTTCGGTGTTGCTGGAGTAAGGCACGCTCCACTCTGTTCTATGTATTTTTGTGGCGACAGCATCGTATTGAATTATAATATTTTCTTAAAGTGTTAACTTTGAAGAAAAAATTATCAGTACAATGCAAATTAAATCTGAAAAGAAAAAAAAAACATTTCTACGTTATCGAATTTGTTTTACATTCCAATTTATATTGTCTCTTTAACCCGTTCTACAACTAGGAAGAATTATTTATTGCTTTTACTCATTATTAAGGAAGTTCAACGTAAAAGTAAAAAAAGAATGGTGCAAATTAACTCTAATATTCAGACAATTCATTTTTTGTCCAATATACATCTTTCCACAAATCCCACATTCAATACCATACACACACTGATAAGTTTTACAAAAAATATTATATTGTCTGCTATCAGAAATCTGTGACATATTCGCATTAGGGTACAACTTACATTTAGCTGAATTGCACTTTCTGTATTTAAATCTGCTGAAATTTTTATAATTAGTGTGATAAAATGTATCTAGATTATTACAATTCAAGCCATCACTAGATGAATAATGAGATGAAGATGAATCACCAGAATAAATTACGTTATTTTTTGGGTCGGATACTTCCTAGGCAGCTACACAAAAATATTTTTAATAGTGTTAACCTTAGGGTTACTTGATGACAATCGTCATTTGCCCCTAACATCAGATGGCCGAGTTTTCGTAGTCGAAGTCACGAAGTTGACGGACATTATATTTTTATTATTGTACATATCATATAATTTTATATTACAAAATGACTCTCAGGCATCACCCTTCAATCGGAAAATGGCCATAACTCATTCGTTAAAACATTCAATTACAAGTCTTACTGAATTTTTTCAAGAAACTAGTCGGAATCCAATAAATTCACCATACATCCAAAAAACAGAAAAGCTCATAATAACCAGCCAATTCACTCATCTATTATCTACCGCAATTTCCAAGGAAACATCAATACAACCAAGCTGAAATTAAAATACAAGTACACCATCGAATAATCCGACACCTAAATTTTTTTAATATATCTATTACTTTTTTTATGTAATCAAATACTTTTCATATTTTATTGTTTTTTTGTACATTTTTTAATTAAGATGAAAATTACAATAAAAAACTGAAGCAGAATAAAATTATAAAACACGATGGAAGTACCAAACACCGAAAAATAGCCAGTCAGAGCACAAAAAACCTACCAGGATTGCGTGTATCACATTCCCCCCAAATAAAATATCGATGTAAATATAATATACTATTGAGTTTAGGGATAATGTTGGAGTGTGTATTACTGCTTAATTATTGTATGTACGGGTTTATAATCTTGTGGAGTATGGCAGTATTTGTTATATTTGAGTTTGTATTTTCAGTTTATGAAAATAACCATATTGATAATGATTTCATACATTACTTTTTATCGGTTTCTAGAGGAGTGATTGCGGTAATATTGAGCTAGTTCTTTATTTTTCAAATTTATGTATGAAACAACCACTTGGATAAAGATTTCATACAATAGTTTTTTCAAAAGGTGGAATTATTTCATAAACTCCTATAATTTGTAATTTTATGGTGATGGATTTTGAGTTTTAAATGTTTTTATGTAACGGTATTTTTTTATATTTGGGTGGGTATTTTTATTCTAAAATTGATTATTGTGATTATGGTGAGTGTCATGTTGGATTATGTATGTATAATATCAGCTACTGGGAGTGTTTGGCCATGACAGTAAAAGCTTTAACCGGAGAGTTGGGGGTGGCTACTCCCCCCGGCCGTATCTTTATATTTACTTTTTGACAACTTTACGAGTAATTAGTTACTTCTCCGTTTTGGGAGATTATATATATATATAACTTTATCATGTGTTGTTTTTCTCAGTGTAATTCAAATATTTGAGGACTTAACTAATCAGATACCTTTAATTACAGTAACATGCAATTTTATATGTCGTTCTCCTTGTGATGCAATTTAATTCTTAGGACTTTGAATCTTATCGGCTCCGTCCAGGGTCCTCTGTAGGTATGCACTAGTGTTTTGGGAATAATTGGAAAACTAAAGCATCGAGAAATTCCAAATTTAGTATGTATTTTAAACCTCATCGGTCTAGCCCGTCCTGGGGTCGTCATAGAAATATACTCATTTTTGATAATATTTTGGGATATTCGGAATTACTTGAAGGCTCAATTTTATCGGTTTTCCCTGTCCTGGGCCTAATATCGGAATGTACTTGCTGTTTAAGAATGATTCGAGAACCGGGACAGATAGAAAGTCCAAATTTGGTATGTCGTTGTCTGTCATTTAAGTTACATAAATTTTAATACATGCATTTCTTATACATTTAAGTTACAAATAATTAATAAACAAGAAAGATCAATCATGCATAAAGCATTGATTATGAAACACTTTCCAACTGCAATGTAATTTTATTTAAATATCTCTAAAATGCGATACTGTCCTCGGTAATATTTTTAAAATTATGACAATACTATATTAATTTATTATATTTCAAAACTTAAAACTTCAACGAAAAAAATGAACTTTATTCAAATGACGGCATTGAAATATAAATTGTCTGGTTCAAACATCTCTAAAATTCGATACATTCAGCGGTAATATTTTTAAAATTATCACAATACTACAATAATTTATCATATTTGAAAACATCGAAAACAACTCACATTCACTCAAATGACGTCATAGAAAAAATAACACGCCTGGCTCTCTCTATAAAAGCAGAATTTCATTCATAACATTTTCCTAAACATTTAATTCATCACAGTACTAAAATAATTTATTTTATTAAAAAACTTAAGACCATGGAGCTACAAGTAATTAAACTCTATGCCTACAAATTCATCGAAAAAAATCGTCCTTCTCTCTGCCTATTCAAAATTGCTCTGCCTATTCAAAATCATCACTGCCTATTCAAAATTGCGTATTCTACTTTTACTTGTCTCACTTTATATAAGAAAGGTGCAATATCTCAAAACCAGAAACTGTTAATCTTCTGTAAATGATTAACAGTTAGCCCGTTCTAAACAAAAATTAAATATAAAATGCATGTTTCTATAATAATAAACAATAACTATTATTTTAGAATTACTTTTCGATTTTTGAAAAATAAATTTGAAACATTGAAAACCTTCCTCTGGTCTAAGACGGTGCTCAAAAACTCAGAGAAAGACAGACAGAAACTCATACATTACTAAGAAAATGTGGTTGAATCGCATTCAAGAGTGTTCAAAATGTGCAAAACCGTTAAAATTCGATTTAGTCTTGAAATTTTTTAATGTTTTAAGTAAATTTTTTCCAGGTCACTATCTCACTTTGAAAAAACTCAAGATTCTTGTCCGAGTATCGGTATTTTAAATGAGCGGTTTTAAATCGGTGTTTTAAAAGTGTAAATATATCACCGATTTCTGCCTTATATTTTTAAACATAAAAATTTCAGCTATAATCTGAAATCATGTTCGACAAGTAATTTATGAAGAGATATGATGACATGTGGCATATGCACTGCATTTGAAATTTTTATTCGTTTTTACATACTTCTATCATACCATCGTGCGAATTTTCGGAAAAACCGGAAGTGGCGCGTCTTAGAAACCAGAAGTGAGAAATCTTAGACAACCCCTACCCCCTCAGAAATACGATACCCAATCCATACGTCATCATCAAAGATCTATCTATAGTATAGTTTAAGAAATATATGCTTTAAGAAATTTCTAGTTAAGACGTGTAAGTCAAAGGTAATTGCCGCCAATAATATAAAGGTAGTAAATTTTCAAGAAATACCGGAAGTGACATCTTAAAAATCTGAAGTCAGAAATTTTAGAGAATCCGTACCCCCTCAGAAAGACGATGCTCAATTTATACGTCATCATCAAAGCTCCATCTGTAGTATATCTTAAGAAATATGTGCTTTAAGAAATTTCTAGTTAAAACGCGTAAGTCAAAGGTAATTGCCATCAATAATATAAATGTAGCAAATTTTCAAGAAAAACCGGAAGTGCTATCTTGGAGCCTGAAGTCAGAAATTTTAGAGAAACCCCACCCCCTCAGAAACATGAAGCTTAATCCATATGTCATAATCAAAGCCATATCTGTAGTATATCCTAAGAAATATATGATTTAAGAAATTTTTTGTTAAAACATGGACGACAAATATGATTGCCGCCAAGAACATAAATGTAGTAAACTTTCAAGAAACTACCGTCAATCAATCCATTTCATATACAATTCCTCCTGCAACCCTCGAATCCGTCTGCTCATTTCAGATGACTCTGGAATTTATACTTCCTGTGTCCTTTCCAGAGCTTTCCAAGATTTCCGCTATCCGTTTCAGTTAGCAAAATCATGGATAACCCAAACGCATTCGATGTTCCACCATGACGATGCTGATTTTACTGAGGATGTTGTCATTAGTGTTATAGTTGCTTCTGCGGTGCGTTCCCCCCGCTTGATAGCGCTATTAGAGTGCATTTCATGGATCTCGTCGTTTATAGTAGTGAAATAAATTGGCGGATATGGAAATATTTGCGTGTAGAATTAAGGAAAGCGCTTTTGATGCAAATAGAGTGGTAATTTTATTTGGAGGAAAATGTCGTTAAACACATAGTTAGACACAAAAATGAATGTTAATAAGAGATGTGAAAGAATTAGTTTTATATGAAAAGTAGTAAGACGATCATTCGGCAAATAAGAATGGCTTTTATAGATCTGTTTAAGACAAATTTGAATAATTTCTCATTTATATTGACAGACAGAAAACTTTCCAGGCATAACCCATATGTGTCGAAATTGAACCTGAAAATATTTACATGCAATCTAGTTGAACGATGATTAGTGTGTTAACAACTTACCACCGATTTCTTTGGAGACACAAGGAAACAACACTATAGGTAAAAAGTATAAATAAATGTTGAAAGAAAAATATGAAAAACAAGATGGATTAAAGCTCATTTACGTTTACTTATTGTAATAAATTTAGTACTAGCTTACAATTTCACTGATGGCAACAGTAAATATTTTCCTCTATCATAATCATTACTTCAAAGAGAGGGGAGAAGGGGAAGAAGGAGAGAGAGAGAAAGAGAGAGCGAGAGAAAGATAGAGTCCTCGTGTGCAAGAACTCAGCGCCAGTATGTATTCCCCAGCCACGATACATAAAAATATAAATGATAATAGTAATAATAATAATAATAATAATAATAATAATAATAGTAATTTTTCAAGTACACAATATTAAAAATCGTCTACCAAATAATAAATACACGACAAATAGGCAAAATATTTGCAGTAGTCTGAAACTGCAATTAGGGTAGCAGAGCTAAATGTAATTACGGGATGTATCAGATTGCTGGCTATCCTAATGCACAGGAAGGGGGTAGAAAAGAAATAGAGAGTTACCCTTAACTATTTGAGATTGTGACGATTCAAGAGAAAATATTATATAAGTTTTATTTTGGAGTCAGAGTATATTATCCATAGCAATTTATGAATTTAGTATTGTGAGAATATGGTAATGTGACATTTAATAAGCATTTACTATCTAAAAGTTTAATGACTGAAATTTAATAATGATCTAATGCATTTCATATAAATTATTTTGCTGAAGCGTATCTCAACATGTGTTTATAAAACTTTCTTAAGAGTAAAAATACATGTATGCACTCGACAATATTTGCAAGTAGCATTGTTCCAGGTAATTTTCGCGAATGAAGCTCTCTTTTATTTAAAACATACTGTGCCTATAATCTTGCTGATGTACCTTATTGCTGATGTACCTTATTGTATACCGCGTACCTTATTGTTATCGTGGTTGTGGTCTCAGCAGAGATTATTTTTCAAAGGAAGCATTCAGTTTGCTTAAGTTTACATTGACTAAGGATTTCAGGGAATAAATTTTATCTGATAAGTAAAGTTTTTACATATAGATTAACAATTTTTGTCTTAAGGAATAGCTAATGAAATTACGAAATTTCATTGCGTAGCTACAGCGCAGACATGATTGTTATTTGCTGGCGCATATTACCAATATTATTCGAATATTTCCCATTAAAGAACACTTCAATTTTAAAGCCAAAGATCAATTCGCATTTTGCACATCATGGAGTCACAAAAGTTTGTACCCTTCTACAGAATTTGCTTTTAGATGATAGGAGGTCATTTTCTGAGGTGATGCAGGATCTAACCAAAACAGTATATATGATTCTCATGTTGTTTTTTGAACAATTACCAGTACTTGTTCAAAATCTTTATCGGTAAGTTTAGAATCGCTGGAAAGAAATTCTGAAATCGCAAAAGAGATATGTGATGTTCCTTCTTTACTTACAGTGTCTGAAGTGGTAGAAGCAGAGGATAGACATATTTCACGTATGGAAGCTCAGCCAACGGCCCTACCGTGCGGAAAACTCCGGTTCTCGTTAGATCACCGAAGTCAAGCAGCATCGGGCGCAGTTAGTACTTGGGTGGGTGACCACCTGGAAACACCGGGTGCTGTTGGCACATTTCGGGCGCGGTAGCCCGGTGGTTTGCGAGCTGGATTTTCACGCTGCCACAACTGCCGCCGTGTTCATGCTGAGTACGAACACGTTAAACATGTGGGTCTGTAAGTCCTTCCGAGCGGTTGGTGGTAGGGGAAGGAGGGTACGGTCCCTGTTGATGCATCCCCCATTGGGTTCCGATCTAAATTAAGTGGCACTTCCCGGCCGTCCAAACGGTTACCTTACACCTTTCTGGTAGGTCGGACGGTCTGGGTCTCAACAACAACGTATGGAATCTCAAATCACACATCTGTAAAAAACAGTAGAACAGCTGACTAAAAATGTCAAGTGAATGATCGAGTTCCCCAATGAACTAGATCACAATGAAAGTATTGATCGCAATCCAGAAGCAATGATGTCTGTTGGTATCGCAATAAATTTTATGAAAAAGCTAATAAGTGTATAAAACCACGCGATTTACTGTGGAAAACTTGACGATTCTATCATTTCTGCGATGATAAATGTACGCTTAAAAATAGTCGTTTTTTTTATATGGTCGTCTAACTCATATAAAATTCTTAGTAGATACTGGGGCAATTATATCCGTTCTCCCAAGTTAAGGAGATATTTCCACAGTAGCAAAAAAACCCTGTGTAGTCAGCAAAGGGAACCGAGATCACGGCAATTTTAATAAAACTTTTGATTTTAAATTTTGAATTTCATCGATTGTTTGAAATTTTTGTAACTGCAGAGGTTTCACGTACAATTTTAAGTACATACGTTTTCCACAAATTTGGATTGTTGGTCGACAAGAAATATCAACAACAACGATAGCGGTACTACATTTAGTGTTAAAGAACGTACGACGGGACTTGGAACAATGAGTAATGATTCAACGTTCACCCAGTTGCTATCAAAATTTCAGATTTTGACCCAGCCGAATTCCTTGCAATCTGTGAAACATAAAGCAATTTACCGTATTCAGACGAGAGGACCTCCTGCGTGTGCTAAAACAAGACGCTTAGCCTCAGCTACACTAAAAGCTGTTAAGAAAGAATTGAAATTTCTACAATGTCAAAGAGTTTGCCAATAATCTAAGAATTTATAGACAAGCATTCATGTCTATTAAAAGAAAGGCGATGGTTTTTCGTGTATGCCGACTACAAAAGCTTGAATTCTATTTCAATACCAAAACGATATCCTATAACACATTTCTATGATTTCGTGCAAAATTTAGCAGTAAGTAAGGTATTTTCAATATTGGATTTGACAACAACATACTAACAGAATCCAGTAAAGCATGTCGATACCCTCAAAAACACCTGTTATTACTCCGTTTTCGGGACTTTTGAATTTTTATCTATGTCAGTCGGGCTATATAATGCTACTCAAACATTTTATGTAGTTATACGGTGTTATACGATTTAGATTTATACTTTTTTTATTTGTTTAATAGCTCCAGAGAATGAAGACAAGCATCAAGAGTATTTAAGTATAATCTAACCATTTTTCGCAGTATGAAGTTGTTATAATTATGTCCAAATGTGCTTTGGACCAAACAGAAGTTACGTTTTTAGGACATAGGGGTACGGCTGAATGCATTTTCCTTTCATGAACATAATTTCTATCATTCAAAATTTTCCAATTTCAGAAACTGGGCAAATTTTACATCGATGCACAACTTTGTGCATGCATTTGTGCTGACGATGGGCTATATTAAAATGAGAACAGCGGTCTACTGGTGATGATAGGTGACACGTTGAGCACTTTCTTGCTCTTATGTAACACCCTGTTACACCAGAAGTCTCTTTACTGTATTTGATTCAATTAACCCAGAAATGACAAATAAGGAGTTCAGACCCGCATTATTTATACAGGTCATGCAAATAAAGCTATAAATACAACGCAGCATCAAGGTTCAGTTGAGCAGTGTCCTCACACCAGACACCGTATCGATATAAAGTCAATTACTTTGCACCCAGCCGACAACACCATACTTACATTTGGCACCTGGTACAATTACTTTGTACCAGGTGCCAAATAAATTTGCTATGGCACTGCGAAATTATGATATTAAAGGCAAAAAGATAATTGCGCTTTTGGCGAGAGATAATTTCATTAGTTCAATGGTTAACATTTTACTAAAAGTAACAGTGAAAAATATTTCATTCGTAAACACATTTCCAAATTGCTAATTTCGTAACTAAATCCTATATTTTATCAACCCTGTAAACCTTGTTAAAAATTCTTTGACCTGTCTAACGCAATTACAGAATCCGTCAATTTCTTGAGCCAAAGAACTCCCTGTACACACTGAAAAAAAATTAACAACTAAACAATAAATAAACGCCAAAGAGGCGAAAAACTTCTAGAAGTAGAATGAAAATGCAATTAGCAGTGGGACCAAATACAATTAGGGAATGCCCCACGCTGCGGGCGATCCTAATTCACATAAAGGAGGAATGGGGGAGTGAGAGGGTTTTCCTTAACTACGTTATGAAGATTATGACAGGATTGTGGAGAATATATAGATGCGTTGTTTTGGGCTGCGGATTACATGAAGTATAGTTCGAACATGAATATATTTCATCATATTTTTAGTGCATTGAATCTTATAAAAAAATCCCAGTGTCATCGCCCTCTAGACGTTATTAATGGGACGATAAATATTACTCCATATCATCTAGAAAAATTAAAAAAATATATATTCTATTTAAATTATGAAAAACTATTTAATATTAAATGTTTAATAGAATAAGAATGTCCCACATATTTCTTATTAAATATTTAATAAAATAAGAATCTCACACAAACTTTCTAATTAAATATTTAATAAAATAAGAATGCCGCGCAATATTTCTAATTGAATATTTAATAAAATTAGAATGTCACATATTTCTTATTATGTATTTCGGAATATTCCACACATGGACAATCCTATATAAATAATGCTTTTGCACTATTGCGTACCCCTTCTTGAAGGTATAATTTCATCAATATGTGGGTGATACAATTTTTTTTTCTTTTTTTTTTCAGCACTGTATATGTTTGATGGCAGGAAAAATTTCAACAAGGTTAAAACATATTAATATGCATATCTTAAAAACTTATCAATATGATGTTTTTAACTTTTGGAATTTTCATGTTTTATTCTTCAGATGCTAATTTATTTTGACCTGGTTTAACATAAATACATGGATTGATATAATATTCAAAATTAAACCGACAAAGGAACTAAAACCTTCAAATCATTGACAACAACAAGGGGATAGTGAGAAATTAGAGAAATGAATAAATAAACTAATACATATAAAGATATAAAGACCGCAAAATTGAAAAACTGTAACTCAAGAGGATGAAATATGATAAAAGAATCAAGGATACAAAACTGGGATAACAATATTTAAAATCCATGGAAAATATAGTAAATAGCAAATTGAAGGAAACTAACTGTTTCGGAAATAAATGAGATACCTTCATCAGAATACGAAACATTAAAATTCAAATAATTAAGATATACCTACACGAACAACAATAATTATAAAATTAACAAAAATTAAAGAAAAGCAACCAGCTGTACATAAGCTGCAATAATCAAATATTCAAGGTTTTAATATTTTTTCCTTGATAATTCTTTTTTTACTTTCTCATAACAAATTTACGTAATTAAACAAAAAATGGTGAGTGAAGTACAAGAATGAACCGTTTGAAATTGAAAAGAAGTAAGAAGTATTTTCATCGTATACAATCATGTTTCCCCGTTGTATAGTGATGATTGACAACGAATGAAGCGTTGACAAGTGTCTATGGTACTGGAACTATCTGGTAGTGGTAACTTTGATTCAATAGGAAAAATAATCGATATGTAGGCTAGTAGAAAGACGTAATTTTTAGAAAATAATAAACAAAATATTTTGCATGGAAATAAATCGTTTTATTGCTTTTCAAACAATTCGCCTTTAGTATCAATATATTTTTTCATTCAAATAAACCATTTCCAAAACAGCTTTGCCATTCAGAAGTTGATATAGTAGCAACTTGTGATTTATAAACTTCAACTGATTCTTCTGGACTGTTAAATCGTTGACCACGTATTTTATTTTTGATTGTTGGCAACATGAGAAATTCATTAGGTGATAAATCAGGCATATAAGGACAATGACTCATCAAATCAATTTTTTTAAATCATCAAACAATTGATAGTTTGAAATGCAGTATGTGATCCAGCATTGTTTTGTTTCGGGTTCATAGGAATAATTCCACATTGCGTTACCTGTTGCCATGTCGAAGGCATGTTTCAAGGCATCAGAGTTGATTCTGTTAGACTTTCTTAGCACCATTTCACAAGAACACCCTTTGAAACTTGAGTTAAATTATGTGGAATCTAACGTGCACATATCTTTTTGACTTTCAAATTACCATATAAAATTGAATGCACCCGGGTCCTCTAAATGTCCGAAGATGCTTCAATTACATCGTATGTGACATGACTATCTAAAATAAGCATTTGTTGCACAGCATGAATGTTTTCTGTCGTTACAGCAGTTCTTAGTCAAACTTCACGAAAACTGCACTGAGACTCCTACGCCCGAGGTGGAATTCTTAAAACAAGTTTTGAATTGCTTCTTTGGATGACGTTTTATCACCAAAAGTCAAATTTATTCGATCGACCAACTGTTGCTGTGTTAACCCTTCTTTTTCTGCGACCTAGATTGTCCGGCCTATCCGAATGTGTAAGGTATCTGTTTGAACGGCTGGAAAGTGCCACCCAATTTAGACCGGAACCCAGTGGAGGCGGCATCCACAGGGACCGTATCCTTTTACCCTATCACCAACCTCTCGGAAACACTTACGGACTCACATATTTAAAGTGCTCGTACTCCATGGGGATAGTTTGGACAGAGCCGGGAATTGATCTAGGACCGCCTGAGTGCTGTACCAATCCTTTTGTGAATCCTTGTCGAAAATCATAACAAATCATAGCTCGAAATTCCCTTGGACATAAATCCATACTTTTTCATTACTTTATTAACTTCCCGGTTGATTCAATTTTCGTGGGACAAGTACGCTTTGCTAGAAGATGTCGTGAATTAGCTTCGTCTTTTTATAAATAAAATAAAGACAAACAAACTTGGTGAAATTCAAAGGTCTTTTATGACGTACGCCATAATGACGTACTTAAAATTACTATTATTATTATCAGTACTTAAATAAAATTAAAAGTAATAATAATGATAATAATAATAATAAAAATAATAATAATTTTAAGTACGTCATAAATGGTGTTATTATTAAATACATTTGAATTTTCCAAATTTGGTTGTCTTTGTTTTACTTTAAACTTTTTGCTAAACTGACGTGTTGCCATACAATTTAGTTTCGTTTTGTTAGGAGTTTGTATGAAAATTATGTCTTGGTATAGGATCATATAAGAAATCAATAGAATTCATATGAATAGTTGTCATATGAAGTATATAAAATATGTTAACTTATCATTATATGACATTGCTAACATATGATAATGATTATATGACAATATTCTGTCGCCTTATAAATGAAATATTTTGTAACAAATAATGAACAGTATTCAAACTTCTGTTGCTATACAACATATAATTTCATTGAAAACTTATATTCAAAATTTCGACACAGTATTCCCTTATGAATTTAACAATTTCTTTAAAATTTATATCATAAAAAACGTAAATACACATCGCTCTTTCAATGAAGCTTTAAATAAAATTAAAAAAAAAGTTCACCCACAAGCTAAAAACAACGCGACGCTATCGAAAAATAGATTTAAACTTAAATGAAAATGATGTGCTTTTCTATTTTCTTAGATTTATTTTTAATTTGCATTATTGCTGGAGAGCTATTATGAGTTTTTCGATTTTACGTTTTTATAATTTGCGTCCGTAGATTTAATTTCTTTGGGATTTGCGTTCGAAAAATTCTTGAAGAGAATTGGAAAAATAATTTGAGAATATCAAACGCAGTATTAAAGAGCTGTAGAATATCTAGAAGTTATATTTGCTCTTTTGTTTGAATGTGTAATTTCTTTGTTCAATTCAAATGCATTTAATTTCAAATTCTGTAATAAAAGTGATGATTTTTAATGCATTTTTATGCTATTTATTGAGACATTTTATTAAAAGAACTATGAGCAGTATTACTGAGCTTATTAAAATTTATATTTTGTAATAAATCACTTCACACGTTATTAGCGTATTATTGGAATTCGATTTCAAATTTTTATACCATATAAAGTAACCTTTCTGGTAGGTCGGACGGTCTGGATCACAACAACAACAACAACCATGTAAAGTAAGCCATGTCGTATGTCTGTCGGTCTATCCAGCTATACACAGCATTAAGCATGCGATTTGTGTAAAAATTGCTCAAAATCATGCTTCAATACCTGAACTAAATCGAATTTTAAAAAAATCTCCCCGAAATCCATTGTCTGAGGACATGAAGCAGCTCTTTAGCAAAATTAGCTACTGTCCGATGCTTTGAGTTTCCGCTACAGATGACATACACAGACAGATACATGAACACATAGACATTATATTTATTTTATACTATAAAATAATTTATACTAATATATATATATATATATATATATATATATATATATATATATTTATATATATATATATATATATATATATATATATATATATATATATATATATATATATATATATATAATATATATATATATATAGATCCTTTCCATGTGCTATATTTTTATATAATATAAATGCATCATATTTTAAAACAATATTTCTTCAAAATAAACAATTCTCTTGCCAAGCGCAATAACAACATTCTATTTTATAATGGATTAAAATTTGAATAAATTTATTTACCATGCTTTCCATCTCCTATTTGATTTATTGAAAGTCATTTGAAGTCATTTTTTATTTGAAGTCATTTTTTATTTGAAATCATTTCCACTGCAGAAAAAGTATGAGTTTTTCATTATTGCCCTTTTATAATTATTTTTTGCGGTTGATTTCATTTCTGAAGAACCTGCGTGGAAACATTAAGGCAAATAAGACAAATAATTCGTGGACATCAAATGTACCATAAATTGCTGTTCATTTTTCAACAGCAACACTCATTTTTTTGTTTAGACTAAGTTAATTTAATATGATTTTTAATTCAAACATGTTTTATGTATGGATTGTAATGCGTTGTTTTGTTGTAATTAGAGATTTCTTAATAATGAGAGTTTGTTTTCGATGAATTCTGTAGTGTGGAAACCCCAGGCCGTCCGACTCATGAGTTCTGTAGTGTTGTTGTTGAAACCCAGACCGTCCGACTTACTAGAAAGGTGTAAGGTAACTGTTTGGACGGTCGGGAAGTGCCACCCAATTTAGACCGGAACCCAGTGGGGGAGGCATCCACAGGGACCGTACCCTCCTTCCCCTACCACCAACCTCTCGGAAGGACTTTCGGACCCACATGTTTAACGTGATAGTACTCCGCATGAACACGGCGGCAGTTTTGGCAGTGGCTGGAATCGAACCCGGGCCTACCGAGTGCAACTCCAGCGCGCTAACCAATGGGCTACCGCGCCCCGAGTTCTGTAGTGTCGAAAGCCCAGACCATCCGACTCGTCCGTGGACTTAGAGTAGCAATTTGGATGGCCGGGAAAAATAGAGTTCTGTAGTGTAAATTTTTTCTTCAGATTTCTATTTATATAGGTTAGAATTTTTTATAGTCACAAAACTCGCCTTAAGAGTACGTTTTTAAAGCTGAAATCACGTCTTTATGGCGGGTTCTTACATTCTGGTTTATCAAAGTCTGTGAAACGGTTTAATTTTTTTTTTATTTTACGCATCTTAGGGCGTGGGAATATATAACGAATAACATAGTTACTGGCAATTTTTTTTTCTGCAATAATTTATATAGATATTTATACTCGGAGCATAAATCGCATTTTCACTCTCGGGTACCAAAATATATGGGCCGATTTAAAGTTTTTATCTCACTTCATCACATAATAGCTGATACATAAAAGGAGGTCAAGAAAACTTACTAGCTGTCTTGCGATATACTGTGAAAACTGACAAATTAGGTTAAGCACACAGCCATACGTTAAAAAATTTGAACTCATATGCCTGAAACCATAATGACAAACTCATACTGGTACTCCTAGCTTTGAGAACTAACTTTTCTAAGTGGATTTTGTGCGTATGAACTTGACTATTGCAGACTTGTAGAGATTGAGTTCAATCTTTATGGAATTTCACATCAGCTGCATGGCACGATAAAATTTGTTGGCCTCCATAGAAATTCGCCAAATTACGATACGTGGTATGTTTTCTTGGTTACCGGGTGATGGCGATTGTTGGTCATCAGTGGTGTAACTAAGAATTTTAGTCCCTGAAAAATATATGTAAGAAGGCTTCCAAAATTGTAGTTTTGGTCACCAAAATAAAAAAATTTCAGAACATTATTTTATTTTAAAAGATTAAATTGGGGGTGACTGAAAGTTATTGGAGGTCTGCAAAAATTTTGGCTTCTCACTCCTGAATATTAGTTTAAAAAAAACAAAAATCACTTTAGAAAATGCTATTATTTTGAGATACCATTTTCATAAGTGAAAGAATTGGAAAATTTTGGTATTTTCTTTCATTTTGGTAATTTCTTCTCTGGCTCATCTTCTTTGTAAAGCTCCACTCGTTTTACTTTAGTTTTTATCAGTCATAGATAATTGAATGAAAATTATTTGCAAATGTGTTAAAATAGTTTCTGAAACTATTCACTCCTTCTGCGTATATATATTAAAAACAGCTAGAACCTTAAATCATTTCCATCGTGAGCGCTATTCCCTAGCTGGGAAGTGAAGCCATCCTTAAACGCACGCGCTGGGCCTCGTAAAGATCTTGCTTTGCACTTGATAAGGCCCCACTTTTTCAAACTTTGAGAAACATTGCTATTTATATTTAACAAGTATTGGATATTTTACGTGAAAGCCCCAGGCCGTCCGGCTCGTCCAGAGGACTTAGAGCAGCGAGATGGACGACCGGGAAGGTGGATATTTTACGTAAAATTGTTTACATATTTACAATAAAAATCAGTTTTATTAGTCATAAATAACATGGTATGTATAATAATTACGTTACAATAAAATACTTTTATTTTCAATAAAATCTTTAAGAAAAGTTTTTGTTTTGTGCGCCGCAAATATCTCAGTTCTTTCTGAGCTGCGATTCTTCTTTTGCTCTAAGCATCGCTTAAAAGCGCTTAATACTAGTTACATCACTGCGGGTCATATCCTTCCATTGGCTGAATAATTATATTGTCTCTATAAGGTCTATTGGAAAATGAAAATAAACTATGCATTCTAACATAGACTTTTCCCTTTTAAACTCTTAGTTGTGCCATATACTTTCCCTTTTTAAACTGTTCATTCTGCCATAGACTTTTCCCTTTTAAACTCTTAATTGTGTCATAGACTTTCCCTTTTTCGACATTCTGGCTAGACCACTGTGTTGTTGAGAGCAAAAGAAGTCCTTAATTAGCCAGTTATGTTTATATATTATGAAGTAAAACTAAACTCAAACGGTCCCATAAATTATTGGTTGACTGAAAAAAGTATAAGGAAGGAATACATATTTTAAATAACACAATTTAATCAAATTTGAATTTTACATATCCCGGTCCAAATACGGATGCATTATATCCTTCAATAACACATTTACATGTTCAACAGCTTTTCTAGTATTTTCTTCCCGTCGCACATTGCAAGTTTTATAGGCTTATGTAAATTGTCTTTTAATTTCGAGCGCCAGTGTAGAAAGTATTTTATATTTTATTATACAATAGTATATTTTATTATACAAAACCAATAGTTTTGTTCCCAATTATTAAGATCATAAAATTTTAAATCCAAATTCTAATTAAGTTCTTTATGTGTGAATAATGTATTTAACTTTCCTTTATTTAATTTGAAAAGGCGAATATACAATGACAGTCATTTAATTAATAATTTTGAGTAAAGTGACCAAATGTGAGAATAAATAAATTTAACCATACTATACTCTTACTGGCATTGAATAAAAATCCCATAAATTAAAATTTGGCGTTTTGGGTTAAATTATTAGTCAAAATAGAATCGAAATGCGAATTTAATTTAATTAATTTTTGAGGAAATAACGGACAAAAGCCGCTTGTTTGGCGTCAAAAGACAAAACAGTTATAAAAGTGTCTTTTATCGTAAATGAAACCTACTTGAACTCATCCAAAAAATTTGCGAAATCACAAAATCATTTCATGCTAACTTTCCAATGTTGGAACCATTCAGCTTTCAATGATAAATTAAGCATAAAATAATTATTTATTTACGTAATTAAATATTTTAATTTTTGAAAAATTTTCAAAGATTTTCAAAAATTCATATGAAAATTGTAGTGCTCTGTACTGACATTTTCTACTATTGTAGACAGTGGCTGTGTCATACTGATGAGCGTATAATAAGCTCAAAATAGTGGTTGTTGCTACCTGCAGTTGGAGTGTATTTAATTTATTTTTTCAAATACCCATACAAACAGATTCCATAATTATTTTTTTATTATTTAGCTAATGAACCTCTGAAAGACATGAAAATGATACTCTTAAAACATTAAGTTTCTTTACTTTCATAAAATACAAATAAACAGCATAAATACGAAAATAAACTGGTCTACAAATTTTAAATGCAAATAACAGCCTTCTTCAGGAACAAGAAGTTCGACCTCCCTTTACTCAGTTCAGCCAATGACTCAAGTTGTCGACTTGACTGGAGTAAGTCAGGTAGCGCTTCTTGTTGGTTCCCAACAAAGAAGGCTGTTATTTACCTTTGCAACTTGTAGATCAGTTTGTCTTTGTATTTATGCTGTATTTAAGAAGGTTTTACATATTGTGTCATTTTTGCCGCGAGGTTTGAGCGATTATTTGAAAATTTTGATTTGCTTAACAATGCAGGGCAGTTATCATCAAAACCAGTTGTCAAAATCGAAAATTGGCTCAGTTAGCTTAGTTTTTATTCTGTGGTCTACTGTATAAGCGTGTAAAATTTCAACTTAAAGGGCACCAGAGATTTTTGAAGTGTCTGGATAGAATTTTATAGGCCCATTTTGTTCGTCCCTGGAGGGGGGGAGGTAGGAGAAATCTAAAATTCGTCTTGGTTATTTTATGTTTCGTAGACGATATACCTTTTATATCCCAATTGGGGAGCTTCTAAATGGTATAGCTTCAAAAAAACAGAACTTATATACCCCCATAAGATAAAAAACATAAGGCTTCGCCAGATTACCTCCCGTAGTCAGTTCTATAAATCTGAAAAGATTCAGCATTTTCTTTAATAGGGTTTTTCTGGCGGTCTATAGAGGACAATTATTAAATAGATGGTCTGATATATAAAATACTAGAAATATAAGAAAGGAGTACAAATTTTATGTCGAAATATTCCATTAAGGCCATTTATCAAACCTTCGAGCATTTGAATATAACATCACACAAAGTTGGACTACTTTAACACATTCTAAATAGTTTTATCTTGAGTTTGGACATCACTCATGACAGGTTGTTATTCTCGAGGTTATATTGCTCAGATAGTCTTCTGAATATAGTCTAGACGTACTTAATGTCATCACGACTGAAACATTTGAAGAGTCGATGTAAACTTTGGAAAAGACTGATACTGTTTTAATAATTGTAAAACTTTTACTGTAATGGGTTTTCGTAAGGAGTGGTGATATGTCAGTCATACGTGTTTCAGTATGTCAGGTAAATTTTAAATGGTTATTGCAAAATCCCTCCTATTATTATCCAAATTATATGCCATAGAGAGGCTAACTGATTAACTAGGTGATGAATTGCACAGCTGAATGTTTGCCACAATGGTAATACGTGGAAATTATCCTATATGTAATGAATTAGAATTACACAGTTATTCTCTTTCCAAGGTCTTATTTACATAATTGTTATCTTTTTTAATTTAGTTATCCATTTTTCATTTTTTTATGTTTTGATATTCTTCTGTTCCAAATGCATTCTATTCCTTAGTTATTGTGTTCCAAATGGCGAATGTTCGTTTTTTTTAGGTTTTGTCTATTTAAATTTATTTAAATTGGCTAATTTGTGGTTCCATTCATTCCTCTTTTTATATCATTTGATTTGATTCCAAATCTGTTGTTCTCGGTTAAGAATTCGTTGATTTATCGAGATTTTTCATTTTTATTCTATTTTCAACATTTTAAATTTTTCAGAATCGTCCATTTTAAATTGTTGCCGATTTCGTATATTTCAAATAGTTTCACTTCATTTCTTTTTAATTTTCGTCTGCTTTAAAATTCCTGTTCTCTCCTTTAAAATTTCGAGTTTTTGATTGGTTGACCGTAATATTAAAATCGTCTGTCATTAATTATTTTATCGTTCATCGATAATTTGTTTACGATGATAGCAGCGATTTTTGGCAGTATATAAATAGACTCGCTCTCTTTTTCATTCTCTTCATAAGAAGAGCAAAAGTGCTCTTCTTATTTGGATTTGAACTTACTATGTGATCCTTTCAAGCTGTTGTAATTGCGCTACGGTGCGCGTGCACGCGGTTTATAATGGAACAATTAGTTCTGTTTATCAAATATTCCCTTTCAAATTGTGGCTTTATTTTATCTACGCTCAGAGAACGAAAATCATTTTCAAAGGGCCACTGAAATGTTGCGTCTTCAATGACTGAATGGAGATGTTTGGAACACCTATCGTCCATTTCCTGTCTTCTAAATGTTGATCCAAGATGTTCCCCGATTTATGTGATGTCTGCCGAGGAAGTTTTGCCGGCAAATTGTTTATTTTCCCAAGTTGTGCAGATTATAAAGAAAAAAATCAACATTTCCGTTATTTGTTGAACGGATATATGCCTTGAGTTCCATTCTGATGCCAAAATCCGCTGCTACGGTTTGGAGAAATTATTTAACTTCGGCATTATTGGACGTCCGGCTGAATTGGAGAATCTCTCTTGGAGTCGGATTTCATTGAACGATCGTTTTTCCAGACTTCTTCTGGACATAAATTTGTTCCCGTGCCATGGTTTTCCTATTCAAGTGTTTTCTGGATCTGTTCACGTTTGGTGACTCTTCTGGTGATAAAGCATCCCGCCGATCTCTGCTGCTCTCCTTGGACCCTTGGTGAAATTGCTCTTTTTCTTTTAAATTCCAATTGTTTTCAGTTTTACAATTATTTTAAATTTAAATTAAATTGGTATGAATAAGACCCCTTATATATTTTAAGTTCCGAATCCTGCATTATTTTTATGTAATTCTTCTTTGGGTTTCAACTTTTAGTTGAGATATTTATTATGTTCTAAATTTCCTTTTTGGCTAACATGTTCATTTTATTTTAAATTCTAGCTTGGCAAATAATTGTACAATTTTAACAAAACTTAATTTAAACATTAAAAGCTGTTTTCTTTAATATTTAGTATTCTAACGTTTTTACTACTGTGAGACCAGAAATAGATCTCACACTTTGATGAGACAAGTTTATATGTGTAATTTATAGTGTACAAAACGGCAAACAATACTGCCAGTATGGATGGCGCCGAGTTTTACAACACGTGCGCCCAAAATGTCACAATATCATAAATTTAGGGGCGCCAAGACAAGAGGGGGCCGAACGAGCCCTTACGAGGATGTGGAATTGTTCCATTGGATAAAGTTATCCAATGGAAAAGGGTGCTTTTTGCATCACTCTCAATGCTACAAATGAAAGCAAGGGGGCATATGACACCCCCCGAGAAAAGGGGAACCACAACTTGTAACTTAACAAGGACAGTATGACTTGGTAGACTTGTGCTAATACTCGGGCGACATTATGACTTAGAGATGACTTAGAATACGAAGACTGGAATTGGTGAATACAGACTTGTGTTCCGTAGATGTTCCAAAATAATGGCGAGATCTATTGATGCCTGAGTGCAACCAGAGTACGAGAAGGAGCCACACACCGCGAGTTATGGCGAGTACGAATTACTGATGCCAGCATTTTGATATATGATCATAGTTCAAGACAGCCTTGAAGGCATGTGTTCATCAATAATCAAAGGTCGTAGATACATGTTAAGTAGTTTTATTCATACTGGTCTCACTTGTCTCACATGTTCCCCCATCAAAACTAATAATTAATTGTGTAATGAATTAATACGTGTTTATGTTGTTAATAAATGTTTTATTGTTAAAGTTTAAATGGAGTAATCAATTTAGTAACATATTAATTCATATTCCTTTACAGGACTCGCGCAAAGGTAAAATAATTGGAGGGTTTTATATAGCGGCACAACAATGCAATGTAATTCAATAATAAGTCCACTGTGTACGAATTTACGGCCATATTAAGATATTTTATGTTAATGATAATTAATCAGAAAGTTCAACTTTAAATTTTATTTTAAAATCTGTTGCCACAACTACCACTATACGACCGACCACTTTATTAATTCATTTAATTTACTTATGATGTTTAATTTAGTTTGTTTAGTTAATGAAATCTTAAGAAGTTGTAAATTTTAATGGTTTTTTAAAAGTAAAGTAAAATTTTAATAAACTTTTGATTTTGAAAACTTAAACTCTGTGTTCTTTCTTTTTACTTTAATGTGTTCTATTTTTAAGAAAGTGCCATTTTATTATTTTACAGATTATCATATTTTTAAGCATTTAGGGTAACTGCTCAGTTGGCACCCTTTTAGTTTATTTCAGATACTTTTCAGATTTTTAGGAACTTTAGAGCTTGGAAAATGTCATGTACTTTATAGTTTTTTAGGTATTTGGAATGTTTTAGTATATCCTAATGCTCTATTCAACCGGACAATACGTGGAACTTGACTTATATGTAATGAAAAAAAAAGTCTTGAAATTTTGTTTGAAAAATTTGTTCTTTTACAAACGGCATTAATAAAATTATGAAATGTGCAATATACTTTTGCGTTAATTTGAAACGGATTACGATAGTCAGAACTTTTATTAAGCGTGCGGGTGTTCCACGTAGTGATCCCTGGCGTTTTAACCGGCGCGAAACAAGCGTGGGGGGCACTGTCTAGTATATAGTGGGTGGCACTGTCTAGTATATAGTGGGTGGCACTGTCTTGTATTCAGAAGTGATTTTCAGGATGATAGCGGATAAAGTTTCGGAAAAAAAGTTAATTATAAAGTTGTAGAGTATTATCTAATTGATAGCAATATATCCGTGGAATGAGCGAAAACTTTATATGAAAGGCAATAAATACCATCTATATTTAATCGGTTACAAGACGAGCAAGCCACGGTGGCATCTACAATGTTTGTCAAAGTACGCTGCAATAGTCTTTCTCGAGTTCAGTTATGCATTGTTGCTGACAAACGGCATTTGGACATTATATTACAGTGCAAACAAGTTTTGTTTTTTATTTCGACATTCAAGAACAGTATTACAATTAGCCAATAACCATATTGTGTTGAACAAATGTCTTCTGTAACCATTTTATTATCAATTTTTACTAATTAGACAATGCTCAATAATTTTGTAGTTGACTTTATTTTTGTCAATATTTTTTGTTACTGAGTCCATTATCTTAACTTTTAATTTATCCGCTAAAGGCGCTGCTATCCCTTTTATTTAATCGGGCATGCTCACTTCAATTTAGAAAAATAACATGTACACTCATGCACTTTTCCTTACAAAGTTATTGGTGTGCTTAAATACTTTCCTAGGAATTTCCTTATACTGTTATTATTGTTACAAGAAATATCTTTGTTTACCACAAGAAATATCTTTGTTTACCACAAGAAATAAAACTATGAAAGTCTTAAAATTCGAATAATTCGCGTTCTCGAACGGAACTTTTCATTTGCAGCTTTGTGTAGGACCTGATCTAAATCCTAAATTAATTTTATAGCGGCTGCATGGAAGAACTGAAATTGTCAATTCTTATAGAAGTTGGCAAAAATTGTGATTTATTGCAAGTTTTTTGCTGCCATAGCTGATATCGGTTAATCCACGCAGACGAGCACATAATAGAGCAAAACCGGTTCATGGATACTGATATATGCAATTGGATTGACTTCCGAATTCGAGTTCAGATCATGGTAATTACTAAAAATTATTTCTTGTCCTAATTTTTAATGCGTCTATAAGTGAAATTGTATGGTGGTGGGTAATTACGTACTTGAGTTATCGAATCCACTCTGTCTCCTTCTATGACAATTCCCCTTTCCCCTCTCCCTCTTTCCCCCTCCTTCTCTCTAAATCTATCTCTCGCTTTCTCTTCCTCTTTCACTCTTTCCCCTTCTTTCTCTCTCTCATCTTTCTCTCTCTCCCCTTTCTCTCTCTCCTCTTTCTCTCTCTCCTCTTTCTCTCTCTCCTCTTTCTCTCTCTCCTCTTTCTCTCTCACACACATAAACACACATATACACATTGTCCCAAAAGTGTTTCACGAAGGCCTTCCCACAGGTCTGAAAATGTCCATTAAAATATTAAATTTAAAAAATTTCGAAACCATCACTGTCACTATATAATAGTGTGTATACATAATTATAATTTGACAACATGGAATTGTTTCACTTTACGCCATTCATACCAGACACATCCAGACATGAAAATATTTAATTACATTATATCGACACAATACCTATAAATTTCAAATATTACACATTTTAAAACGTAATGGAAAATATTTCAACTGCGATTTTATGCAATTTTAAAACATCTGAGAGTAAATAAATTCCTCTGTTTAACTTTCATTTCAAAATTCCAATATTTACTTACAAAAACTGTCTGGGAGGAATATATTATGCATTCTCCTTGCCTTTGTGTAGTTACGAGACATCTTAAAGCACTTATCACTTTAAAATTGCAAAAGGCGTCTAGAGTTACGCCATCAAATATTCATATTTCAAGTGAGATTTTGCGTATTTTAATAAAATCCTCAGATTTTGTCACTCTTGCTTCATAAAGAATGGGTATATTACACTGTGCGACTGATTTGCAAATAATATATGTCAGCCTTCATTTAATAAAAGTCTGACTATAATTTACTGTTCTGCAATTTTTGATTTAACGTCTATGGTCAGGGTAGCCAGTTGAAACTGGAGCGTTACGAAAACTGTAAACACTTTGGATAATTACAATGTAAAAAATCTTGTTGCATCAACAAGTAATTGGTCCACGGATAGTCAGCAGACCTACAGTTGAACAACTGGGGCGGAATTGCAAACTCGTATAGTCAAAGTTGATTCTACAACATCACCCAACCTAATTGATAAAAAATTAAACAAGTTACAGTCGCTTTGTCGGAAATTGAGTATCATTTATAAATATGCAAACTGATTTCACTGTTTAAATATTTTGATTTTTTTTTTCAAAAAATAAAATGAATTTGTCCGAACGAGTTTTTGCCTCACTTAGATTATTTTCCTTCGAAATATCTTCTGTAAAAGATATATAGGAACAATAAGTAACAAACATTTTTATTAAAGAATTTAATTTCTAGATCTATAATTTATCTTGACACTGTAAAACATTTGCAATCATGCTACTGAAAGTTTCAGAGTAATCAGCTGTCCATAATGGGGAGTAAGGTTTCTGATAAGCTGAAAAAGATATGCAAAGATTGCAATATGTTTTACAGTAACCGTACCTTCCTGCCCCTTCCACCAACCTCTCGGAAGGACTTACGGGTTCACAAGTTTAACGTGATCGTACTCCGCATGAACACAGCGGCAGTTGTGGCAGCGTGCAAATCCAGAGTGCAAACCACCGGGCTACCGCGCCCGAACAGTGCCAACAGCACGCGGTGTTCCCAGGTGGTCACCCACCCAAGTACTAACCGCGCCCGATGCTGCCTGACTTCGGTGATCTAACGAGAACCGGTGTTTCCAGCACGGTACGGCCATTGGCATAAGTAAATAATGTGTAACACTTATTTACTTACTGTTCATACAGATAGATTCCTACAAGGATATAATTAGAGTTTGAGCGGGGTTCTTAGTTTTCGGAATTAAGTGGTTATAAATTTTATATTTTAACATTTCGAGCTATTCTAGTAAGGTCGTTCTAATATTGATATTTTTACCTATAGCTATACGAACGCAAGCTTTACAAAGACTACAAACAACGTATAAACTTGTTAAACATTATTGAAGTGTTATTATTATGTTTTACAAGATTTTATTCAAAGAAAATAATTTCGGCTTCATCAGATTGAAATCATAACCAATTTTATGTATATTTAATATATATCCCATAACATATTATATAGTATATTTAATACCTATCTGTAAAGTATGATATATAAAATATCCCAATATATTTCAAAACGTAATTGGAAATATTTCAACCTAATGCAATTTTGAATGCGGCTGCTAGAAAATGTCTAACTTTCCTTTTCAAACTCTAATATTTCTTTCAAAAGACTGTCTGGGAAGAATATGCTACGCATGTTCCTTGTCTTTATGTAGTTACGAGACATCTTAATGCACTTATCCCTTTTAAATTACAAAAGGCGTTTAGAGTTGCGCTATCAAAGGCATATATTTCAAGTTAGAATATATTTTAATAAAATCCTCAAATTTTGTTGCTTGAATTTTCATTTCATACAGAATGGATATATCACGCTGCATGACTGATTTGCAAGCCATCTATACCAGCTGTTACTTAATATAAATACACTCTGTTGCGAAAAATGCACCCATAAGAAACTGAGCTTCAGCAGCGAAACTCGGTATATATGCAAATTTTGAGGAGATATGCAAATGATTAGAATTTGAGAGCAAAAAAACGTTTTATTAAGAAGTGGTATATCCTCTCCTGGCAGCTATACAAGCCGATAATTGGTGCAATATAGAATCAATTAAATTGCTTATGTCCCTCTGCCGGGGATTATGCTACAAATGTTGCAATGTATCAGCTAATTCTGTGGTATTCCGATAAGATTGCAATTGCCATCAAAGAATGTCCCGGACGTATTGGTGATAGGTGTGAGAGAACATATCGCTCCGATCAAGATGGCGACTTCAACGTCTGTTGGACCAACCAGCTTACCATAGGCCCCCCTATGATGCGATCTCTCTCTATATCCGACAATAGTTCGTAGCGCCGACTAGTACATCTCAAAGACATATTTGCACACAACTGGCAGTATAAAAGCAGAAAATCCAGTTATAATTATTAGTGTGTGAGATCGCTAGTCGTTTTAAATGCTGCATGATGCCTCGTTCTCTCTGCTTTGATAGTGGCATGTTTTTTATAGGTCAAAACAATTATTTTAAATTACATCAAAATCCATAAAAGGGATAAAATGTATAAGAACATGCAACTAGAAAAGTCTCCATATGTACCATTAGTGCTAGACACATTCTTGAATGGTAATAACATGCCTGCAATATTATCAAAACTGCAGGAGGTATTAGCATAAATTACGAAATTGTACCTTTTATAAAGTTCCTTTAAGACGAACTGTCCAATTAATCCAAAAATGTTCATTAGCTTCGCTGCAATGATAAGCTAGTATTTCATAAGTACCTTTAAAATCAAAGATGGTGGAATAAAGCGAAATTCCTGACATATACCAAAGACAACGCTCTTCCCGAGCAATTTTCGAAAAAATTTAGGGACCATCAACAAAATTAAGTTTTAGTTTTTTTTTCTGTGTATACCTGTTTTTACTGCAAACCACTATTCAATTAATATATGGACCCTAACTTTTTTGTCGTAAATATCACCATGAATTTTTCACATGAAACCACAATTCTTTTAATGGACTCCTGTCTTTATGTACATTTTCTCAGTAATCGAACTTTGTGTGCTAAAGGAGCATTATGAAAAACTATTTTCTCTACTTTTATGCTAATACGTCAAAAAGATTTGAATATATTTGAATACAATTATTTGTATGTTTTAACATAATTATCCAATTTTATGTATGTGCTTAGCACTAATAATTTAAAAGTTATAAGCCTCATCTGATTTTTAAGTACACTGCATGTAACATCCACTCTCTATTTTGGCAATATTAAGACATATGAATTACTATTATATTTATGGTAGTTGATGATTTAAAATATTTACACCAAATTTCAGGTCTATGGCTTAATTCTTTCGAGATATATTGAGCTCCTGGTAGGGATTTTTTTCTACACTTCTAAACAAGACTGTCCATTAATTTCTAAACAAGATCGTCCATTAATTTTTAGCTGAAATTGCTTAATAAACTCAATTTGTATTAAAGAACATAAGTAATTTGTTGCTATTTTACGCCCCAGATTAAAAACTTTCAATATTTCTCCAACGATCATCGCTGTATAAAAGATGCATTTTTGAAGATAAAGAAATACCTAATATAGAAAATTAGGATAGAACATTCATATGGTGACAAGTGGTGTGTAAACTACATTTCGTCGAAACTATTAAGTATTTTTGTACTCCTGTACTTTATGAATTTTTGGAAAACTGGAATTGAAGAACCAGGTGTGAAAATCCTCAGTGAAGGATCCCCATCCGAAACTCAATGCTAAATCCATATCAATAAATATCTAAGCTCAATCTATAGCGGATCCATAGAAACATATGTCGCAAGGAAAATGGAAATTTTGTAATCGACAGAAACATTTCCTGAACCGGAAGTGGAAATTCTTATAGTAAGACCCCTAAATCCATCATAATTTGATGATAAATCCCTATAAACTCTATCTGTAGTCAAATCTCTATAGACAAAGCTGATAAAAAGTAACTGCTTTAAGGCAAGTTTGAACCTGAAGTAAAGAGAACATGAAGTTGATATACTTATTAAATTCTACCTATCCCCTAAGGAACTTGATGCTGAATCCACATCAGTCATCTAAGAAGTATGCATAGTCGGTTCTGAGAAATAGATGTTTCAAGTAAAACGATTTTTTTACTGGAATTGGAAAAAGGACAGAGAGTAAAAATTGTCCGCCTATCTTGCAGTATCATCCTCCTATCTCCTTTGCAAATTGATGCTTAATCCATATCAGCCATCATCTAAACTATATCTTATATCTATAGTAGATCCTGAGAAACTAGTGCTTCAACATCTATTTTGGTAAAAACATTGATTTTGCAAAAATTTACACATTAAAAATTTAAAATTAGAACAAAAGCCGAATCTATAAAACGGACATTCACAAAATAATTCCAATAAATTAAACATGAGATTTTAAGTAATTTGATAATTATAGGACAAGTGTGTTGCAATTAGATTTAATGGAGTTAATATTTAAAATATACATACCTATTTTCTGGTATTTTTCTTAGTTATTTCGAGAGATATTTACTATCTTTCTAGAAAAAGAAAACATTCTGATATCTTGATACCGACTTGTGAAAACTCCTAAAGAAGACTTTCAATGTATTTCGGATTGAAATTAATTTAAAAAAACATTATTTTATAATAAAGAACATAAATAATTCGTCTCTAATGTACTTTTCAGATCCAAACCGTTCAATATTCCTCAATGGATGAATGTCATTTTTGTCTAAATGATGCCATTTCTGTTAGATAAAGAAATACTTAAAGATTCTATGGATATTCGTAACATAACATATAAAGTCCTTTGCTGCCCCATCTGGGATTCGAACTACATATCTTCTTACTGGTCAGCCAGCGCTCTACCGTTGAGCTAATTGACGGAATTGCAAGCTCTTATTGTCCAAGTTGACTCTACTCTCTAATATCGTATTGATGTGCAACTGACAATAAAACTGACCATCACCGGACTAACTGACCATGTTAGTATCCTGCTGCTTTTTCCCCTCCAGATTAATTTCCTACGTTAACTTCTCGATTTGAAATCGGCGCTCAAAGTGCCAGAGTCTACTGAATCCGTGATAACCATAAGTTACTTTCGGACCTCAGACATTTATACACTAACCTACAAAGTTGATTTTTTCGGGAGCCATGCTAAGGTACCTTGCTGCCCCAATCTTCATACTGGTCATGCCGAAAATCGCTACTCGAGTTTTCGGCGGATCTACACGTTTCGAGACCTTTAGAATACGAAAAAACTATTTGTAGCGTGACGTCTGTGTGTGTGTCTGTGTGTCTATCTGTCTGTGTGCCTGTGTGTCTGTGCAATGTGTGTATCCACTCTAACTAAAAAACTAATGGACCGAATTTCATAAAATTTTGTATGTAAGTCACTTGGGTGAGATCCTGGTGCTGGTTAGTTTTTGGTAGGATTCGTAAAAACAGAACCCGCCTTTTTTTGCGAAATGGCCCGTAAAAATTTCATTTATCCACTCTAGCTAAAATACTAATTGACCAAATTTAACAAAATTTAGTAGATAAGTTACTTGTAGGATGATTTGGTGCTGATTAGATTTTGATACGATTCGGAAAAGAACAACCTTCCTTTTTTACGCCAAAATCTAACAATTGCCAAAATCTAAAATAAAAAACTACGTATGCTCAAATATATCCATTAAATACTTGTTTTATACGTAATTTTTAACGAAGAAAAGAATAAGATGAACTCCATTACACTAGGACTAGCCATTCTCGAGATATTTTAGTTTTTTCGTATTTTCTCTACGCCATCTTTGAAAATAAATTCAGTTACTAAATGAGAACGAAAATTGAATTAAAAGTGAATTAAATGTAAATACAATAAAAAGAACGTGGACATAAATCTTCAGAGAAAGTCATGTGCTGCCCACATCAGATTTTTTCATTTACTAAAGCGATGTTAAAAAATTGGCATGGAATTTTCTAGTCCGATCAAATTGAAAATTAGCACCCCTCTTTAGTTTACGCAGTGAAAAAGTTAACAAAGTTTTAGTTTACACATCATGACAAATATATTTTGAAGATATATTTTCAATAGAGAAATATTGAACTCTCATATATTCAACTATCATAGATTTGTATTCTAAGATATCCAAAATATGTAGATGCTTCAAAATGCTAGTGTCAGATATCAACCCCATGGCTGTTCGTCACCTTTTACATATACTACATTCTATGTGCTGTAAAGCAAAAACTGATAAAAATGAAATGATATTACTGATCTGAACTTGAAACTCGTTAAATATGCTTCACCACCGTAAGGCGTTAAAAATTAATTTACTTGCAAAGAAATAAAAAAGCAACAAAATTTTATACGACAGGGGTGGGCTGAGATAATAAAAGTAACTTTGAGAGTCCTAGAAAATTTGAATTTAAAGCTGTGTAAAATGTTCTACGGTGGAAAGAAAAATTATTCCTCAAGTTTAGTTCGTGTTGCTTGCTTAACAACACTCGGACGATAAATGTAACTCCATTTTTACATTTTTATTTTAAATTGTTTTGTTTACGTCATGTTGAATGAATATTCTTTGCTGAAAATTTACAAGGCCATAAAAGACTTTCCATAATCAATTCACGATGTGAAAACTTCTGTATACAGAATAAAGCAGCAGCTTATTACTGCCAGTAACTTACACAAACGCGTCTCTTACAACTACTGTTCTTAGTTTATAGCTGGCGTAATTAATTTTGAATAAGAAAATAAATTGAAAACACTATAAAAGCTGAGAAAAAAAACGGCAGCACATGAAATTAAGAACATACGTTTTGATGGTAATATTTGTCTTCCTGATATCACTCCGGACTTTATTCACTGTAGACAAAATCATAAGGTCCAAAACAAGTGATGGTAGACAGAGTTGTCCGGTTATAATATGGAACTTCATACTTCTGTCTTGCAATAATAAATACATATTTACAAAGACTTTTGCAAAGAAAACAATACCACTGATTTCTTATATATTAAAGGGAGATGTTTGTCTGTCTGTCCGTTTATCAGTATATTTGTGTCTCTAACAAATTGAAGCATCGGACAGCTTTAAACTTGCAGTACAGGGATAACAGCAGGGTTAACTTACAGAGAAAATCTCGTCCAGGTTGATTATTTTTTAATTCACATTATTTTAAAAATTACGAATTTAAAAATATAAATTTGGCTAAATTTTTTCCAATCCAATTGATCAAGCAAACGAATATAGAAAAAATGTCCTTGACACTACATTTAATGCTACAAAACATGGTGAGTACATTTCGCTACATCGGAAGAATATTCTTGACACTATACAGAGTGAGTCAGAACTAATGGGTCAAATTTTAAGGGGTGACAAATCCCATCTAAACAATCAATTTTTGTCATACAAAGAAGGGTCGTAATGCAAGAGGTAAACCGCTGGACGCCGCTGACATTGAACGCAGTGGCGACTGCGTCAGAACTAGGCAGGGTTTAATGAGAGTTTAAAATTTCTTTAGCAAAAAAGCTAAAACCTCTTGTTTCATTTTCGGATTTTGAGTAGTCTATGAGCATTTTGCGAAAAATGCGATCATGCATGCATGATACAGTATGTTCCAGGAGTGTGAGGACGCCACAAGTTGAAGAGAACATTCTGCAGAGGGTTGAAGATCGTCCGGAAAGCGGCACGCTGGCATTTTCCCATGTCTTAAATGTGTCCCAAAGAACGGTTTACCGAGCAACGGGTTGTCCATGCATTCTGCAATTTCTGTTAGTAAAACGTACTTCGTGCCTACTCTGACATTTTTTCCCCTTTTCAAGAGGGAGTCACCATTTCATCATTTCACGAACCACCACCTAGCGGTTCACCTCTTGCTTTACGACCCTGCTTTCTATGACAAAAATTGCTTGTTTAGATGTGAGTTATCACCCCTTGAAATTTGGCCAATAGTTCTGACTCACCCTATATACAGAGTTCTTATAAAATCATTTAAGCACCCCAATAATATTGTAAGAAAAGGTTCCCGAGTGTACACGTTAGGCCTATCTATAATAAAATTAGCATGTCCGATCGAATAAAAGTAATTAAAGTGCTCCGAGTGTTAAATTAAGACGTTAGGAGAACGACTCGACAGTAAAGTTAGATATATCCGAATACAACAATTCAACTACAAAGTTGTAGATCATTATTGGATGATGAGTAAATATCGACAATAAAACTGTTACAGAAGACATAGTGTTGATACAATAATGATATCAACGAATTGCTGCCATATCCAGGAATGTTAGGACTGTTAAAATAAACAACAATTAATTGCACAGGGATCTAATGCAAGGCCTGTTTGAAATACCCTCCATTATCAGCAATGCATATTTGAATTCAAGAAAGAGTATTTCCGTGCATTTTTCCAAGCATTGCATGTGTTACCATATTACAGGCTCTGGTGATACGACTTTTAGACAGGAACTTGTTAACTGCCGCATGTGCCTTCTTTTACTTTTACCCAAACCGTCCCGTCCGAGCTACCCGATGGTGTAAGGTATTTGTTTGAACGACCAAGAAGTACCCCCCAATTTAGACCGAAACCCAGCGGGGGTGGCATCCAAAGAAACCGTACCCTCCATTCTCGCAGAAGGATTTACGGACCCATATATTTAACGTGCCCGTACTCCGCATGATTACGGGGCAGTTTGGGCGGTTATCCCTTCCCGTCCGTACTTTTAAGCTGATCTATACTGTCTGGGGTGAGTCGTACGGATTGGATTCTCAGGAAGACAGTTTGGACAGAACCGGAAATCAAACTCGGGTCGTCCGAGAGCTATTAACGTAGGCTAACCACTGGACTGTCCCACCCCGATATATACCTTTTGTGCATTTTAATATCAATTCCTTCTAATCAGAAATTGCTCTATAATATGTAATAGGTATTTTTCTTCTATCCCACTTTATTGCCAAGTACATTATACTAACTTCATAGTCTCCTCGAAGCATTGCTATCACATTAGAACTAACCTGTACACTCAGAGACTACATTCAGGGACTTTTCCCTACAAAGTTATTGGAGGTGCTCAAGACTTCCCTAGAAGCGTTGTATAATAAAAGTATCTATCGCTGTCTCATATCGCTTATAATTAGTTATAAAAATTAAAGGATAAAATGTAGAATTTTATTTCTGATACTAACCCGAAACATATTGAATGCTTTTTACTACTACAAGACGTGAGACATAAATATGTACCCCAAAAACGTGAAAAGAGTTGTAAACTTTTATACGACGGAGTAAAAAGAGGGAATAAAAGAGTTGAAAGAAATTGGGATTGGGATCTTTGTAAACTGCTCAAACAGTGAAAACAATAGTATGTCTTCAAGTTTAATATTTACGAGTGTGCACTATAATAATTTGCTTTCTTTAATTTTATTTCTGCCACTAACCCGAATCATTTTAAATACTATTTACTACTACATGGCTTGAAGAATAAATATGTACCCACAAAAACGAGAAAAGATTTATAAACTTTCATACCACAGACTAAAATGAGAGAATAAAAGAGTTGAAAGAAATTGGAATTGGAAATTGTGGAAACTGCCTACACAATGAAAACAACAATATGTTTTCAAGTTTAATATTTACGTGTATGCACTAGAATAATTTGTTTTATTTCTTTAGACAAGCATTTTAGTTACCGTGCACGTAATTAAAATGTATAATTTTATTCCTGCCACTAACCCGAATCATATTAAAAACTCTTTACTAATACATGGCGTGAAAAATAAATATGTACCCACAAAAACGAGAAAAAATTTATAAACTTTTATACGACGGGGTAAAATGAGGGAATAAAAGAGCTGAAAGAAATTGGAATTGGAGACTGTGGAAATTGCTCAAACAATGAAAACAACAATATGTATTCAAGTTTAATATTTACGTGTGTGCACTATAATAATTTGTTTTATTTGTTCAAACAAGCATTTTAGTTATCTTGTACATGAATAAAATGTAAAACTTTATTTTTTACACTAACCTAAAACACATTGAATAATCTTTACTACCACAAGGCGTGAAAAATAAGTATGTACCCACAAAAATGTGAAAGAGCTATAAACTTTTATACCACGGGTAAAATGAGAGAATAAAAAATTGGAATTGGAAGCTGCGTAAACTGTTCACGCTATGAAAATAACAGGATGTCTTCAATTTTAATATTCACGTGTGTACATTAAATAAATCAATGTCAATTTACATTTCATGTCCTACATTTTTTGAGTTGAAATTGAATAGTAATACGATGTGCAAGAACTTTTAGATTGCAATAACATTATTCGTATTATATTCTAAGTACGGACTTCTCACAGAATCAATAATACACGGGTCTAGAGTATAAATGCAGTGCAAATAGGATAGGCGATAGGATGAGCATACGTACGTTTCGGAAATCAATTGGACTTCCTTCTTCAATGTAAAACATCTGGACATTAATCTCCTTCTTTCCCTACAAAATAATAATAAAAGAGGGGGGATATGGGGATGGGGTTTGCGTTCAGGTCCTCTACGCTGCAAAACCGTTCTTTGATATTTCTTTACCGATAAATAACTGTTTGTAAAAATTAATCATTTCAATTTGTGGAAACTCAATTATTGCTGAATGTAAGACTCACCTGCTGTCAAATGATTCAGAAAATACCTAATATCCCTTGTTGCTCATGAAATGAATAATTAGAAGCCAAAATATTATAATCAAATCAAATCTGACAGCTTCAATCATTGAAGTTTGTCTGTTAAGGCATTGACGTAAAATAAATCTATTTCAAATTTCTACCGGGCAGCTTGTGCATGATATTTTGAGTTCTTTACGATACTGTTTCAAATGCATTTGAGAAAGGCTGTAATCGGCCAATGTTTAGAGAACAATTATGATACATTAACGCATATTCAATTTGATCGATATAGAAATTAGAGAATGGGTGGTTAAATTGGTTGCAAACAATTATTTAAAAAATACTAGTCATTAAAAAGAATAAAATAATACTAATAACCAATATTGTGATTTATGTACATTTATGTTTTTTCATGAATGTTGTTGTTTATGTTATTGATTTTATTGATTATGTATCTTAAAAGAAATCAAATATTTACACATTTTCAAAGTAATTATGGATAAACTAATTATTATCCATTCCCACTAAATTCACCATTTGGGAGAATTTGATTATCCCTTTTACTCAAGAACTAAAATGGGTCGAAAAATGATACTTTGCCCACATACGTAATTTGTACACAGATAGGCGGAATCATAATTTCATCACTAAAATGAAGAGAGAAATGTCCATTTTTATATTTCGCATGCTTGATACGTTTCTTACAAATAACAATTAAAATCATAATAGACCTACAGGCACTTTTGGTATTAATAAAGGTTGTTTTACAAAAGTTAAAAAATAGTCCAATACACAGCTTAACTATCTACTATTTTATTTAATTTACATGTCCACGAATGTTACGTGTTTGCAAACTTCAAAATATGCTATTTTGGCGTTTACTTTCTCGCTATCTGAAAGTGCAAGGCTGCTAGAAGAACGTGAAAACATAAAATGCACACAATAATAAAATTCAAATCAAGTAGAATTCATGCTGGGGTGCCGAAATCTTAAAACAGAAGGTATAAGAAATCACATTAATTTACATGTGATTTAAAGGTGCTTTTGTATGTTAAATATGTTTTTGAGATTTAAATGTGTACTTTGATTTCATTATTTTTCTGTTTTACAATTTATTTAAGTTAATATTCCAATTATAGGAACTTATATGCTATTTCATAGTAAGATTTTCAAATATTGAAATACAGTAAAACTTGTTTGAAACGGAATACTGCAATAAATGGAAAATATTTTAGCCGCATTTAAAAATATAGGGTTATTTCCCCTGTATGAAGCAGAACCTGGACAACGCGGAAACGGGCGACCAATTCAAAATAATTTGTTAATAAAGCACTTATTGTAATGAACAAAGAACGGAAAAATCATCCATATATCAGCCATTTATTTCCAAGAGAACCATTTTTCACAGAACTTTCTAATAAATCGTACGACGATTTTCTGAAAGTTATTTTAGAACTTCCAGAATTTTCAATTAATAAGGAAGATTCTGCAATACAAGAAATAATTATCAATGCATAATTTTTAACTGAAAGTGGCATCAATTGTAATACATGTTATTTGTTTTACATGTTATTTATACGAAGCGGGATGTACATGTGCAATATCCAAGAAACCATAGTAGATAATTTTAAAAGTTCATCTAAAATATAATGTTTTATTATTGTTTATTACTTTCCTTATATGCATAATGTATAAGGAAAGTATTGTGACCGGGTCGAAAATTCGAATTCGAGTTTTTGACGGGAGAGCACGTTTCAAGCATGCCTGATCACGAATCGAACAGTTTTGAGATGATGTCTGTGTATGTATGTGTGAAAGCATGTTTGTGTGTGTGTGTGCCAGTGAGCCTTTGGAGAAGATATCTCACGAACAAATGGAGCGATTCGAATGGAATTTGGTATAAAAATGATAATCCGTGAATACTGGAAGCCTGTTGTTTTAAAACACAATAGAATGTTCAGAACTACCCTAAATTTTCGAGTGAAATTTTGGAAAAATCATCAAAAAATAAAACATTTACTAAAGTTACGCAAATAGACATTTCTTATGTAATTTTTCCTTAGAAAAAGATTTACATAAACTTTAGACCGCTAGCATTAATCGTTCTAGAGATATTGCACATTTTTCAAATAAATTTATCAAAAACTCCCGTAAATTAAAAAAAAATATTAACTCTTAAGAAACATGTTCACTTTTCATATGTAATCTCATGCGATAAATTTGGTGACATTATTATCGTGGATCTAACTCGTTCCATTCACGAGAAAAGATATTTTGAGTAATACTTTTGTATTTGAACGCCAATAGTCATTTATTTGCTATAAGAATAATTTATTTCTCCGTCCATAACGCTTGGCGACATTTGGTGATGAATTTAGCGGAATGTCGCTGACTTGCGACAACATTTATAATTTGGCAACATTTAAAAATGTCGACAAACTTGGCGACATTTTTAATGCTTCCAAATTAACGGAAATCTCGCTAAATGGATAAAAATGACGCTAAATCAATAAAAATGACGACTAATTGAAGAAAATTCAATATCTTGGAAATAATATAAATATCTACTATAAGAATAACATTTTTTTAACTCTAAAAGTAGTAAATTCGTTGCATTACATAAGGAAAAAGTCATGTGCTGCCCACATCAGATTTTTTGTTTCATGGTAAGCAGTGACATTTTTTCTGTAAGTCAATGCATCTAGGCCTAAAGGCATCGTAATAAGCTAACAGTCAAGGACATGGGCTACAGTATTTTTTTATTTACATATATCCCTGTGATCGCAGTTTGCAAAAATGCATGTATATATATATCATTTTATAATGTCTGGTAATTGTAATTCCTTAGAAATAATTCTATTCTTAGCCATTGTTTTTCTGATCGATCTTAGCTTTTCACACATTGAATACCTTATTGATTTTGTGATCGTACTTAGCCTTTCATACGTTGAATCTCTTAATTGTTGAACCATTAAATAAATGTATATTTATTGGAAGAATTTGAATTCTGTATTTACAGCATTGGTTGTATTATTCTTAGATTATATTAGTTCCGAGGTAAAATATTGTTTTTGATGTTGTATTGATGGATGTTAATTTGAATCAATTTATTCTGGAATAGTCAATGTGTATATATGTATATTTTTCCACTATCTATCCTAGATTTGCTTATTCCTAAGCATTTATTTAATCCAGGTTTTGATGTGTCTACACATTAGTTTATATATTTTCAAAGTGTTTTAGATAATCCATTAGTTTGAAAAATGATGGTACCTTTCATATGTTGTAATTGTGTCCCCACTTTTGTATTTGAATTAAGGTGCATTCTTGGCTAAAGAGTCTCTTATTTTGAATGCAAGTGCCTTTATTTTGGGAAAATAAAGGTTACTATCTTTCCTTACCGTGGAACAATCTACCCGTGGAACAATCTTTAACAAGTATGTCCAGATTTTTGCGTTTGCTGACGACATTGACATTGTAGCACGCACTCCCGAGTTACTTAGGGAAGCCTTCACATCTTTAGAGACCGCAGCCAGTAAAATGCATCTAACTATTAATCAAAATAAAACTAAGTATATGCCCTGTAGTAATTATGACTATCCTTATTTCGTAATTGGGGTTTACAAGTTTGAAACTGTAAGCAACTACAGATATTTAGGATCTGAAGTTAATACTCTCAATGACATTATGCCCGAAATTCGTGGTAGAGTTACAGCTGCTAACCGATGTTTTTTCGGCCTTAAGAGGTACTTAAAGTCTGACTTCATCAGCAGAAAAACGATTATAATCTACAAAAGTTTAATCAGACCCATTCTTACCTACTCTGCTGAGACTTGGGCAATGACAGAAAAAGTTAAAGATATCATTTCTGTTTTTGAGAGAAAAATCTTGAGAGGTATTTTTGGTGGCTTAAATTGTAACAACATCTGAAGAAGAAGAATTAACTCTGAACTTTATAAGTCATTTAAAGAACCAGATACAGTCAATTACATCACGATTCAGAGAATTAAATGGGTGGGTCACCTGTGCAGGATGGCCGAAAGCCGTACAACAAAAAAGATCTTTTCGGCCAGACCATTCGGCACCTGTAAAAGAGGAAGACCTAAACTCAGATGGCTTGAATGTGTGGAAAAGGACTTTAAAATTTTAAGAGTTTTGAACTGGAGGTCTTTGGCCAGGGATAGGGGAGCCTGGAGTTCTATACTGCGGAAGGCAAGGGCCCATCCTGGGCTGTCAGGCCACTGAAGAAGAAGAAGAAGAGATCTTTCCTTATTACAAGATGTCTTATTATCAAATTTTAGCGACTGGCAACTGGATGTTCTCTGACATCCAAGCTCGGTAATAGAGAACTTGTTGGGGTTTTCCTAGATCGATATCCAGCTACCAACAATATCCCTTTTCTTCTATGACTATTCCATCTTCATTCGGTACATCCAGCCAGTATTCATTGTTCACTTCATATAACTTTTAATCGTACAGCCATGCATCACTAAATAACACACTTAAATTTAAATCTTGTAATTCTAATAGATGTAAAACTTGTCCGTTTGCTAATCGAAATCAGATCAGTTTTAGCAATAACCTTGTCTTCTGTAAAACATATAATTGCATCTACCAAATTGTATGTAAAAAATGTAATATGTCATATATAGGTCAAACCAGCAACCCGCTGCACCTCCGAATTAACGTACACAGGAATCACATAAAATTTTTTTCAAATAATGCAACTACCCTTAATGAATCAAAATTCGAATACGAACATTTTTCTAAACATGGGTTCGACAACATTGAAATTAGTATTCTGTGTACTCAAAAAAATTATTATGGCAGATTGTTTCATGAAAATGAATTCATTTGTGCACACAAAACTATTTTTCCATATGGACTCAATCAATTATTTAATCATCATAACATAGTCAAAAAGTCCTTTAATTATGCTAATGAAGACCATAATATTTATAATTCCTTTAACAATCATAAAAGTAAATCAAAAAGAACTAAAAGAGCAAGTAAATCTAATAAAAAATTGCCCTCATTATCTGAGCTAACAAATGCCATCTTTCAGCAACATGTAAATTTTAAAATTACTTTTGATTGTAAGCAATGTAAAAACTGGATTTTCGCAATTAAAAAACAGCAATTAAATATGGTATATAACCTTCTTCTTACTACTGCATTTGATAACATTCTTTTTAAACATGTATTCTATGTTTTGCTCATTACCAGAAGTAAAAATCTTAATGTTTATTTATATGTCACAGACTTAAACTTTAATGACGAATCAAAACAATATACTAAAATAAACGAATATTGTACCTTGAATTTCACTAATTCTGTCTTAAATAATCTGAAGATAAATAATTTTTTTGAAATCGGTTTCCAATTACTTTCCAGTCAAACATGTAAATCCTAAATTTGCTTATAAATATGATAAACCGCTAGGACGTTATATTTTCAATTATAATCAAATTGCCAAATCAATAGATATTAATCAAAATTATGAATTGGATAAAGAGTCATATTGCCACTGTCATTTAGAAAAATAAAAAGACTTCGTAGGTAAACACCATGGGCATGTTATAACGGGAAATCTAAATATTATTAATTATGATGCACTGAGATGCCTGATGTTACTTGGTACTAAGTACCGTATACCTACTAAATTTAAACATAAATTAATATGTAAAGGTTTATTTCCTGACTTAAATAAATTTATCTATAAAATCAGTTATAAATATCAAATCCCTGTAGAAGCCTTCATAATAAAGCCTCAATAATAAAGCCTTCAAGCTTGCATAATATGCACATGTTTAGATATTTAGATGACATATTATGTGTATCCCCAAATAATATCCCTATAGTATTAAACTTTTATCCAAAAAATTTACAATTAAATGCAAGTAATAATGACTCAAATGTTGCAAACTTTTTAGATTTAAATTTAAATTTACAAAATTGTAATATGGTTATAAACTTGTATGATAAAAAACAGGATTTTAAATTTAATACATCAAAAATTCAACTTTTTGACTCTTGCTTGCATATATCTGTATGTTGAAATATTATAATAAACCAGGCTCTTAGAATCAATGAAATTTATGATGAATATTATAAATTAGCGCATTTTATGGAATTATTGAGTACAGCGACTAATAATGCATATCCTCCCAAGTTTGTTATTAAAATTATCAACTCAGTGTATCAACTTTCACTCGATAACATCCTAGAAAACTTTCCCAATTATAGTGGCTAACATACATATATATATATATATATATATATATATATAAATATAATTAATTATTTATTAATTATATAAATAAATAAAAATGAAATATCAAATGAAATATCAATAAAAATGAAATAAAAATGAAACTAAGTCAAAAAAATTAGAAAAATAAAAAAAATCGGAAAATAAGATGCGTTAACATTAATGTTTTGAATTTTATTTTCGCCAAAAAATTCTAACTTTTGCCAGTATTGAAACTACGATTTGAGCGCCCATATAATGGTGTATAGTGACATTCTCGTTTATCCAGTTTTCCTATGAATTACTTGTTTAGTAAGAATTTTCATCTTTGAATCATGTTCATATTAAGGATTACATATATGGATGTTCATATTCTGAATTGCTTGTTTGGTCTCCAGCTTAGACTCACTGGACGGGTCTGGGAGGGTCTGTGAACGTTCGTACTGCCTCCCTGGTAAAATTTCGACTTGTTCATTCCGGTGCTTCTAGATAATTAAGCTGTTGAGGTTGATCGTGTATACACGTGGTTGAAGAAGAAGGGTTCATGCCACATGGTAATACAAATTTTCTTAATGTATCCTATTTTCATTTATTCATTTTTTGATGCCTGTAGTCTGGGTTGGAGTATTTATAGTAATGTACTATTGCTCTATCTGAAACAGGCATGTGTTTGGGTTAGTTAGAGTTAAATACTCAGACCTGAGGAGGAATTTAACTCTGACTAATCATCGAATTTGGGCTGGTGCTGTTCTCTTCTCTTATCGGCATTATGGCTGCGAATTTGCTTCTATGGTGATGTTAATATTACTTGAATTTTTTTTTTATATATATAGTATTTTTTTATATATATTTTCTTTATATATATATTTTTTTTATATATAGTATTGGTCGGGTGCATCTAAATACACTTTTCACAATTTTTGATATTTAGGTGAACAATTACATATCGTCTATCTGTATTCCTAGTTAACCTTAAACTTCGCTTTTTTTGAAATGACCTTCATGAAAAGGAAACATTTCAAGATGATAAATCTTTCCGATCCCCAGAAATTCCGTTTGAGGCAGATTAGACTGTTTGTATTTCTATTATACTGTAACATATTTCTATTATACTTCTATTTCTATATAGTTGACCTAGCTTTTCTCTGGGCTATCTGCATTCCTAGTTAAACCTTAAACTCCGTTTTCCTATGAAATGAACTACATGAAACGGAACATTTTCAAGAACGAAAAATCTTTTCAAACACCTGGAATTCCATTTGAGGCAGTTTGGACTGTATTTTATATTCTACTTATACTTTTATTTCCACGAGGGCGCGGTAGCCCAGTGGTTAGCGCGTTTGTGTTGCATTCGGTAGGCCCAGGTTCGATTTCAGCCACTGTCACAACTGCCGCCATGTTCACGCGGAGTACGATCACTTTAAACATGTGGGTCCGTAAGTCCTTCCGAGAGGTTGGCGGTAGGGGAAGGAGGGTACGGTCCCTGTGGATGCCTCCCCCACTGGGTTCCGTTCTAAATTGGGTGGCACTTCCCGGCCGTCCAAACAGTTACCTTCTTTCTGGTGTTACCTTACACCTTTCTGGTAGGTCGGACGGTCTGGGTTTCAACAACAACAACACCTTTCTGGTAGGTTGGACGGTCTGGGTCTCATCAACAACAAATTCTATTTCCACATAGTTGACCCAGCTTTTTGATTTTTGGCTGTTGATTTTATACACATATATCCAATTTGAAAATTTATTTAAATCAAATGCTAAATACTTTCGTGTGACAGCCCTTAAAGCACGAATCAGAATCGAAGGAAACCCCTAATTACAATGTTTCAATTTCAGACTATATAAATAACTTAAGAAATAACGTAAGATTTTACGTTATTTCTATTGTAAATATTTTCATAAATAATGCCGATAATTGCACCGAGTGTTTACAGCGAATTAAGGTTAATAATTTGTATTGAACAGTAGAAGTACAATAGCGCAGTAATATACAGGTTGTCCAGTGCTATCGGTGTCCCAAGGCTATTTCCTCAACCGTTAGTCACAGAGATATACTTCCAATTGCAAAAATCTTTGAAGTTTTAAAATCTATTATCTTAGAAGCAGTTTAAATCAATAGATGCATTTTTGAAGGAAATACGAAATATAAATTTTTATACGGTCCCCCGATCCTAAAAATTATATTTAGGAAATTCATCCTCATACAATTTCATTCAAAATAAAAAAAAAATATTCATTTTGCGACCAAAATTCACCGAGTTATGAAGCATTAAACTTTATGACTTAAGTCGCTTTTCCACGCATAAAAATGTCCCGTTTCAGGCAACCAACCAATGAGGGACCGTATTGACAATTTTTCCAGGCAACCAACCAATCAGGGACCGCATTGACCATTTCTCAGCACAAAAAGTTCCCCAACTTTAAACAGCTATAAGTCGGTCCATTTTGGTCGTAAAAGGATGATTTTTGTTTCATAAAATTGTATGAGGATAATTTTCCTAAATATAATTGGTAGGACCGGGGGACTGTATAAAATTTATATTTCGTATTTCTTTCTGAAATGCATTTATTGATTCAAACTGTTTCTAAAATGATAGATTTTAAAATTTAAAACATTTTTGCAATTGGAAGTGTATCTCTGTGACTAACGGTTGAGGAAATATCCATTGGGCACCGATAGCACTGGACACCCTGTATATAAATATTATAGAGTATAATAACAGTTTCTATAACCAGAATTTGCTATAATTTATATATATCAGCGGTCGAAAAATGAGATGCATTTCGCTGCTCAGATCCGTTGCATCCATAGACTTTCCACTTTATTTCTTAAGCTGTAGAAATCATAAAATAACCCCGTTATCGTAATTTACAATTAATAAATCAGAACGTACATAGTCTATCCTTTCTACCATCGTCTACATCCACACACACCACGCTCCACATACCAACTCCTACCATCTCTCTGGTACTTTGCACCTCGCATTTTACGAACATGGTTGCTAATTCCCTCTGCCGACCGCTATCTGCGCGGCTGTTGTTCACATTTCGACTCTTTTTTCTCCGGGAAAGCCACTGCTTGAAATATAAGAAGTCGATAATAGAAATTGTTAATCCTTACACTCTTTCAATGCTAAAAACTTTAGAGCAAACTTCCTGAATAACATCTCTTAAAATCGAAACGTAGAACCGAGTTTTTATTACTTTCCTTATATACATAATGTATAAGGAAAGTATTGTGACGGGGTCGAAAATTCGAATTCGAGTTTTCGATGGGAGAGCACGTTTCAGGCATCCCTGATCACGAATCAAACATTTTTGAAGTGATGTCTGTGTGTGTGTGTGTGTGTGTGTGAAAGTATGTGTGTGTGTGTGGGTCTGTGGAGACGATAACTGACGATCGAATGGACCGATTTGAACCAAATTTGGTACAAAAATCACAATCCATAAACACTGGCAGCTTATTGTTTTTATACGCAATCGAATGTTCAGAACCCCCCTAAATTTTCGAATGAAATTTTGAAAAAATCGTCAAAAAATCAAAACCGCTAATAAAGTTACGCAAATAGACATTTCTTATGCAATTTTTCATTAGAAAACGATTGACATAAATGTTAGAACGCTAACACGAACCGTTCTCGAGATATTGTACATTTTTCAAAAAAAATATCAAAAAGTCATATAAAATAAAAAAAATTCCTATTGATAAACATGTTTACTTTTCATATGTAGTACCATGCGATAAATTGGGTGACATCATTCTCGTGGATCTAGATCCTTCCATTCATGAAGAAAGATACTCTGAGTAATACTTTTGTATTTGAACGCCAATAGTCATTTATCTGCTGTAAGAATAACTTATTTCTGAGTGCATAACGCTTGGCGAGATTTTGGCGACGAATTTGGCGGAATGTCGCCAACTTGGCGACTTTTGAAATGTTGCCAAATTAACGAAAATCTCGCCAAATGGATAAAAAGGACGCTAAATCAATGAAAATGTTGACTAATTGTCGAAATTTCAATGTCTTGGAAAGAATATTAGTATCTACTATAAGAAAAACCTATTTTTTTACTGTAAAAGTAGTAAATTCATTACATTATATAAGGAAAGTCATGTGCTGCCCACATCAGATTTTTTAAACTAGTTACTATATAGCGCAACTTTTTCCAAATAAACTATTTTTGCTCAAGTGACCGTATAAAAATTTAATCCCTTACTTTTATGAAAATATATGAAAAAAAATCTGAAAAACAATTATGAAAGAATTTCTCATTTAATTTTAATTTTTTTTTTCAAATTGTAAACGTGTGTCTATAACCAAAACTCGAAAAATGAGTTCACGTGCTGACCGAACCACAAATAGTGGATAGTTCTATATAGTAAAAATATTTATACCCTTTTTTCATCACCAATAGTTACAAATAAAAAATGTGGAATTTTATTTCTCACCTAAACCTGAAATTTATTGAATGTTTTACTACCACAAAGCATTGAAAATGATTTTACTCATAAAAAAAATGTGAAAAAGCAATAAGCTCTTATATGACATGGGAAATAAAATAAAAAAGCAAATCAGACTTCAGGAAAATTTGAATTTGGAGTTGTGTGTAAACTGTTCCTACGATGAAAATAAAAGAAATTCCTCAAGTGCAGGCTTTCGTACTCAGTACTTTGCTGTGCCTAAACAATAATAGCCACTTGTGTGTTTTATGACAGTATTCTTTTATTTGAAAGTGTTTCGTTTATATCATGCAGCTGAATATTTCTAGGGTTATAAAATATGTGTTGTAATCAATTCAGAAAGGGAAGAACATTTTGAAAAGAATGAAATAGGCCCTAACTCTTAAGTATCTAATGCATAAAATTCTATTCGGTGTTCTCATGTATTCATCTTACATAATAAATTAAGATATCTGTGAGTCTGCGTCGTCTCTAACGGGAAATCTAAGCATCGTACGGCGCTGAAATATAGTATGCAGGTACTTCAGGATCTAAGACGATACATCTCGGCTTGAAGTTTTTAAAAATTCAAATTAGATGTTTTTAGGTATTTCGTATCTTAGGACGATTTTGAGTGATTTTCAGCGATTTTGTCACAAATCCGTTCCTTAGCAACCGAAATATTATCACAGAGTTTCCTTATTAATAAGGAAGGTCAAAAAGGATAAGATCAAAAAGGATAATTCCTTCCTATTTTTAGGCTATCTGATACTTGGGCCAATTCCGTCAAAATGTCCAATTTTCATATTGGTCCAATATTGGAGTCAATGAAATGTCAATATTGGACCAAAAGTTGAGCCAATGAAAAGTCAATATTGGACCAATATTGGAGCCAATAAAAAGTCAATACTGGACCAATATTGGAACCAATGAAAAGTCAATATTGGACCAATATTGGATTGTTCCTAGAGTTTATTCTATTTCTGCGATCGCTTACATTTTAAATAAAATTTGTTTTTCACTACTAGGTCAATGGAGCCCCAGTCAATCCTATATACAAAATATCTCTTCAAGAGAAAATCCATCAAATTCCAGGAATTTTAACGTCGTTTCAGAAAACATTCAAAGACAGCAAGTTTAGCAAAAAATGTAGAAGGGAGAGAGGTGTACAAACGGGACTTTACTGTTATATGAAATGGGAATTTTTCAGAGGAGAGTGTTCGGTAAGAAAGTAAACTATTAAAACGTGATTGTTTTAAACACTTTACAATATAATTGAAGAATGTTTATCACTTTTTAACACTTTACAATATAATTGAAAAATCCGTTAGCACGATAACTGCCGTAAAAATGACTTTATCAAAATGAAATTTTAGTAGGTTGTTCAGACGGTCTGTGGAACCTATGAGAATATAAATGAATAATATCACCCAATTACTTTTGGATTGAACCCGGGTTGAAAAAATGAAATACATTGAACCCTATGGGACCTAATTTTTCAAACATTTTTTAAGCGAATTTAAAATTCACAAATTCTTTCGAAAGCTTTATGAAATATTCAAATTATCCCATAAAATATATAAAAAAAAATTTCAGCCAAATATATTCGGTAGTTTTTTAAATAAAAATTAAAATAATAACTACACCCTTTATATGGAGAGATCACATGACCATTATATGAAGATATCACGTGACCCGCTTCAAAATAAAATATAGCATCCATCTTGTGTCAAAATCGTGATTTTTAAAGTTCTTTTTAATTCATATTTAGTGTTGTATCCGTCCTAAAACCGCCTTATTTTTGCTTAAATTCTGTGCATCAATGTTCTGAAACAAATCAATTACAATATATTTGAGTTTAAACGCTCATCCAAATTTGATTATTTCTAGAACGAAGCCTACTTTTCACTTATAGAAAAGGTAAACACCAAAATGCGTAGAATGAGTTGTATAATAATTGCTGCATTTCTTTAACGCAAAATTATTTTGCCCATGAAGTCTGCAATATAGCTGATATGAATGAAACTTTCATTGATTTTACAGAGAAGCAATCGATTTTTTGATGAAATTTTGAGCATAGAGTTAAATTACTTGTATCTCCATGGTTTTAAGTTTTAAATAAAATTAATTATTATAGTATTGTGATGAATGAAATGAATGGAAAAATGTTTGTGAATGAAATGCTGCTTTTATTTAAGGAGCCAACTGCTTTATAATTCGATAACTTCCTTTGAAAAAGTCCATTTGGTTTCGATGAAGTTTTCAAATATAATAAATTATTGTAGTATTGTGATAATTTAAAAAATATTACCGAGGAATGTATCGCATTTTAGAGATATTTAAACCAGGCAATTTATATTTCAATGCCGTCATTTGAATGAAGTTCATTTTTTTTCGGTGAAGTTTTAAGTTTTCAAATATAGCACATTAATTTATTATTGTGATAATTTTTAAAATATTACCGAGGAATGTATCGCATTTTAAACATGTTTAAATAAAATGCATTGAAGTTCCAAAGTGTTTCATAATCAATGCTTTATGCATGATTGATATTTCTTGTTTATATGTGTGCGTGTTTTATCTAATTTCAAAAACCCTACATGACCTAGAAACTCGCGTTTTTTAATGTAGTTAATAATCTGGGAAAGTGCACTAAAGTCTCAAAACTTCCAAAAATTTAATAAATTTTTTAATATTCCCGATTTTCCAAAAAATCGATAGTTTTTTTATATAAATTTTTAATAACAAAAACCTGTGAAAAATGCTTAAGAACATCTTTGAAAAACATGCTTTTAAAAAATATCCAAACTTCCTCTTATTACGAAGCGCCTACTTGGTCTAGAAGCTCCCATATTTTTCAAGGTAGTTAATGATCTGGACATGTGCACAAAACTTTCAAAAATTTGAAAAAAAATGAATAGATTTTACAAATCTGTAAAACACGCCTCTCAAAAGAGGAACATAGTTGGAAGTTATCTCCACATTCAATTCCAGAGGTAGAGATCTTGATTAATTTTAATTGAAAATAAAGGCATTTCAAAATAGACCTCAAGAACCTAATACTCCAAAAAGACGGTAAGTTTAAGGTTTCTTTTTAAGATTATTAAAATTGTGCGGTAGTATCATATAAAGAATGTAATGCAACAGTACAGCGAATATCAAATGGATTTGTAAAAAGTGTGTGTTCATTAGAAACAATGATAGTTAAAGCACTTAGAAAAGATGAAACACTTGGTACAAAACAGTTGAGAGACAAACAATTAAGAAACAGTTGCTAATGGTGTGGAGAAAAGAAATGAGGTAAACACAAGGAAGAAATAACAAGTAGCAGGATACTATGAACGGCAGAAAATCAAGGCAGTAATAATAAATAGCAGAATTCTTGTAATGAATGTCACAATACTATGGAGGAATGGAAATATGTAGCAGAAAGATTCAATGGACTTTTTCAATGAGTAAAACTATACACACTGAATTCATTTCTGCGTAGGGCACTTAAATTCGTAGTATTTGTAACCCCATCGGCCATACTTTCATCTAATTTAGGATAAAATGTACTTATTTTTTCTATGTACCTTTCGTCTATCTTGTCTAAATATTATAAAAAACTTAACACAACAAGTTAAAATCACCCTTTCCAAAACCCTGCTGTGAAACGAAAAACTTTGAAGGAACGGATATAAGAAAAATCAACAAACTCCTGTCCTTTTGTGCAGATTTTTATTCGAAAGGAACAAACTACGTAGAAATTAATTTTATTCTATTTTCTCGAAGTTTATGTTCGTCAAACTGTTAGATTTGAATTTCAGGGTATGAAGTGTGAAATTATGTACTATATGTGTATTGCAACATGTTTGTGTGTGTTACAACGAAATTTAATTTTCCTTTGCTCGTCTGTTGAATTTCAACTTGGAAAATGAACGCTTTTGTTTGGGGTTATGATCTAAATACAGTGGAACCTGGCAATACAAATTTTAAATATATGATATTTTTTTCCTGGCTATATGCTTATTTTTTTCTTGCTTAGCACGTTCCGCTCAACACGTGGTGATTTAATTTTTATTTTCCTCCTTTTTGAGTGTTTTATCTTACGTGTTCTGGATTATTTAGTGAGATTTATGTTTATTTTACTGCACTTTGTTTTAGTTTTAATATGTTTTATAAATTGCGTTTGCAACGTAGTCGGTTTGTAACCTATTTAATTTTTTTGTGAAATGTAAACACCACTAATTCTAATTTTATTTTTGCTTTTTGTAATGTTAATTATTCCTATAGTTGTGTTGCTGTAAAGAGTCATTTTATTTTTGTTTTTTCCCTTTTCGTGTGTTTTATCTTACGCGTTCTGTATTATTTGGCAAGTTTTATGTTTCTTCTGCTGCGGTTTCTTTGAGGGTTAATATATTCCATAAATTGCGTTTAGAATGTAGTCGGTTTTTAAATAGTTTAAATTATCTTGTGAAATGTAAACGCCATAGTTTAGTTTCTAATGTTATTTCTGTTTTACTGTAATGTTAATTATTCCTATAGAGCTGTTGCTGTAAAGCGTTCGAAGTTTTTAATTTTTAGAGCTATTATAAAGGATGGTTTCTCTAAAATTTCTAATATTGAAAGTGAATTCTATTCTTTACATCGTCAGACTTCTTAGCTATGTATAGTCACATCACCAGCTACATCATTGCTAAGTCTATATATAACATAGAAAGTATATGGTTGCATCGGATCGGAGCTGCGAATTGAATCAACGGCGAGTTGAATCAACGGCGAGTTGAATCAACGGTGAATTGACTCAACGGCGAATTGAATCTCATTTTACGTAGGCTGATTATATAAACAATAGCACATTCCGGTCACAGAAATTGTTATTCTACTAAAATTTATATATATATTACTTCGGTATTATACTTCGACTGTACTTTATTCGCTAATTATTAACATTTATTCGCTATGAAACTATTCAATTATATTCACAGAATGGAATTAATCTCTCAATTTTCACTAGAATAGTTTATTTTAGGGTAACAGAATTGTACTTATTTGCTTTGACAAACAAGACCTATACACATGAGTTTAATTAAAATATTTAAGCATATATTCTTTTAATAACGTATTCTTATATTTAGGGTGCAATTTTGAAAATGGCGCAAGTATAAAGTGTACGAAAATTGTCTCAAAATAGGCTTGTTTGTAGTGGTTTATATGTACTTGTAGTTTCTAGGAAGCAATGCATTACCACATGTATAAGACTTACCACATATATAAAGTTATTTGTTATTTAATTATTTAGAAATCATTTTAATTAACACTTTACAACATAGTTGAAAAGTGCTTATGACTTTGTTCATTAATTCTGTCTGTCTGTCAGTTCGCACAATAACTGCCGTAAAAATGACTTTATCAAAATGAAATTTTAGCATGCTGTTGAGACGGGCTGTAGGACATGTGGGAATGTAAATGTATAATATCACCCACTTAGTTTTGGATTGAACCCTGTTTGAAAAGTGAAATATATTGAACGTTATGGGACCTGATTTTTCAAACATTTTTTAAGCGAAGTTAAAATTCAAACATTGCTTCAAAAAGTTTAGAAAATATTCAAATTATCCCATAGAATATATAAAAAAAATAGTTAAATATGTTTGATATTTTTTCTAAATTAAAATTAAAATAATAATTACACCCGTATAATATGAAGAGATCACGTGACCAACTTCAGAGTAAAATATGGCATCCATCTTTTTCCCCATTGTCAAAATCGTGATTTTTAAAGTTCTTTTAAATGTATATTTAATGTTGCATTCGTTCAAAATCAGCTTTATTTTTGCGTATTTTCTGTGCATCTATATTCTGCGCCAAAGCAATTACAATATTTTTTAATTGAAATGATCTTCAATCTTTGATTATTTCTACAACGAAACCTAATTTTAATGGATGCAGAATGTAAACAAGTGATTCTAAGATGTGTTTTATAAGAATTACTGAATTTTTTTCACACAAAATTATTTAACTCTGAAGTTTGGAATAAAAGTGTATCAATGATATATTCACGGCTTTTACATAGAAAGCCAGACAATTTTATAGCATTCCTTTTTTTGATGCAGTTTCCAAGTAAAATAAATTATTGTACTGCGATAATTGAAAAAAATATCACCGCTGAATGTATCGCATTTTAGAGATATTTAAAAAATTGCATTTCAGTTGGAAAGTGTCTCATAATCAATGCTTTATGCATGCTTGATCTTTCTTGTTCACATACTAAACAGTGAATGGAAACGCTGGATTATTAAAACTTGCTTGTTTCGACATAAGATGTAGTTTCATCCTATAAAATACAGTGGAGTAAAGATATAAATTAGCTTCTAACATCTTAAAATTTTAAGTTCCATTGAAAAATTTTATTTGGATTCTGCGAAATTGTCTCTAGATGCTATATATTAAATTAAAAAAAAAATAAACCTTACTCATTTTTGTTGTGTTGGGATGTACATAGTATATAACGGACAAAGCGATTACAATAGGCGCATTTCTCGCATTTATATTTTTGCATTTCGAATTTTCCTGCCTGGGTTCTCTTTCAAATGTATATTCATGTTTCATTACTTTGAATTCTGTACAAACCTGGCTAGAGTACTGCAAAAATAATCTGTGGAAAAATTCGTTTTTTAAAAAATCAACATAAATTAACTGAAATGTGGCTCAACTTCACTTTCTCACGCCAAAATCCATATATAGTAGCTTTGTTTTTCTTTTTTCAAATTTTTCATGAAAATTTTGGAAAAATCAGTATCGTGGGTCCAAATGATTACAATTATAATGTGTTACCCTTTACTTTAAAGGGCTTGAAGAAATCTTTGTAATGTACCAACGGATGGACAACTTTTCCTCCTAGGAGGATAATGACGTCACGGAAAAAATTGTATTGCGTAATAAAAATTGTATATTGTAAACACTTTATCTGCATGATTATATCAAATTTTATCCAATGCTGGCATGTTAAAAAATCAAAATATCGAATAAGTTGTCGCTCGAAATTCTATTTAGTTCTACATTTTTGATAACAAAGCGGGATATGAAGTTTCGTGAAAATAAATTAATATTTGTGACCCGCTATCGTGTGCATACGACATCGACCAAAAACAAACACTCCAAAGATAGTCAAAATGGATTCAGGAGGTCTCAAAACATATATTGGCATCAAAATCTCGAACTCAAAAATTTTCGATTTTCGTGAAAACAATACATTTTCTAGACTATAATACAAGATATGAGAGAGTCAAAATAAATTTGGTTCTACGTCAAAGAATAAAAATCCATTCACCTCAATTTATATAGTTACATTAGAAAAGCGAAAATGAATAATAAACTATTTTTACTTTCTTTATATACATAATGTATAAGGAAAGTACTGTGACAGGGTCGAAAATTCGAATTCGGGTTTCAAGCACGTTTCAAGCATCCTTGAACACGAAGAGATTATGTCTTTATTATTGTTATTTTTGAGATTATGTCTGTGTGTGTGAGAGAGAGACTTTGGAAACGATACCTCACGAATAAATAGAGCGATTCGAACGAAATTTGGTACGAAAATTAAAATCAGTGAATACTAGAAGCTGTTGTTTTTATACGCAATCGACCAATCACCCCCCCCCCCTCTAAATTTTCGAGTGAAATTTTGAAAAAATCATCAAAAATTCGAAATCTTTACGTAACTAATTATTTCTTCTTCGAAGTTACGTAACTAGTTATTTCTTATGTAATGTTTCATTAGAAAACGATTAAAACAACTTTTAGAACGCTAGTGTGAACCGTTCTTGAGATTCTGCACATTTAAAAAAATATCAAAAAATCATATAAAATAAAGAAAAAAAATATTAACTATTGTAAAATATGTTCACTTTTTATAAGTAATATCAAGCAATAAATTTGGTGGCATGATTCTCGTGGATCTACCTCATTCCGTTCATGAGAAATTATACTTTGCGTTATACATTTTTATTTGGACGCCAATAACCTGCTATAAGAATAACTTATTTCTCGGTTCATAATGCTTAGTGAGATTTTGGCGGAATGTCGCCAACTTGGAGACTTTTTTAAATGTTACCAAATTAACGAAAATGTCGCCAAATTGATAAAAATGGAGCTAAATTCTTTAAAATGACGACTAATAGAAAATAGTTCAATATCTTGGAAGGAACATAAGAGTAGACTATAAGAATAACCCATTTCTCTCCGTTCATCCGCAAAGTTTGGCGAGAAATTTTGTGGGACGTCGCCAATTTGACGACTATTTTAAATGATTCCAAAGGGACAAATATGTGGCCAAATTGATAAAAATGACTCCAAATAGTAATGTTTCGCATAATCTGATTTCCGTTATATGACAGACACACTTTCTAGTATATAAGAAATGCTCTTATCTCCGTTTGTATGTAACACTTGGTGATGCATTTGGCGAACTTGGCGAATAATTTAGCACATTATCGCCAACTTTTCGATACTTCGCCCTAGATTGACAAAAATATCGTTAAAATTGCAATAATGACACTAAATTAATGAACATGAAGTCTAATCGTTAAATTAATTATTAAAATATTTGAATATATGGACTATATCGCATACTGATGATGCTATCACTATTGATAATTGTTTATTTAGAGTTGTGAGAAATATAAATTAATTGGGTACTTTGAAATAGTTTTACGTATTGTGATCCGGAAAATCGTCAAATGTACAATTCAAAAATAAAAACACGGTACTGTGGATCTTATACATTGTTTTTTAACTGCGAAATGAGTAAACTCACTGCATTATATAAGGAAAGTCATGTGCTGCCCACATCATATTTTTTAAATATTTTAACAATGGGATTTTTATAACCAATTTCGCAAAAGCAATTTCCACTTTCTGAGCATACTTTGGCATCAAAATCTCGAATTCGCGAAATTTACATGAAAACTATACTATCTCTACACTATATTACATAGTATGAGAAAGAAAATCTGAACAGTGTGAACTAGTTTTGCAATCAAACCGAAGTGTCTTTGTCATGATAACACGACTAGCAGCTACACTATCACAGATAGGAAACTGCTTGAAACGGGCTTTCTTCTTTCAGTGGCGGGACTGACTTGGTTTTATTTTATCCTAAGTAATATCTAAATATTAAAAAGGCTTATTCTAATAGAAAAACTTGGTTCTAAGTCAAAATAGGAGAAAAGTTTCAAATATAATTGATGGTAAATTCGTAAATTCTACGTACTTAACAACAATGTTAAAATTGTAACTTTTTATATATTACATTTTTGGTTGCTAAGAACAAATTGAAATGGAAATAGGGTAAAATTTCAATTAACTAGTAAACAATTTTTTAATAAATAAGAAATTAAATCGAATTATTAAAATGTCATTCCGATATACTTTTGCACTTAAGTATAATTGTAATTTAGGTCGCTTGAATTTTCCGGTACAGTATACACACATTGAGCATTGTTTTCTTATTATTTCATTGTCTTTTATTTAAATGGGCATGATACCTATTCAACAATATTTTAATTTTAAGAATTATGGTAAAAATTGTGGTTGTTTTATATTGTAACATTAATTTATAAACGAAATTTAACATAAAATATTTTATTGAACTACATGTGTAATTAAAATTTAAATTTCTTAAGAAAAAAATTATTTTTCCTACTACTTTTTCAAATTCAAATATTTCTGCTCCAAATTTTTCTTTTAAAATTCTTGAAATATACTACATAAAATTGTCCATGGACTTTGAGAAGCTTCTGATATTATATTTATAACTAATTTTTGTATAATCCTGTATAGTGAGAAAACGAGGAATTTGAACAGTTCTTAGTTCAATTTTTTTTAATTAACTAGACATCTTAATGTTAATTCCATGTACAATTTTCTTCACAAACATAATAAAAACATGTACCATATATTTAAAACCTCTAAATAATTACAAAAAATGGCTTAGCAATTTTAAAACTATGAACGCCGGCAAAGTTTCTAGTTGTTTTAATTTTTTAATCATGAAGAAAAAGTTTAATGAAAACTTCCGAAATTATGAAGATACCTCTTTGAAATTTCACCTGCATATTTAGAAAATATTACAGTTATAATTTAAGCTAATAAATCATAAATTCGTTAATTTTGACTATTTAGGGCACTGCGTCCTCTTAAGATATTTTCTAACTTACTTTACATAGTCTCCATATGTATTTTAATACCAACTTCATACAAAAACTTAACAAACTTTTTACTAAAGCTTAACAACCTTTTTACTAAAACTTAAATAGAAACAGTTTAACAATTTTAAATCATATTTTCCATATACTAATAAAAAGGGGGAAATCGGACCTAAGGGTAAAAAGAAAAACGATAAAAAGGCGGCAAACTTCTTTTTGCACTGTTTCTCGTTCCAAAAGAACCGATAATTCTGAAATTTATTTCCTTCTATTCAGCAGTTTAATTCTTCTAGCCTGTCTATTGTGAAATTTAGTGCACAAATGTAGAAACAATATATTCTTTAGCTGAAGGAAAAAAATGGGTTTTGGACAATGTTTCTAAAAATTGATCGATTTCACTATTAAATTATTTTTATAGAAAAAATTCTGTGGCGAATTAGCGCTTAATATGCATCTTAAAAAAATTAAAACACGAGAAATATCTAAGCAAACAATGATATCTACTTTAATCAACCCCAAAATATTTCAAAATCATGTGATTACAGTGAGTGAATTTAATGTTTTAGATTTCTTTCTATCTCAGTTAAAAATGTAGAATATCTCGAGAACGTCGATAAATGATATAAAAAAAACTATTTTAATAAAGTTTAACACAAATAAGTATTCACAAAATAAGAAATATAAGTCACAAATTAAGTTTTAATAAGTATACACAAAATAAGAAATATAAGTCACAAATTAAGTTTTAATAAGTATACACAAAACTAGTATTTAAGCTTATCAAAGACATAAAAACTAACACGTTTAAAAAATAAGCCGCAACTTCTTGTTTTAATAAATTTTATTTTGTTTAAAAATCTATGGTTCTTAACGTCGAAAATAGTTGTGTCAATGGAAAAGTGACCCTGTTAGGTTCTGGCCCGCAATCCAGTTTTAGTTCTTTATATCCTCAGTGGGGACTTCGGGGAGGGAAGTTCTGGGAGACTTACAACCCCAATGCTGTTCACATTAGGAGGACAATAGAAATTCCGGCTCTGTTAGGTTCGGTCCCGTAGTTAATACTATAAGTATGCAAAGATTAAGCTTTCTAAATCTCTTGGGGCTGCTTGAGGGTCTGGAAAGACTTTTAGAAAACCCTCCATAATCTCTGCGGAAAGGGAATCAAAAATCCGAATAAATTAGGTTCTGTCCGATAATTGATACTATAAGAATGCAAAAAATCAATCTTCTAGGTTTCAAGAGGGGCTTCTGGGGGAGCAGAAAAGACTCCAAAAAACGCAACTGTCTTCTCCCCTAGGGGATAAATAAAATTTCCGGCCGTTTTAAGTCTTATCCCGGGGTTTATGCCACATGTATTCAAAGACATAGTCTTCCAAGTTCAACAGGTTTTCTGGAAGGTCTGAAAAACGCCACCATTTTAAACAAGTATTGTGTAGATTATTTTTTAGAAAATATTCTGTAGCGTATGGGGCTTCCATGCATCCTGCCAAAAATAAAAAATATGAGAAACATTTAAAAAATTATGATAACTACTTTATTCTATTTATAAATACTTAAAACTCATTTGATTCCAGTTGACTTAAACTTATTTTTATTATTATTATGATGGAATACCTCAAGAACAGACGATGTTAACGTCCAATGACACCATTCTATTTTGATAAAAAATAATACCTTTAAAATATGTATTTCTTGAAAAAAAAACACCATATTAATTGTTTTGTAATTTTTTGTTTGTCAAAAAATATTCCAAAAATTTGCTCTTCTCTCCAGCGCAAATGTTTAAAGATGTTCCTTCTATATTACCAAATTTCAATAATATTTCAAAATATTTCAAATGTATTTTCATTGCTTAATTTGTTTGAGCGTTCTTTCTTCTACTCAAAGATATCATTGAAGAAAAGGATTGGGAAATGATCATATTTGGGAAACCTTTGAAATGCTAAATTCATCACAATCCAACAATCAGATAGTTGATTATCCCAACAGTTGTTATCTTTCTATAAGCGGTAGATCAATATGTTCAACTTGGCGAAATGGATCTTGAACCCATATATATAACTGATTCAATTCTAAAACAAGAAACGAAATTCCTCATTTTTATTTTTAAAACTATCGTAGAAGCCCCGAAAATGCTCCGTGTCCCAGGGATTCCACGGAGCGCAGTTTGAATATCACTGTTTTAAATTATATGCTGTTAGACATCCCAGAAAGACAGAATACAGAAAATCAAGATCAACTCAATAATAAGAAGCGTAATGTATTCCAACATTTTTGAAATGTAATCGAATATATTGTTACTAACTTGTAAAATGACCTACCTCACTTGGGTCTCTTTTGAAAACCAGACGGAGAAAAGAATTTTTTTGTTATAAGCGGGATTATCGTAAAAGCATTGTCGGGTTTCCGAGAATTTGGTGTATATTAATATAAAATTTTATCAGAGGTTGTAAAGTACGGATGTCTCATTCTCCTCCTTACATTCCTTTTTAGAGACGTTTTTACTTTATATATCAATAGGGACTTAACTCAAACTCAAACTTAGCAATAACACAAGAATACAATGGATAGAATCAAATTAATCTTTATTATAAGCTTCACATAAGGACAGCATCTGGCTGTTTAAAGCAATGGCAGATCTAGACAATAAAGCTTATTAAACACGTAAAGACGAAATTTCACCTTCACATGGTTTTCATCTTAAATGCCGGGCAACACCACTCTGGGTGCATTTTCTATTAATCCATAATCTTTAAGAACTAATTCAAGCATGAGATTTCGATAATCCTATCAATATATTATACAAAATACGCTACACGAGATAGAAACTTTTCGTACTGAAAAATTTTAAAGAACAGGAATAAATATTACAAGAGAAATCTGAATTAATTTACTTAGTTAACTTATTGCTTAGTGCGAGATTTCACGGCCTACACAATGCGAGAATTATACAATTCTTCCAGAACTTTCTCCGGGCAAATTAGAGGTGATCAAGCAGAGGTAAATTAAGAACAAATACTTTCGTAAAGTACAACGAGAATGTACGAGTTGTTTGCAATTCTTTTGGTTCAGTAATTTAGCCAATAAATAATAAAAAAGTCATTTAAGAACGTACAGTATTAGAGTATTTGTGGGAATATCGAACCGTGTAATAAGGTTGGTATAAGAAGTACTTTATCGAATTGGAATAAATATATGCTGATATTTAGTGCGATTAGATGAATTAGTAAAAGCGACAGATTTATTATGTAACATCGGAAGGTCTGTTTTAAAAGTTTGAAATATGATAATGTATATGAAGTCTAATTTAAAACTAAATTAAAGTTTTATATAAAAAAATGGTGAGAGTAACGCTGTTTCTTGTTGATGTGAAGTATTATATTTTCCACATATTTTGAATGGAAAATGGTGGTTGAAGTGCAGTGTTGTGGGTTACCATGATACAAGCTAAATAAGGACAGATGTCTATATTTTTAGCCTAAAATATAAATGTGACTTATATGAAACGTAAATGGAAATATGTAATGGGAGTGACATCATATTGTTACGAATTGGTAATAAGAAACTAGTGTTATGATTTGAAACTGACGCTTTTAACTTTTGAATTTATATGTATATATGTATATATATGTATATATATATATATATATATATATATATATATATATATATATATATATATATATATATATATATATATATATATATATATATATATTACATTTATATATATATATATATATATATATATATATATATATATATATATATATATATATATATATATATATATATATATATATATAAATTTTAAAGTTAAAAGCGTCAGTTTCAAATTATAACAATATTTTCTTGTTACCTATTCGTAACATCAGTACATATCTATTCAATCCAGTATATATTCAAATCATAACAATAGTTTCTTATTACCAATTCGTAACAATATGATGTCACTCCAATTACATATTTCCAGTTACGTTTCATATAAGTCACATTTATTTTACAATTTACTCTATCTCCCGTTCTAAGACGTTTCAGATCAAAAAGCAATTTTAAATCTCTAAGTGAATATCATGAAATATATAAAAAATACAATAATATTGAAATACTTATTATGCATATTATATTTGTGGTTTGAAATACATAATGTTGACGTTTTAAAAATATTAGTTGTAATTAAATTTATAAAATTTTAATTTAAAATGTCTCCTTCAACAACATTCTTGCATGCAAAGTAGATTTTTTAATGTGCATGAATGTTTTCAGTGAATCCGAATATGTAATGATTAATAGGGGTTGTTCTTGAAGATTTTGGAGTAAGTGCCAAAATAATTATGGAGCAATTATATCAAAAAAATGAACTTTATTAAACTGACGCCATCGAAATATAAATCGTCTGGCTCTCTATGTAAAAGTAATGAATATTACATTCCTATCACTTTTATTCTAGATTCCAGAGCTAAATAATTGTGCGTGGAAAAAAGCAGCAATTTTTATACAATCACTTATTTACATTCTGCATTAATTAAAATTAGGTTTTGTTGCAGAAATAATCAAAGTTTGATGGTCATTTAAATTCAAAAATATTATAACTGCGTTGGCACAGAATACAGATGCACAGAAAATACGCAAATATAAAGCGGTTTTAGGATGGATGCAACACTAAATAAAAAACCTCCATATTCTCCAAAACTAATTGGGTGGTATTATTCATTTACATTCTCATATGTCCCACAGACCGTCTTAACTACATACCAAAATTTCATTTTGATAAATTCATTTTTATTTCAGTTATCGCGTGAGCGGATAGTCAGACAGATGGAATGACCAAAGTCATAAACACTTTTCAACTATGTTGTAAAGTGTTAAAAAAAATGAAAAAGTAAATAGCACGAGGCTGCTTATAGCTGAGTTGTCGGGTCCAAAATATGCTGTTAGGGAAGAATAAAAGTTGTTTAAAAATGTTAGCAATGTGAAGAGAAATAGGTCTATTAATAATGTCGGGCCTATTCTACCCACCTACTACATTTGATAAGTGCTTTACTTACTTTTTGTAAACGGCCTTATTGGGAACACTATATTTCTTTTTGTGAATGAGTTAGGCTTTCTTGTGACAGTGCTGCGGCCGCATGTATTATTAGTTTAATAATAGTTCAATCTATTATTAGTTGCGAGCATTACTTCTGGTAAATATGAAACATATTCTAAATATAGATGAGATTGAAAATTAAAAATTAATAAAAAAATTACGAATATTTTGGAAATATGAGTTACCATTAAAATATGCTAAATCTCCCATGTTAAAAACCCCCCTCAAATGTTGTTAATATATGTTAGAAATACATTCAGAAATTGTAGAGCAATCAAATAATTAAAATTGTTAAACATGTTTACTTTTATAACGTACTAAACTCATGGGTGACAAAATTATTTTACAGTTCAGCTGCAGCCCACGGGTCACAATATAACTGATCAGCCTTTGCAGAGGTATGCACAGATATTCAGATGGGGTACAGAATAATACGAACACCTGTGAAAAAGTATGCTGTGTTTCACACCTACAGTACAGTCGCGCCACCTGGAACAGAAGCTTACCACCTAGTAGCCGTTAAAGTGAATATATCATTCTCTCAACAGCAGTCATTAGTGTTACATGTCTCTATCATACTCTCTGAGACACGCTGCAATGCCTGACCTGACAGAGTTCCAAAGAGGCATGATTGCTGGAGCATATTTAGCTGAAGCCTCGATGACGGAAACATCAAACATTTTGGGGCGTGAAAGAAGCACGGTATCAACCATTATGACTGCGTATACGACAGACGCTAAGGTGGCATCTTCAAAGCACAACAGTTGGCGAAAGACGAAGGTTATTGATAAGAATAGACGGGTGTTGAAGCTCATAGCGGCCCGAAAGTAGAAGCAATCATTATCAGAGATAACATCCGAAATGAACAGTCATCTGCAGAACCCCATTTCACCCAAAACTGTCGAAAGGGAACTCCATGCTGCGAACATTTATGGCAGAGTGTCAGTTCGTAAACCGTTAGTGACATCAAGTAATGCTTTTAAGCGGCGCCAATGGTGCAGAGTTCATAGAAGCTGATCCTCATAGCAGTGGCAACAAGTCATCTGGTCTGATAAATCAGAATTCACACTATTTCAGACCACCGGGCGTGTTTATGTCTGGAGAACGCCCAGAGAAGCGTTTTCTCCTGACTGCCTCCTGTCGACTCTGACTCATGGAAGTGGATCCCTCTTAGTATGGGGGGGAGGTCCTATCTTGGCGCGGTCTTGGACCACTTGTTATTCTACATGGGGAGATCAAAGCTAATCACTATCGAAGCATTCTGGGGGATCATATCCATCCTTTTGTACAGACGTTATTCCCTGGAGAGCGACCAGTTTTTCAAGACGCCGTACTGCGCGGTGTATTCAAGCACGGTTCAAAGAGCATGACGATGATGTAGAACATCTCAACTGGTCCCCTCAATCTCCTGACTTGAACAGCATTGAACATTTGTGGGGATATTTGTTCGAGTTTCCCCTCCAAACACACTTTCGGATTTAGAAGCTGCTTTGCTGGAGGAATGGCTGCATATTCCCTTAAATATTGTGCATGACCTCTATACATCTATCCCACTTCGTATATAATATGTACTTCAGTCAAAGGGTGGTCCAACCCCCTATTAATAAAGATTTTCTCTTACGTCACAGGTGTTCGTTTTATTTTGTCCCCCATTTATATAATATGCTCAGTATATACTATTTAAAAGTCAGTATAGCTGTTAAACGCTCTCAATTAACACTGCTGAAAATGTAAACAAATACCTGGCTGGAGTTATTAGTCCGTAACTGTTTGTTCTACTTAATTTGATAAACTGCGGCCTTATTCGGCGTAGCTTTCTGGACTTCATGCCAGATGGTTCATTTTCGATTAGGGTTAAGCAAAATCAATTTTTATAAAATGAACACATTTAGAATATTATCGACACTTACGATCGCACAAAAAGTATTTCATTTTTAATTTTACGCAATACCATACTCAGCGGAAAGAATAAATAAAAAAATATATAATTAAGGATTGAAATGGCAAAATTAGTGCCAGTATCATGTTCACATAGAAAATTTCTTTCGATTTCTGATTTTGTCCTTGTTATTTTTAATATCTACGAAGATAATAATTTGAAATGAAACCATTTGCCTAAAAATTTGCCCCCGTATTACTTATTTAATTCTGATAAACAGTATTTCAGTGCTCCTAGAAAGCTTCGGTTGCTAAACATAGGAGTGGACATATACACCATACATATCCTGGCAATTCCCAATTGAATGTAATCAATAATTTAGAATTGAATTGGCAAAATTATTTCCAGTATCATGTCCACCTCGAACATTTCTTTCGATTTCTGCATTTGTCCTTGTTCATTTTAACATCTACGAAAATAATTATTTGAAATGAAACCATTTGCCAAAAAAATTGCCGCCGTATTTCTTATTTATTTCTAATAAACAATATTTCAGTGATCCTAGTAAACTTCGGTTGCTGAAAATAGGAGCGGACAAATGTGGGCGTGGCTACATATACGATACATATCACGGCTATTCACAATTAAATTTTGGAGAGATTTCCTAAAGTCTTTAAAATTCTTCTTAATTGTCAAGATTTTCCGTTTGTTCAAATCTATAGAATAGGCAAAGCCGCCGTAATCCCTCCTAGAGTCCTACGCAAAAGTACAAAACCTCTTTATAAATATTTATTAGTGGGGATATACAACAAATTATTTATAAATTTATCAATAAAATTGCAGAAAGTAATGATATATTACGTTACATATATTTTCCTGTTACCCTAGTTAATGACATTTCGTTGTAGTTGACCTTTAATAACAGCATACATGATCCAGTAGTGTTGTTTGCTTCACTATGATCAGAATTCTAAAATGTGACTTGATTTATTTAAGTTCATATTCTGTACTTAATTTGATGTTAGTGAATAATAACAGATATTTTTTTTTCTTCTTCAAGTTCGTTTAGAAGCAAATTGAAATTTGCCGAATTCTAAGTATTCTTATATGTATCCAAGCATACAAGTATGAGCATATACAATGTATTTATATATTAAATCTGTGAGGGCTCGCGAGTGATATAAAATGGTGGAAAGAGATCTAAGCTCCATTTATAGACAATTTTAAAAGATTATTATTAAACAAGAAAAATTAATCATGCATAAGCATTGTGAAACACTTTCCAACTGATATGCAATTTTATTTATACATCTCTAAAATACGATATATTCAGTACTGGTATATATTGAATTATCACAGTACTGCAAGAATTTATTATATTTGAAAACTTAAAACTTCATCGAAAATAATGAACTTTATTTAAATGACGACATCGAAATATAAATCGCCTGGCTCTCTATGTAAAAACAATAGATATTTCATTCATATCACTTTTATTCCAGACTCCAGAGCTAAATAATTTTCGAGTGGAAAAATTCAGCTATTTTTATACAACTCAACTTACAGCCACTTATTTGCATTCTCCATTAATTAAAATTAGGCTTCGTTATAGAAATAATCACAGTTTGATGATCATCTAAATTAAAAAATATTGTAATTGCGTATGCACAGAATACAGATGCACAGAAAATACGCAAATATAAAGCCGTTTTAGGACGGATGCAACACTAAATATAAATTTAAAAGAACTTACAAAATCACGATTTTTATACTAGGACGAAAAGATAAATGCCCTATTTTATTTTGAAGTAGGTCAATTGATATTTTCATATTATTTTATTTTTATTAATATTTTAACTTTTAATTAAAAAAACTACCGAACATATCTTGTTGAATTTTTTTATATATTTTATGGAATATTTTGAATATTTCCTATATTTTCGAAGAAATTTATGAATTTTAACTTTGCTTAAATATTTGAAAAATTAGGTTCCATAGGGTTCAATGTATTTCACTTTTTCAACCCGGGTTCAATCCAAAGCAAATTCGGTCATATTATCCATTTACATTCCCATATGTCCCACAAACTGTCTCAACAACATAATAAAATTTCAATTTCATTTTGATTGAGTTATTTTTACGGCAGTTATCGTGCGAGCGGGCAGACAGGCAGACAGAATAAACAAAGTCATAAACGCTTTTCAACTATGATGGAAAGTGTTAAAAAAAGCGAAAGTAAAAAACCACCTAATTACCATGTACTTCACTGAGAATTTGTTGATAAATCCATGTACTTTTTTTTATCCAATATTTGTATAGCCAATCAAATGTTGTATAGCCAATTATTGTATAGCCAATATTTGTATAGCCAATCAAAAGTTGGGAAATGTTTGCGCAAGTGTCGAAAATTTCAAAATATCGGTAATTGCTTTGTTACAGGATTTTTAATTCCAGTAAGGTAAAGTACAATTTTCGATGTCTAATATCATTGATGCATAGCCATATTATCGTTAATCCATGCTTCATATGGGGACTGCATGCAGCTACGCAGCTATCATATTTTTAGCTTTGACTCAGCTGGAGGGAGAGACAAAACCGAGGCCGCGTAGTAGAGGTCGACATCTTCTGCAAGAAAGCAAAAAATCTCTTAACTTGCAATGTTGCAAGTTGAGAGCTTTTTAAAAATAGTGGCTGGTCGCCGAAAGTGGGGAGTATCTAAACATGTTTTATGTGTAATATATGTAGATAAATAATTTCCAATTCAAATTTTAAAATCAGTAAATATGGTTAAAATTTATATAGTAAATAAATCAGTCTATATATATTTAATATTTACTTCAATTATATTTATTTTAAATATTTATGTTCTTTAAGTGAACACGAGCTACATTTAAAATTGGAACGTAATTAAAAATTTGGAAGTGTGAAAATATAAATCTTCGAATTCACGTAAAGTAGGTAAAATATTTAAAAATAAAATTATAGAAATAAACAAACCAACGAAACATTTTAAATTTAGAAAACCACGATATTTCGTCAAAGCTTCGATAAATTGAGTTTCTTAATAGCTTCCATTCACTTCGATGGGTTGCTGTGATCTTCAGGTTTTACATGAAGCCGTTATGTGCTCGCTCTGAAGTGCAAAGAACATTACATTATTCTGAATAACACTGATTCTAGTGTTACTGTATGCGTACGTGGAGATATGTGTGGGAATTCAGCATCTGTATATGACCAAATCTTTATCATATTCATCATATTCATCATTCTTTATCATATTCATCTTTATCATATTTTATCAGTGATTTTGTTTAGCATCTGTGTATGACCTAATTTAGCCTAAGTTCATCTTTATCATATTTTCGAAGCCCCCGTTACTCGTAGTGACGGGGGCTATGATATTTTATAAGTGATTTTAGAAAATTTTGTACTTTTACAAAGTTCAAGATCGTACTCCTTATATCTGATATAAAAATGTAGATGCATGTCTGTGCATCTGTGCATCTGCGTCATCTGTAGATGTAAATCAAAGCTACAAACAGGGACAAAATTCAATATAGAAATATTTAGGTCCCCAGATGCTACGGCTCGTTTTTCAAATGAGAATTAGTTAAAATTTATGAACATTTGAAGCCAAAAATCGTGGGAATTTCGACTTCAAAAACACATTTATCAATAATTCATTCAATTGCAAAAGGTTTCCGAATGCAATTAAAACAAAAGCAGGTGCTTTGATAAGGTGGCAGAGCTTTTTGTCGAGACGAAAGGGCAACTGCTTTGTAATGAAGTGGATTTAATTTATCCGTTTTATAACTTTGTGAATTTACAGATTTCGTTGAAATTTTTAATATGTAACAGTATAATATCATTATGAGTATTGTGCAAAATTTGGATGAAAATTCACCAAGATAACATTTAATTTTTTTTTAAATTTATTTTTCGAGTAACGGAACTTTTTACTTTTATTTTACTTTATTTTATTTTTTTTATTATGCATTTTGTATTTTGAATTCAACAAAGCGTTGTTTTGTTTTCCCGGTGTAAGGTATTCTGAAAGTGTGATAAAATGCATTAGATTGCAAATATTGAATCTCAGCTTCTAATTATGCTAGAGCTTAGATACAAAACTATGATTTCTTGAGCTCACGAAGACTATGTATCCGAATCGCATGCTTTCCACAAGTTTATTTAAGGCGTATTAGCAAGTCGATTATAGCAAGTTGATTATTTTTTGTTCTGATCTGGCGTATCGTAAAATCGTTGTTTGGTTTTCCAAAATCCCCTATGTGTTTCGGTGTAATTTTAATCACAGATTTGTATTTTTAATTACAGGCAATGCCTGATACATTTTCAGTTAATCATAAGTTACTAAAAAATGTCTTTATCATTTGAATTTTTTTGTGTTTATGTTCATTATATTTTTCTTGAAAAATATTATGTATTCACTTCTTTTTCTTTCTCTTTTCAGTACACTTCAGGTTCAAAATTTATCTTTCTCATTTACAATATTTTGCTTTCTAAAAACTGAACAATTCATTTTTCGGATTAAAAAGTTAAGGCCAACGGCATCAGTGGTAAGTTTAGCACTTTATTTTTATTAAAATACGTGAATTTTATTTATGTATAGGTGTCACATATCATATTTGAAAGGTAATTGAGAAACAATGATACAGTCTTTGGTTTAAACACACTATAACGCAAATTCCAAAATAATATATAAGTAATTTCTATAAATGTATTTGAGGTTTATTAAATACAACAATTCGCTGCAAATCAGTGTTAAATTGTGATATGAAAAAGATATACGTTCAAAAACGAAAAAAATGTTTTATGTCAAATGTCTTCTATGTGATATTTATAAGCTCTTTCGCGCAGGAATTAGAACAATTTCTTAGTAACTTGATTGGACCCGGGTCAAAAGCATTTTAGACAAATATTATAGCGTTGAAATAACAAATTATTTTACAATTAATAATAAATTATTTTTACAATTTTTATCTCCGCAATTGGCATTTATTAGTAATTTCTAGTTTATAAATTAATATGTCTTATGCCACTTCTGACGAAACATGTTTGATGATTGATTTTTCCTTTGATACATTTTTAAAATACATACTAAATGATCCCTATTAAATTCACTCCATAATTTATATTATTACAAGCATTATAATTTTATATAACTCCAATGGCAACTAAGCTTTATTTCCACTGTAAAATACGTTGTCTCGTAAAACATATTACCTTTACGAAAAATTATTTAAATCGATTTTTGTCTTTTAAAAATTAACTAGTGAAGTATATTCAATTTATGAAAGAATTGGACAGTTTTCATGCCTTCAGGAATAAATGTCTTTTGTCACGATTTCATTACCTCTTCTGTTATGTAACAAGTGTATTGGCATGTAAAAACTTATTCAATATATCCATCGTACTGGAGCCATAACATCGTGAATCAATGGATGAAATTTTAAATTTGCATTTTTCAAGAATTTGAAATATTCTTTTAGCAATAGGTTTTATAACTGCCATTCATACTTTTCAATAAATCGAATTTTGAAGAGGTTTGACTTGATTATTATGAGAAAAAGAGCGTATTTAAATGAAACTGCAGTTTTTAATTTGAATTTAGGAATTGAAAAATATTAAATTAATGTAAATTAATGCTGCTATTTTGCTTCAATTTTTCTGAAGTCAAAAGCGTTAAAATATTAAAATAAAGAATAATAAAGTTAGTTATTGTTTTTGCTCTGTGCACAAATGTGTCATTTTTTTTAATCTTTGTTCTCATTGGATACATTTAGACTTCAGTGATACAAGTACATTAGACAAAGATATAATTATAACTTGAGCAAGAAAGACTAATCATGCATTACGCATTGATTATGAAACACTTTCCAACTGAAACCCAATTTTATTATAAAATCTCTAAAATGCGATACATTCAGCGGTGATATTTTTTGAATTATCACAGAAGTGCAATAATTTCTTTTTCTTGAAAACTTTAAGCTTCATCGCAAAACATGAATTTTATTCAAATGACGTCATCGAAATATAAATCGTCTGGCTCTTGATGTAAAAGCAATGGATATTTCATTCATATCAATTTTATTCTAGACCCAAAAACTAAATAATTTTGCGTGAAAAAATTTAGCAATTCTTATACAACTCATATTATAATCACATGTTTACATTCTGCATCCGTTCAAATTTGGATTCGTTGTAGAAATAATCAAAGTTTGATGATGATTTAATCTAAAAAATGTTGTTTTGGCGCAGAATATAGATGCACAAAAAATAAGCCAAAATAAAGCGGTTTTAGGACGGATGCAACAAAAATATAAGTATAAATTTAAAAAATAAATATCAATTTTTAAATATGAATTTAAAAGATCTTTAAAAATCACGATTTTTACTCTGGTGTAAAACTGGGATACGTAAATCAATTGTAGTACTCCGAATGGGCGGTCGTTTCGTGATCTAGTGACAATATAATATATACATTGCATAAAAAGTTAAAATAAAGTATAAAACCAATATGAAGTGGTAGTACTAACCCTATGGCTTTTCTTCCCTGGTGATGGGCGCATGGACCCATAAATGGCTGGAAAGCAAAAACATGGCAAGGAAAGGTGACATATACACAGTGTGTTTAAAGATTTCCCCAAGAATGGAATTAAATTATTTTAATTCAGGATATTAAAATATTATATGATTTAACTCATAACATTTTCTTCAGAAGCATTTTTTCAACAAATATATACTTTGGGTTACACTTCTTAACCTATATATATCAAATATAACAATAACACAAACATAACATCTCAAAATTTATTTCGAAATTCTAATAAGTGTCATAACACTTCTTTCAATATCTTCCCATTGCAAAGAATTTTACGAATAGAGTAATATCATGTTTTAAATAAATCTATAAATATCAACTGGTCATGTTAGTCCTCAGTAAGGATCCAGTCCACATTTCTCGAATTTAATTAGCCATTAAAATGTCACAGCGGACGAGACAGGCGAAAAGGTAACCATTCTATTTCCAACAATTCCAATGAAAATATCTACTTACGAAGAAGACGATTCATCTAGTAGAACTGGTCCTTTATAAATTTTATAAAATTTGGATCGGACCGCCCGTTGGTCCATTTCGAGAGTTTTCTTTATTCCATCTGCCCGAAAAAGTTGCGTCCCCACACCAAAACCACTACTGCCGTGACGTCAGCAAAATATCATGCCATTCAAAATTACCAATAGGAAAGTCGACAACACCTACCACTTTCTAACCGTCAGAGGGACGGTTCACATCCCGAGCCTCAAAATTCGGAAATTTTTGCTTTTCCCAGCCAGGCAAATAAACAAAATAAAAACCAATACGTCTACTTGAATTAACGGTCTCTCTCAAAACGGAAGTGAAGTCTAGAAATGAAAGTTCAGGAATCGTGCGTTTTCTCGCATACAGAAAAACACTTAAATCAGGATACAGTACATCCAATACAAAAATACATTCAAATTCAGAAAAATCGACAATTTATACAATTCCGACACAACAATATCCTCCCTCTCCGGTCGAAAAATTTTCGAACGCAGATAATTTTTTTTTGCTCAACAGAATCCTGTAGAAGCACCGCCTGCAGCAAGGCGAACGCTAAAGCAGCAATTACCACAGGCGATTTTACAAATAATTTTGAAATGGGTGTCATGCACTAGCAACATCCACACCACTGCACTACTCAAAAAGTCCAGCGACTTGATCAGGGTCTCCGTCGTCCAAGAGTATAAAAATCCAAAAGTTGGCCAGAAAGGGAACACAAGGTTGTCCAGTCTACTAAAGGATCCTTCACAAAGAGAAAAACATTAAAAAAAAACATTCAAAAAATTCAATCCAAAATCAGCACAATGAAAATAATTACAAAACTTTGGCAATTCTTCAGCAGAATCACCACATTCACTAAATAAGAAAACACAAATCAATAAAATAATGAAATTCCAGCTATGTAACTGTGCAATATATGTTTACAAGCAGCAGAAAACAGTGGGGAACTTGTCGGGGTGCCACATCAAAAAAGGGAGTGAAGAAAATGAAACAAAAAATAACCCGAAATTAAATAATAAATAATAATAACAAAATTTCGTAGGTCTTTTGTGGGTTACCCATGTGCTGATTTGATATTGGTATGATTTGAAAAATAGAACCGATCATTTTTTTTTATAATATGGCCCCAAAAAATCATCAAAATCTAAAATCAAAGACAAAGTAATCATTGTAGTATAGATTAAATGCTCATAATTTTTGACGACGAAGCAAATAAATCCAACTTCATTACCCTAGGAAGAATCGTTCTTGAGATATTTATTTCTTACAAATTTTGAGCGTTGGCAATATTTTACACTGTAGTTCAAACATTTTTTAACTAAATTTCTTTCAATTTGGTAGTCAAGTCACTTTTGGGCTTCTTGGGTGCTGTTTAGATTTTGATACGATTTGAAAAATTTAAACCTGCCCTTTTTTTAATGACCATCAAATATAGTGAAAATCTGAAATAAAATACCTTATATTCTTGATAGTTGAAGGAAGGTTTGGCTTTAAAGAACTTTCCAGTTGTGAGGACGCCGCTCTCAGGCTGATTGAAACGGTTTCATCACATAAATCTAAACATTTTGTTTCCTTGACCACCGTAGACATCTGCGGAGCCTTTGATAGTCTCAATTGGAACATTTTACCTTTAGCTCTTACAAAAATTAATCTTCCCCTTACTTTTCAACATTTTATTTTTTCGTATCTTTCAAACAGACAAATTTCTCTTTCCATTGGTACTTCCCTTATCAACAAATTTATTTCCATGGGTGCTCCACAGGGCTCGGTTTTATCGCCCTCCCTGTGGAGTATTTATTTTAATGATATTCTTAATCTGAACAATGATCTATATCACCTTCAGGCTTTCGCGGATGATCTCGCGGTGGTCACTTACTCCTCTAGCCTTAAATCACTCCGTTTAAATACCAATAACCTTCTTGATGTCATCTCCTCCTCTCTTTCAAATTTGAAATTATCTATTGCCCCAGAAAAATGCAAATCCATAGTTTTTAGCAAAAACAGATCAAAAATTAGACAGCGTCCCTCCTTTAAAATTCAAAATTACAGAATTCAAACTTCTAGACAATTAACCTTTCTTGGATTAACAATCGATGATAATCTTAAATGGAGTTCCCACATTTTTAACCTTAGAGAGAAATGTTTTAAGTTTGCCAGTACCTTTGGGCGGGTTACTGGCAATAATTGGGGAATAGATAAATCCTTTTTAAAAACCTGGTATCTTTCGGTTATCGAAAAGATTATCATTTTCGGCGCGGGAATTTGGGGACAAGCTTTGACTGGGGCTCAGGTCAAAAAACTTTTATCTCTCCAAAGGATTTTTCTTCTAAAAATTGCTTCTGGTTTTCGGACTACTTCCAACATTTCTCTATATTCTTTAACTGGTATCCCTCCCATACATTTTGTTATAAATACTCAATATAAAAAATATAATTTTTGGAAACTCCGGAATAACCTTTTTACTGATCCGTCCCTCCCCTCCCCTTCAAACTTCGATTTTAATTCTCCCTCTTCACTTATCCCCCCCCATCTTCGTATTGCTAACCTTTTACCTCTTGTTCCCTCCACCTTTTCTGATATCAATGTTTACACCGATGGCTCTGCCATTGACGACAAAATTGGTTATGCTATTTGCATTTTTAATAAAGACACATTAGAAAACACCTTTACTTTCAAACTCAACCTTGGGAACACAGTTTTTCAGGCGGAAATCGCCGCTATCCACTTTGCTATCAAATGGGCATCTTCTAATAATTTCAAAATTAACATCTTTTCAGATAGTCAATCCTCTATTTCGGCCCTTAAATCTATTAGAAACAAATCTGACTTTCTGTCCAAAATTAAACTTGAAGCTAATATTAATAAACATTTAATCAACCTTTGTTGGGTCAAGGCCCACTCAGACATCTCGGGTAACGAGGCCGCCGATACAAATGCTAAACTTGCTACCTCTTCCGGCACCCCCACCTCTATACCTTTTCCATATTCCTTATTAAAGAAACACTGTAAACTCGACATCCTAAATTCTTGGCAAAACTATTTAAATGATTATATTTCCCTCAGAAACCACGATCCAGCTAGAATATTAAAATCTCTCCCGAATGTTAACTTTAATACCCACATAACAAATAAATATCTTGTTTACTTTATTACGGGCCACGGCCCATTCCTCGATTACTTATACTTTTTTAAACACAAAACAACCTCATGCTGTACTTGCGGATCCTATGGTGACGCAGACCACTATGTTTTCACTTGTCCCCTTACAAAATCTTTCCACCTTTCTAAACCTTCTGCTGGAAACTCCGCGGCCTGGTTCTCGAGTGTCTGCTCCAACAAAACTTCTATTAACAAGATCAAAAACTGTGTTCTCATAGCGAGAGAAATTTCTAATAAAATTACATAATCAGCCTGGGAGCCTCTTCTGCTTTTAACATTTTCTCTGCTCTCTGGACCCCCCTGAGGTGTCGCTTTTTTGGTGGAGGTTTTTGCTTTGTTTTTGTAGTTGGTTTTGTTTATGTGGTTTGTTTTGTTGTGCTGTTTATATTGTATTGTATGGTATAGTTTTTATGTTTTGTTTTGTTGCCATTCTTTTATTTGTCTTGTAACTGTGTTGTGATTCAATTTTAACCTGTCTTGTAATGTTTTGAATCTAAAATAAAGTTCCCGGCCACACACTTAGCTACAGTAAACCTTCGGGTCTGTCGTGTGGTCTGGGTTTTCAACACTTCAACACCTGCGTGGTTCAGAATCAAATCGAATCCCAATTGTACATATGGAGCACGAAATCTCAGGAAAATAATTCAAGCTTCACGTTATCTTACAGGCCATCCGAAGCTAGTTGTGGATCGCGTCATCCAAAGAAAGGGATACTTTGGTCATCCTGAAGCAACAGTTCTTGCAATGCTTGTTGACTCAGACCAGAATGTGCGAGAACTTGCCCTCAGTAGGATTTTGAAAGCAAGGAAAAAAACGAGAGCAGGATTTCGTGTGCTCCAAATTCCTGAACTTAACTTTAAAGCTAAATCTTACTTGGATCTCATAGACTGGCAGAATTGCCAACTAACGGAACCCCCGGTTACCATTCACTTGTCGAACGAAGGCATAGTACAACTGATAAAGTCTGGCGAATGTCCATTGTCGGTATTGGGAAACATAAACTTCCCGTGCCACACTCAGTGTGTTGGCAGAGGAGTAAAACTGATAACAGAAGCTTTCCTTACAGTTATCATAGAGACCAAGCGTGATGGATACATCAGATCCAGAATGGAGTCGATGCATGTCATGCCATCGTTTGAAATCAAAAACCAGTATAGAGTGAAAAATATAGAAACAAGTGAATGAAATACTCTTAATGCACGTTTGCAAATTTTATTCTGAAATTCGAAACACACTTATTTATACAAAGTCTGTGTATTGCATGAGTAATAAGATTTATTGTTTAATGTTCGTAATTATTATATACGGATATCTAATTGTGAAAGAAATGTTTAAAGCTTCCAAAAATAAATTTTTAAGCAAAAGTCTTCCATTTATTACTAAATCTGGACTCCTAAGTTTTCTACACTTTTGCCTAATTTCGCATATTAAATCCCAAAGTGGAACCGGAAGATAATTATTGATTACTTTAAGTTTATGCACTTTTGTTTCTTATATGTTCTTCCAACTTTTCCGCGCTAGCGGGAAAAGAAAATCGGAAAATAAAAAAATCACTGAAATGTGAAAATTTACATTATTTTCTGCTAATTTTACATATTTAGACTCCAATGTGGAACCGGAAGATATTTATTGTATACTCAAAAGTTTTGCACTTATGTTTCTCATATATTCTTCTAACTTTTCTGCACTAGCGGGAGTAGAAAATCGGAAATTAAAAAAAAAATCACTGAAATGCAAAACTTTACATTATTTTCGGTTAATTTTGCATATTTAGACCCCACAGTGAAACCGGAAGATATTTATTGATTAATCTGAAGTTTTGTACGTATGTTTCTGAAACCATTCCACAACTTTTCCGCGCTAGCGGGAAAATAATTTCGGAAGAAATATTTTTACGCTACGCCCTAATGCGTAATGCAGAAACGCTATTAAAGTGTATTTTGATAAAGCAAAAAGGAGGTATAATACGTGAATTTTTCCAATAAACTAACAAGTTGGACCTACAAAGTTGTTGTTGACTAAATGACCTCCTGTTTCGGCGGAGCCAATTCAGGACCACTGACGTAGGAAAGAACGAAGAAAGACACAAGACGAGTGAACAAAGTTTATTACAAGAAAGCATCACTGACGAAGGTCGGAGGGGGTGCAATTTCACGGACGACTGACTTTCGCGGAAGACTGACTGAAGACTGACTTTATCCTCAAGAAGCATCCATGCCTTATCCGGGATTCGAACCCGAGTCCACAAGACAGCAGCCGAAGACGCTATCCACTTCACCGCCTGGGCGGCACCTACAAAGTAATTTAGTTATTTTTAATTTAAACTTTTAAAGAATTTGTTGCATGAAACGTAAGTATAAGGTTGCATGTGAGTGAATAAAATACGATAAAAAATATAGTAAAATTAATACAATATAGTAAAATATTAAATTATTGAATAGAAATCACAGAATTCTTATATAATTGGCAGGTTTTAAACATTAAAATATATAATAACCACAATTGTTTGTTCTTCCTAATTTGATAAATTGCGGCCTTATTCGGCGCAGTATTCTGGACTCCACACTTCAAGTTCAAGATTACACGTGATTAAAAAAAATCATTTTCTATATAATGAACACATTTAAAATATTATCGATACTTACGATGGCACGCCAAAAATACTTATTTTTTTTAATTTTACGCAATACCATACTGAGCGGAAAGATGAAATAATGTTTTCTGTTGTCAGTGCTCAACTAAATGCTGTCTTAATCGCTGCAGACGAAAAAATTAATTTATGACTTGTCGGTTTATAAATAAAAAATTATATACTTCAGAATTGAAATGGCAAAATTTGAGCCAGTATCATGTACACGGCGAAAATGGCTTTCGATTTCTGCATTTTTTCTTGTTCATTTTATCATTTACGAAAATAATTATTTGAAATGAAACCTTTTTTCCTAAAAATTTTTCCCCCGTTTTTCTTATTTAATTCTAACAAACAATATTTCAGTGCCCCAATAAAACTTTGGTTGCTAAAAAGAGGGGTGTATAAATGTGGGCGTGACAATATGCACGATATATATATATATATATATATATATATATATATATATATCCCCGCTATTCACAATTGAATTTTGACCTTACACCTTTCTGGTAGGTCGGACGGCCTGGGTCTCAACAACAACAACAACAGCAATTGAATTTTGGAGATATTTCCTAAATTCTTTACAATGTTTCTTAATTGTCAAGATTTTCAACTTCTACAAATTTTTATAAAAGATAAAGCCCCTGTCTAGAGACCTACGCAAAAGTACAAAACCTTTTTACAAATAATTATTAGTGGGGACATATAACAAATTATTTACATATTTATCAATAATATTGCAGAAAGTTATGATAAATTATGCTACGTATACTTTCCTGTTACAATAGTTTAAGACATTTCGTTGTAGTTGACCTTTAATAGCGGCAGACCAGATCCAGTAGTGATGCTTGCTTCACTATCATCAGAACTCTAAAATTTGACTATATTCTGTACTAAATTTGATGCTAGTGAATAGTAACAAATATTTTTTATTCCCCTTAAAGTTCGTTTAGAAGCAGATTCAAATTTGCCGAATTCTAAGTATTCTTATATGTATCTACGCATGCAAGTAAGCGGGTAGATACATACAATGTATTTAAATGTTAAGTCTGTGAGGGCTTGCGAATGCTATAAGTTTGTGGGCAAATATCTAGGCTCTATTGATAGACAATTTCAAAACATTAACATTAAACAAGAAAGATCAATCGTGCATAAGCATTGATTATAAAACACTTTTCAACTGAAATGTATTTTTATTTCAACATCTTTAAAATGCGATACATTCAGCCATCATATATTTTAAGTAATTATAGAACTACAATAATTTATTATATTTGAAAACTTGAAACGGCATCGAAAAAAAAAAGAACTTTATTCAAATGACGTCATCGAAATATAAATCGTCTGGCTCTCTATGTAAATGCAATGAATATTCCATTTAACGCTTTTATTCCAGGCTCCAGAGCAAAATAATTTTGCGTGAAAGAATTCAGCAATTCTTGTACAACTCATCTTATAATCGCTTGTTTACATTCTGCATTCATCAAAATTAGATTTCGCTGAAGAAAAAAATGAAAGTTTGATAATCATTAAAACTCAAAAATATTGTACTTGGGTTGGCAAATAAGAAAGATGCACAGGAAATACGCAAAAATAAAGATGTTTTAGGACGGATGCAACACTAAATATAAATTATAAAGAACTTTAAAAGTCACGATGTTTAGAATAAGAAAAGAAGATGAATGCTATATTTTATTTTGAAGTGTGTCAAATAATATGTGTGTAAATATTATTTTAATTTTTATTTAAAATCCTACTGAACATATTTTGCTGAAATTTTGTTTATATATTTTATGAGATAATTTTAATATTTTCTAAAATTTTCGAAGCAGTTTGTGAATTTTAACTTTGCTTAAAAATGTTTGAAAAATTAGGTCCCATAGGGTTCAATGTATTTCACTTTTTCAACCCGGGTTCAATCCAAAACTACTTGGGTGATATTATTCATTTACAATTTTCCCACATGTCCCACAAACCATCTTAACAACATACTGAAATTTTATTTTGATTAAGTTATTTTTACGACAGTTATCGTGCGAGAGGGCAGACAGACAGACAGACAGACAGATATAATGAACAAAGTCATAAACACTTTTCAACTATGTTGGAAAGTGTTAAAAAAGCGAAAGTAAAAATCCACCTAATTACCATGTACCTCCTGGAGAATTTGATGCTAAATCCATGTACTTTTTCATCTAACAATTGTATAGCCAAATAAAGTTTTAAGTAAAATGAAAAATTTTCAATTAGAAATTGAAAAGTAAAACAGTGGCGGAAATGTTTAGTGAACCAACATACTTTCTTCAGAATTTGATACTATATTCATGTCAATCATCAACTAATCTATATCTACAGCAGATCTTGAGGAATGGATTGTCCAATGAAAGCGTTTCAGAGAAAACAGTAGTATGACAACATTTTTGCCACCAACATTTAAAGAGGTCAGACAAACAGCGGCTGCAGACCCTTTTGGTTTAGTCGAGTGGTCTGGGTTTGCAACACATAGCGGGTTTTAAAAAGATTGTACGACTAAAATATGTTTTATGCTATTGAGTGCAAACCCTCGTGTCCTTTCTAGTTCAAAGAAACGCTTAAAATTGGAGATACTTTCAGACCCATGCTAATTTTGATTATGTGACATTTTTGAATAAAAACGTATACAATTTAAGTTTTACATGAGGCCTCTACAAAGGATGTTTCAATTAGAAAATTATTTCTTATTTTTAAATATTTCGAAAAAAAAATATCCAATTCTTTGATATGCAGCATTTGTCGTGAAAATATTGTAGAAGTCACAGAATCTAAATTAGTTACAGAACTTGACCTCCATTGTAGAAGTTATAGAATCAGTTTTGCTCAATCAAGCGAAACTGCGAACTGACCAAATTTCACAAAATTCGATTAACAAGATAACCCTGGCGCTGATCAGATTTTGGTACAATTCAGGATAAAAGAGCCTACATTTCTTTACAAAATAACCAAATCACATGTATGCAAAATGGCAATGCAAAACAGCAATGCAAATGGCATGCAAAATGACAAAATCACATGTATCTACTTTAGCTAAAGAACTAAATGACCAATTTTTACAAAAATTGGTAGATAAGTTCCTTATAGGTTACCCTTGTGCTACATAGATTTTGGTACGATTCGGAAAAATGTGTAAATTCAGTATAATTTCAAATAATTATGTCTGTTATTTTGCGCAATTAAAGTCAATTTCATGAATTATTAGAGAAATAAAAAGGCAACGCATTTGGGTCTGCAATGAAAATCATGTGCTGTCGACATCAGATTCTGTAAATTACACTGTAAATTCAGTGTAATTTTATATAATTATACCTGTTATTTTGCGCAATTAAAGTCAATTTAATGGATTATTAGATAAATAATACAGCAATGCATTTGGGTCTGTTGTGAAAGTCACGTGCTCTCCACATCAGATTCTGTAAATTACACTGTACATTCAGTGTAATTTCAAATAATTATGCCTAGTTATTTTGAGCGATTAAAGTCAATTTAATGAATTATTATAGAAATAAAAAGACAATGAACTTGAGTCTGTAGTGAAAGACACGTGCTGTCGACATAATATTCTGTAAATTACACTGTATATTCAGTGCAATTTCAAATAATTATGCCTGTTATTTTGCGCAATTAACGTCAATTTAATGAATTATTAGAGAAATAAAAAGACAATGCACTTGAGTCTGTAGTGAAAGACACGTGCTGTCGACATACGATTCTGTAAATTGCACTGTATATTCAGTGTAATTTCAAATAATTATGCCTGTTATTTTGCGCAATTAACGTCAATTTAATGAATTGTTAGAAAAATAAATAGGCAACGCATTTGGGTCTGCAATGGAAATCACGTGTTGTCCACATAAGATTCTGTAAATTACACTGTTAACACAGTGTAATTTCAAATAATTATGCCTGTTATTTTGCGCAATTAAAGTCAATTTAATGAATTGTTAGAGAAATAAAACGCAATGCATTTGGGTCTGCAGTAAAAGTCACGTGCTATCCACATCAGATTCTGTAAATTACACTGTAAATTCAATGTAATTTCAAATAATTATGCCTGTTATTTTGAGCAGTAAAAGTCAATTTAATGAATTATTAGAGAAAAACACAATGCATTTGAGTCTGTAGTAAAAGGCACGTGCTGTCCGCATCAGCTATTTTAAAACTACATCTAGATGTGCTAAATAGATTTTGGTACGATTCAGAAAAAAAGTGCAAATTCAGTGTAATTTCAAATAATTATGTCTGTTATTTTGCGCAATTAAAGTCAATTTAATGAATTATTAGAGAAATAAAAAGGCAACTCATTTGGGTCTGCAGTGAAAATCACGTGCTGTTGACATCAGATTCTGTAAATTACACTGTAAATTCAGTGTAATTTCAAATAATTATGCCTGTTATTTTGCGCAATTAAAGTCAATTTAATGAATTATTAGAGAAATAAAACGCAATGCATTTGGGTCTGTAGTAAAAGTCACGTGCTATCCACATCAGATTCTGTAAATTACACTGTAAATTCAATTAATTTCAAATAATTATGCCTGTTATTTTGCGCAATTAAAGTCAATTTAATGAATTATTAGAGGAATAAAAGGGCAATGCATTTGAGTCTGTAGTAAAAGTCACGTGCTGTCCACATCAAATTTTTTAAAACTACATCTAGATGTGTATCGGACGACCAGATGGCCCACGAAATTGATAAATGCCAAACATATCTGGAGTGAATTTTGTACACCATTAATTCGATGTGACGAAGTAAGTATATACACTTTAAAATGTATGCACTCTACAGAGAAGAAAGCTGCACTGTCCATATCAATTATTTTGCATGGCATTTAATTTCGAGACAAACTGTAAATTATTTTCAACCCTACTAAAATAAATTCTGAAGAAAAATTAAATAAATTCAGTTCTAATTAGTTCCTTTCTTATTATTTGTAAGATAAAATATAACTAAAAATATATATAAAAAAGTATAAATATTAAAAGGAAGTATTAATAAGAATTTACTTGAAAGACGATCTTAATTATCATTCGGCAAGACACACTTAATTATGACTACAGATAAATTTAAATTAGCGTCTTACTAATTCTCTGTGGAGATGCTAAATACTGTCTTTATATAAAATGAAAAAAAAATAAATTGGGGGAAGTTTCATTTGAAATAAATGAAGATGGTTTTGCGAAATTACTTAACTAGATACTTTCGAAAGCGATATATTTTTTTAAGTTTTAATAAAAATGATATACTTCTTTCTTTGGCATAAAATACACAAGCTATTAAATAAATTCTGATTAGGAAATTATTAATAAATGAAGTACTGGGAAATTTCATATTGTTACTTCCCCTACAGTGTATGGTAATGTATAGAAAAATTATGAGAATCGTGTTGAAAATCGCAACTCGAGTTTTTGACGGATCTGCACGTTTTGAGATCTCTAGCATACGAAAGAACTGTATTTAGCGTAATGCTTGTGTGTCTGTGTGTCTCGCTGTACACTGTATGTTTTCACTCTAACTCAAAAACTAATTGGCCAAATTTCGTATCATTTTATAGGTAAGTCACATATGCGCAACACTGGTGCCGTTTAAATGTTGGTTTCTAGTGTAAAATAATCTGCCTTTTTTTGCGAACCTCCTATTTTTTGCGATTGTTACGACGTATTCTCTTAAATCGTGGGTACGCTCTCAGTGAAACAGCAGCAAAATGCTTCACTAATTTCACAAGACAAATGCTACTTTTCTCAAAGCATTGAGTTATCTCAACGTAGATTATACCACGACTTTTGCTTTTCAACTGAGCTACTTATCTTTTCATACAATCACCTTAGAAACTTCCAAAAGGGCCTGGTATCTTCAAAAATATTCATTATTTCCGTAAAGTTTTCGTACTTTCTAAATGTCGCCAAATTTTCGATAAATCAGCAAACCCTGCCATGAGTTTTCAAATATGATGATCCTACTTTACCGTCATAGGAATCAATTGCTACCTTCAAAGACGTGTTTCCGTTTTGGTTCTCAAAAGAGCATCCGGTGAAGTTATTTTACATCTTCGTAATAATATACGTCGCAGATTTGCTTTCAAATTTGGTATCATTATTGTTCTTTACATCACGGCAGGAATAAAATTTCACCTGCTTAGTTCGGAATTACATTATTTTCAACCAGCAGATATGCCTGTCGTAGGTCGTTATTCGTTATTTAAAATACATGCAAATCTTAAAAACGATTCCCTTAAAAAATGAAATGTATATGAGTATGTATTTTCTCTGTACAAAATTATCTAGCGCTGACAAATATACAGTATAGAACATCCGGATCCAGTTCCTAAAACGATTCACAAAAATTTTAGTAAAGTAAAAAACAATTTTCCATGTCTACTGCATGATTGTTATAAAACCATATTATCGTTAATCCATGCTTCATACGGGGACTGCATGCAACTATGCAGCTATCATATTTTTAGCTTTGACTCAAAAAGAGGGAGAGGCAAAACCGAGGCCGCACAGTGGCGTTCGACATCTTCCGCAAGAAAGCGAAAAAGCTCTTGATTTGGAATGTTGCAAGGCAAGAGTAAATTAAAACAAGAAAGATCAATCATGCTTAAAGCATTGATTAAGAAACACTTTCCATCTTCAATGCAATTTTATTTAAACAAGTCTAAAATGCAATACATTCCTCGGTAATATTTTGAAACATATCACAATAAGGCATTAATTAATTATATTTGAAAACTTAAACCTTCATCGAAAAAAATGAACTTCATTCAAATGGCGGAATTGAAATATAAATTGCCTGGTTTAAACATCTCTAAAATGTTATACATTCCTCGGTAATAGTTTTAGAATTATCATAATACTACGATAATTTATTATATTTGAAAACTTCATCGAAAACAACTGATATTAATTCAAATGACGTCATAGAAAAAATAACACACCTGGATCTCTCTATAAAAACAGGATTTCATTCCTGACATTCTCCCATTCATTTCATTCTTCACAATACTATAATAATTTATTTTATTTAAACATTTTGTTTAAGACCATGGAGCTACAAAAAATTAAACTCTATGCTTGAAACTTCATCGAAAAAAATCGTCCTTTTCTTTATGAAATCAATTAATATTTCATTCATATCAGCCATGCAGACTCCATGGACTAAATTATTTTGTGTTAAAAAAATACAGGAATTCTAATACAACTATTTCTATATATTTTGCTGTTTACATTTTACATAGGTGAAAAATAGGCTTAGTTGTAGAAATAATCAAATTTAGATGAGCATTTAAATTCAAATATATTGTCATTGCGTTGTTTCAGTATGTAGATGCACAGAATTTAAGCAAAAATAAGTAATTTTAGGACGGATACAACACTCTATATGAATTAAAAAGAACTTTAAAAATCACGATTTTGAAACAAGATGGATGCCATATATCATTTTGAAGTGGGTCATGTGATCGTTTCATATCATGGTCACGTGATCGTTTCATATAAGAGGTGTAATTATTATTTTAATTTTTATTTAAAAAACTACTGAATATATTTCGCTGAATTTTTTATATATATTTTATGGAACAACTTGAATATTACCTAAAATTTTCGAAGCAATTTGTTAATTTTAAATCCGCTTAAAAAATGTTTGAAAAATTAGGTCCCATAGGGCTCAATGTATTTCATTTTTTCGACCCGGGTTCAATCCAAAACTAATTGGGTGATATTATTCATTTATTTTCCCATAGGTTCTACAGACCGTCAGAACAACATACTAAAATTTCATTTTGATTAAGTCATTTTTACGGCAGTTATCGTGCTAACGGACAGACAGACAGACAGACAGGCAGACAGAATGAACAAAGTCATAAACACTTTTCATCTATGTTGTAAAGTGTTAAAAAATGGCTGCTCGCCGAACGTGGAGAGTATATAAACATGGTTTATGTGTTATACGTAGTTAAATAATTTTCAATTCAGATGTTTAAATCAGTAAATGTATTTAAAATTTATATTGTAAATAAATAATTCAATATACATTTGAATATTTACTTCAACTATATTTATTTTAAATATTTATATTCTTTAAGTGAACACGAGCTACATTTAAAATTGGAACATAATAAAATATTTAGAAACATTTAAATGTGTTGTACGATTCGGAAAAAAAATAACCTGTTTTTTGAAAAATGGCCGCAAAAATCATCAAAATCTTAAATAAAAACTACGTATACTTAAATATATCCATTAAATGCTTATGTTATACGTAACTTTTAACGACGAAAAGAATAAGACCAATTCCATTACACTAGGACAAGCCGTGCTCGAGATATTTTAGATTTTTCGTATTTTCTTTACGCCACCTTTGAAAATAAGTCCAGTTACCAAATGAGAACGAAAATTGAATTAAAAGTGAAATAAATTTAATTAAAATAAAGAGAACGTGGATATAGTTCTGCAGGGAAAGTCATGTGCTGCCAACATCATATTTGTATTTATGCAAAAAAAGAATCTTATGCATCCGTAACAATATCAAATAAGTATCGTGAAATTTTGTGCAATTAAATTTATGGATTATGAAATAGAAAATAAACGAGTCTGTGAATTGAAATGAGTGAGTCTGTTGGTAGAATCATGTGTTGTCTACATCAGATTTTTCATAATACATTCAAAACACTCGCCGCGTATATTCACCATCTGATTAGACGCAAAAATACTGTGCCAATAAAGAGCACCTAGTTATAAAACATGACTAACTTTTTTAAATTAACTAATTGAATTTTCTTTCCAATTTGAAAGCATTTTGAATTTTTCACACGTCAGTCCTTTGTCTCAGTTTTATTACGCGTTCATTCATGTCACTCAAAAGTTATATTTCTAATGAGAAATAAATTGAACGAATTCGCGGTATTCGAAGTCATATAATTGTTATATGAAGAATAAACATTTTTAATTATCACGTGGGGCGTACTATAAATATTGATCAAGTCTTGGTTTTTACACGCTGTACATACATAAAAAGAATAATCTGAGAAAATAAATCTAATCTCTATTTAATTTCTTAAACCATAATATATAGGGAATATATATTGTTTTGCGAAAATTTTCGACCGACATTTTGATGCCAATATATGTTCTAGGACGTCCTGATCACGTTTGGACTATTTCTAGAGTGATATCTCTCTGTCGTCTGTAATCAATTTCACAATAGCTGCCACAAATATTCATGGAATTCCATAACATGACACTTTATAACAAATATTTCCTAGTGTCCGTCTGTCTGTCTGGTTGTCTTCCTGTCTGTTACGCCTTCTTAGCCACTTCCAGAATAGATTGTCTTGCAATTTTGTGCACGGGTCGATCGTTCGATAAAACCTCCTGGAAAAATCGAACTTTGCGAAAATGTTCTGAAGAGGGGTTGCTCCACACTAAAATGTTCGAAAGGTGAAATGATAGAAAAGCGTGCTTAGCAATGAGATAGCGGCTTTAAATTTTGTGTACGGTTACATCGTTCGAAAGGAAGGACTGGAATTTCAGATTTCCAATATCTCGCTACTCTAGGGGGTGCAGCACAGCAAAATGTTCGATTTGCCGAATAGATTAGAAACGCCTTCTTTAAAATTTAATAGAGGCTTGAAATTTAGTATATGGGCTAACCATTTGATAAAAAATACCGAAGACGAATAGAGTTTTCTTTAAATGTACATTTAAGGGGGTGCTCCATAGGAAAACGTTCGAAAAGTTAAATGATAAAAAAACATGCTTCTTAATAAGGTAGAGACCTCAAATTTGTTATATGAGTAAATCGTTTGAAAGTAAGAATGTGTGTAATTTTAGTTTTCTAAATAATTTCTACTTTAGGGGGGGGGGGGTGCACACCAAAATGATTGATTTAAGTAATAAATGAGAAACGACTCTTTTAAAATGAGATTGAGACTTGATGTTTCGTACAGGGGCCAATCACCTGATAAAAAACCCAATAGAATTTTCAAAAAATGTCCATGGGAGTGCGTACTTCACACAAAAATATTCGAAAAAGTGAAATGATAGAAAAATTATGCTTTACACCGGGATAGAAACTTTAAATTTGGTGTATGAGTAGATAGATTAAAAGATAGAAATTTTGTAAATTCAGTTTTCTAATATTATCTACTTTAGGGGGGTGTCACACACCAAAATGTTCTATTTTCCGAATAAATAAGAAACTCTTCTTTTGACATGTGATTGAGGCTTGGTATTTCGTATATGGTCCAATCATCTGGCAAAAAACCCATGACGAAGAGTTTTTCAAAAATGTTCATTTAAGGGGGTGCTCCACAGAAAAACGTTCGAAAGGTGAAATGTTAAAACATAATTCTTTGATAGCAGATAAAGACTTCAAATTTGGTGTACGGGTAGATAGTGCAAAAGAAAGAAATTGTGTTGTTAGAGTTTTACAATAATTGCAACTATAGGAAGTTCCGCACACCAAAATGTTCGATTTGTCGAATAATGAGAAACACCTAATTTAAAATGTGATAGCGGCTTAAAATAATGGTCCACATTAAAACGTTCGAAATGTGAAACTCTAAAAAAATATATCGTGATGAGACTTCAAATTTATATATATATATATTTACATATATATATATATATATATATATATATATATATATATATATATATATATATGTGTGTGTGTGTGTGTATTATTTGTGGATAATTCGTATGGTGGGTGTGCTTTATCGCGTTATTTTATATACATTATATTCCTTTCTGCATGCAGAACTCGTCCATCTCAATGAAGTATTCAAATTAAGCAATAACTATTCCGCATAAACTTAATTATACATTAAAATTCTTATTTTGTTTTTCAGTATAACTTTTAAATAAGCGAAACGTAGTTTAGGACTGACTTAACTCAAATATAATGCGTTAAAAAGAAAATAACTTATTGCAAAACATGACCGTATTTAAACATTTAATTTGTTAATTTGCGTTGAAATCTTAACCGTGAGAATTTCCTATCTTTCGAGAAATATATTTTACTTTAGTTATATTATGTGTTTATTAATAACCTAGTTCGTCTCAAAGCCGTAAAATAATTAGTGAATTAATTTGTAATTTTTGTGCAGCTGAGCTCTATGAATTTTACGTGAAAATTAATTTTTATTTTAATTAAACTCGATGAAGATGCTTGTTCATGCAAAAAATTCATTTTACTGAAGTTAACTGAAAATTATTTTCAGAAATAATTCAGAAATAATTTATTCCGGAATCTCTACAGCTTTCTTTATAAAAATATATGAATAAATTTCTGTTACGAAACATATTATAAACAGTTTAAAACTGGACCAATGTCCTAGAATATAAGACAATAATGTTTTAATGATTCTTCCCTCTCTGAATGTGTGTAAGCTAGCTCTCATAATATTAAGGTGTGCGCCTACTTCTAAAATACAACTGTTGGTCAAAAATCCGATTTTTATTTTTGGCTTTATTAAAGCCTGAATTTTTAGTTTTCTAAATCAGTTTGAATTTTGTTTCCATCTTGCTTAAAACTTGAGTTACAGGCATATTAATATTAGTCAGTCGCAAGTTTTTGAAGCCGAAAGTAGCATTCCGCCACAGGAAGTGAACTTAAATGTTTATTTACATTAATATTGTACTTAATGTACGCATCAAAATTTGTTACTACATATAAAATGAATTTAAAAAGAAAAATACAAAACTTTTAAATATTTAAAATGTCTTGAATATATGTGGCAACACGAAGTTTTACTCATATATTTGGCATCAAAATTAGGATACTGTGTTTGTTTATATTTCCGTAGCGTGTTTGCAGTTTTCTGTTACGAGTGCTCATAAAATTTAAAATTATTTTCTTCTTCTTGAAATGGGAAAAAAGTGCAGCTAGAAAAAGAAAACGCCAGTTTCATGATGTTTTTCATGATCATTCATTAATTTACGAAAAACGATCTAAATAACTGTGAATACAGCGACTTCATCAAAGCTGGAAACATCTACTGCTTCAGATGTTGAATTGGCGAATCAGTCAGTAAGTGAAAACAGAATTATTGATTTAGAGCTTCTGTTTAATGTTTTTTCTGCGATTTCCTGTCCAAACTGTTTTAGTATAGGATTGGAGTTAAATGACAAATCCAGATATGGATTGTGTTCTCATTTTGTTCTAAAATGTAAAAACTGTATCTTTTTCAAAGGTTTTGCTTCATCTACCAAAATTAATAATGAACCTGAAGTAAACAAAAGATTTGTATATGGAATGAAGTAAATTGGTAAAAGTGTCTCACCGACTTATAAATTTTCAGTACAATGAATTTGCCAGGGCTTGCGAAAGATACATATGAAACACATGAAGTAAGCATTTTGAAAGTTGGATCAGATGCAGCTGAAGATTCTATGGCAAAAGCAGCTGGAGAAGATGTTTCAAAAAGAAAAAAAGTGATGAATGTGGTGTTTCTGTGGATGGAACATGGCAGCGTAGATGACATACATCTTTGAATGGCTGCGTTGCTGCTATTTCAATCGATACTGGGAAAATATTAGATCTGGAAGCCATGTCGTCATATTGTCGTACATGTAAAGAGATACAAAAATTGCCAAAGAACACTGTGTTTGAGTCGCTTGAAGCTGATCATGTGTGTTAGTGTAATTTTGAAGGTTCGGCAGGAAAGATGGAAACTTTGGAAGCATCGATGATTTTTCAGAGGTCTGTGGATCAACGAAAATTTAAATACACGAAATATTATGGTGACGGAGACTCCAAAGGTTTTTTATGTGTGCAAAATACTTATGGTGATAATAGTGTCACAAAATTTGAGCGCATTGGGCATATCCAAAAACGTGTATGTTCACGTTTGCGAAAACTGGAAACAAAAACTAAAGATCTCTCGGGCAAAGATAAATTGACAGATGTGATTATAAACAGGATCCAAAACTACTATGGAATTGCTATTCTTGCCAATGTAGGTAATTTCAAAGCATGCAGCAAAATGTGATAGCTGGTTAGTTTCATTGTGCGTCAAATTCCAAAAAGCTAATGCCTGGGCAATGTCCTATTGGAAAAGACAGCTGGTGTTATTATCAGCGAGCTCTAGCGCAAGGTAAAACACGTGCAAAAGAAAAATATCCAGGTTTATCTAATAATATTCTGAATATTATAAAGCCATTTTATTTAGAACTCTGTTCCAGAGAATTGTTAGAGAAATGTCTGCATCGCAAAACTCAAAATGCCATTGAGTGTTTTAACTGTGTAATATGGCAGAGAGTGCCAAAATGTGTTTTCGTTTGTCTGCAAACTGTGAAACTGGAGACACATGATGCAGTGATACAATTCAATGAAGGTTATAAAGGCTGCTTAAAAGTTTTAACTGATCTGAACATTAAAAATTCCAGGCTATTTCATCTTGACAGGTTAACGACAGCTGGATAATGTTCGAATTGGTGATTCGATGGGTCATGCGACGTCTGTTGCTTATACGTAGAAAAATCTTAAAATCCATCAGGAAAAAAAAATAACTGTTGTAAATAACACAGATGGTGAACTTTATAAATCAGAAGCCTTTTAAAATTAAATTTTTCATTTAATAGGTAAAATCTGGTATTTAATTATATTTTCTGCTTTTTCTCAAAATGAGATTTTTAACATTTTGCTTTATCGCAAAACATCGTAACTCAAAAAATTATAATTGCAATATTATGAAACTTTGCTAAAATACTCTAAAGGAGTTGAGTTAGGTAATGGACTTCTACTATGATTATAGTTATCTTATTTTTCATTTTTTATTTGACACAAGTTATGAATTGTCATATATTTTCATGATTTTTCTGTGTGTAAAACCATTAACTTGTATATTTTTTTGAAATAACATAGTTATGTTATGATAGTGGTTCATTCCCTCAAGGAGGTTTCAGTCATTATAATAAAATTTACAGAATAAAAGTATCTTCATTTAAATTTGAGTTTTGATGTTTTGCAAAAGTGTCATTTTATAGCAATTTTTATGCATGTTTTGAGCCTAGAAATCAAAATATGTAAAAATATACATATTTTTACATGTTATTCACAGTTTTTAGCTATATTCTATAATGTAATGCACATAAGTAGGAAATTTTTAAAATATTAAAAACATCCCCTTTGAAGGTAGACAGGTACCTTAAAAGCAGTAATACTGCAGTAATAATTATCAATAAGAACTATACTTCTTATCACTTTGTAGCCAAAACGTAAAAAAAAACATAAAATAAATATTACAATTACTGAGACGCTTATAATTTATAATGAACCGTTCTTGATATATTAAATGTTTCACTTTCCATACCATAATAACAAATATATTTATATAAAAAGGAGCAGGTCTCTGGCTTGACTATACCAATCTTGTACGTACCAGTTAAAGAACAAAACCGCCGTTTTCTTCTATATGATATTTATTTCTACCATAACAACTTAGTCATCGATTAAAATCTCAATTAAGGTCATATTTTAAACTTGATAAAATATTAAATTTCTAATTTTCCCTGAATAAATTTTTAAAACATTCGAAGCTCTGCTTCATTAAACACATATGTGAAGTGTTAATCATGCGAACATTATTTCAAAACATAATGATATTTTTTTAAATTGATTAATAAATTTGTTTTATGCTTTTGAAAAGAACAGGTTAATTTAGCTACCTTTACAAATTATCTTTTGTCTCTGTTTGATTACGCGTTTATTTGATTTTCTTTGTGAAATTAATTCAGATAATTGGCTTCATTTAAAGCCATGAAGTTATTAGTGAGTATTACTTTCTATATATTAATTAATAATACTTTCCTATTAGTTAGTATTTCTTTCTTTATATTAATTAATATTACTTTCCTTATATACAATAATGTACAAGGAAAATATTGTGACGGGGTCGAAAATTCGAATTTGAAATTTCGACGGGAGAGCACGTCTCAAGCATCCCTCATTACGAATCGAACATTTTTGAGGTGATGTCTGTGTGTGTGTGTGTCAGTGAGTCTCTGGAGACGATATCTGACGAATGAATGGACTGATTCGAACGAAATTTGGTGCAAAAATCACGATCCGTGAATACTGGGAGCCTATTGTTTTTATACGCAATCAAATGTTCAGATCCTCCCTCCACTAAATTTTCGAGTGAAATTTTGAAAAAAAATCATAGAAAAATCAAAACCTTCAATAAAGTTACGCAAATAGACTTTTTATTATGTAATATGTCATTAGAAAACGATTGACATCAATTTTAGAATGCTAGCGTGAGCCGTTCTCGAGATACTGCACATTTGAAAAAAAGAAATATGGGAAAATCATGTAAAATAAAAAAAAAATATTACCTATTGAGGGACATGTTCATTTTTTATATGTAATATCATGCGATAAATTTGATGACATCATTCTCGTGGATCTAGCTTGTTCCATTCATGAAAAAAGATACTTTGAGTAATACTTTCGTATTTGATCGCCAATATTCATTTATCTCCTATAAGAATAATTTATTTCTCCATCCATGACGCTTGGCGAGGTTTTGGCGGCGAATTTGTTGGAATGTCGCTAACTTGGTAACTTGTTTTGATGTTGGTAAATTAACCCAAAACTCGCCAGATATATAAAAATAAGGCTATATCAATGAAAATGACGACTAATTCACGAAAATTCAATATCTTGGAAAGAATATCTACTATAAGAATAACCAATTGTTTTTACTGTTAAAGTAATAAATCCATTGCATTATATAAGGAAAGTCATGTGTTGCAAACATCAGATTTTTTTTTATTGTTCCAAGAATATTATGATATATACGCAGGATATTTTATTTTCTAATTAAAATAATCTTGAAGCAATATTTATCCCGAAAAATTAATTCAAGTTAATTCGGTAAATATCAGCAAAGATTATTTACATTTTGCGGTAGCTTTCTATAACACTTTTCCTAACAGATTTGAGGACATAATATGGGGATAATTTGAAATCCCACTAGTATTAGAATTCACTATCGTCACTTAAAACTATACCTCTTATAATAATGACATCATTTATGAAATACTAACGATAACAATTTTTGATATGTTGCATATTATGAGCTAAATCGTTCAAGAATGTATTGTAAATGAGTAGACTTCTCCCCCCAGTGATTGATATGGTATCTTGGAAGTTTTCACAATAAATCACTATCTTACTATTAGCGAGTGAAAACCCATGTTTGTAAGTTTTATAATATTAGCTACATTATTATATCTAACATAACGAATAAGGATTTTCACTTTTTCTCCTGACGTGGGAAAAATGATCTGGGGCTAAGGTTCTACTGGGGCATCTGAAATTGGATCTAAAAGTAGAACAAAACTGGGCCAAATTTCAATTTAAACAACTATTTTCTACTCTAAGCGACATGCATTGTTAAAAAATTTCAATTTATTAAAGTGTCTGATTAAATTTTAAGAGAATAATCTTCCCTGCAAGTAACAGAATTGAATACTTGTATAATAAAATTTTTACTTTCTATACAGTGAACTGGAAACGACAACTATTTCACCAGTTCTGATCCCCTCAGAAAATCTGCAATAGCAGTATAAATAAAAATGTTTGCGATACAATCTAATACAAAATGTGTACAAACGAATAGCATCTGTGATATTTTGAAATTACGAGGTGAGGAATGGCAGGAAGAAAACCCATACATATGGAGACGGAAATAACTGTGTAAGTGATGCATGCAGAGTTACCAAATGGAAATTTTTACGGTACAACAGGGTACAAACGTACTACAAATGAATGATATAATTCAAATTTGGAGGCAGTATTTCTTTCAGGTATACCCTCCGGGGAGAAAACCGCTCCTCCCCCCCCGGGAACGAATATCCCCGGAGAATTTTTATGTTAACCTACTTTATATTTGTGTGACACGGTATTCATATATATTTATAGGACATATAAAAAACTTGCCCAACTAACATTTCATTTGTCCCCCCTCCTCCCCCCACGTCTAAAAATTCCTAAAAGATACGCTGTTCGGAGGTAAGGGTGGGAAACTGTCGAAAGTGACCTAACCACCACACACATTAAAATTAGATTGGCAATGCACTGAAAGCGGTATAATTCAAAATGTTTGCTGAACAATCTGGTATAAACGAAGTACATGCCAATGGCATTGGTAAAGTTTTGTAATCCGGAGGTCATTGCAGTGAGCTGAAATTTTCCAGTCCCACTCTTCGTATATTCAATAGAAATAAATGCATTGTAAGGAAATATTCACCTCGATGTCGATTCGGAATCAGAATTTTGCCTTGTGACATTAAGAAAATTCAATTTCTAAAGAAAACATTGTTTGGTCAATGTTTGAAGCTCTCGAATTTCATTAAATTTGTCGGATCTTTATGTACACAAAAACACTTTCGACCAGAACCTGAAGTTCAAAGTTACAGAGTCCACTTCAACGTTAAGCATTTTGGTCAATTGCAATTTCGTCCCAGTAGCTCAACGTTAGAGCGTCGGCTGGCCAGTTCGGAGATCCAGGGTTCGATTCCCGTATGGGGCAGCAAGGTTATTTACAATGGCGCCCGAACAAATCAGCCCTGTAAGTTAGTGCAAAGATGTTGAAGGCCTAGAAGTGACCCTGTTACTACTAGTATGGATTCAGAGGAATTTGAGATATGGTGCACCAATTCCAAATTAGGAGGATAACGACCAAGCAGCAAACTAACCATGGTAAAACTTTTTTTCATCCTACGCCGGACCTTGGTTTTTCAACCATCAGTCTCTGTCGGGCAGCCCAGTAAAGTCTTGAACGAAACGAAAAATCATCCTCCGCAGAATTTCTATCTGCGACGTTATTAAGCACAGGGCAAGTATAGAGGTGGTCACCAGTCATGTCACGAAGGCCACAAAGTGGGCGTATCGGAGAATCCGACAAGCCAAAACGATGTAAATGTTTCTGTAGAAAGTCGTGGCCAGTCTTGAGCCGGAAGTTAGCCACTCCCACAGCTCTATTGAGGGAGAACGGGATAGGCTTCCTTAACAAAGAAGACCAAGTCTTTCCCTTCGCAAAATCCTTGTAAAATTTTTGTCGAAAGGAGCCAATTTTTAGTTTAACAAGTCTTTTAACAGTGTGATAGTCCAGATTCGGGCAAGGTTGCTGAAAATTCCAGGCCTTAAAAAAGACCGTTTAGAAGAGCAGCAGCAAGATGTACCTAACGCCGAAAGACAAGAGAAGGCTGCACAGAGCGACAGGAGTCGGTCGTTTAGTAAAAACAGGAGGCACCACGTGAAGGCGACTCACATCACCCCCCTTGGTAAAACTAGTAATAGGAGGCTGACCTTTGGAAAAATAGCAGGAGGTGGTCAGTTAGAGTGCCAGTTGTACTCCAATCTGACATCAGAGGGTGGAGAATGCAGAGTCCACTTCAACGATAAGAACTTGCAATTTCGTCCCAGTAGCTCAATGGTAGAGTGTCGGTTGACCAGTTCGGAGATCCAGGATTCGATTCCCAGTTGGGACAGCAAGGTTCTTTACAATGTTGTCTAATATTTGTTAAAATCTTCAAGAGCTGCGATGCCCGAACACCTGGTACAAGCAATGCTACAGAGGATAGACCAGCATGAGCCTCTAAGATTTCAAGATCTGACCATCCAATGGCATCGAGGCATCCGGCCAATAGCAAGTCTGTGACTAGGTAGTAAGAACTGCATCCCAATCTTGCACCCACGAATACGACCCAGTTTTTCATTCCTTACTGACATCGAGTTCCAGCGTTTTCACAATGATTGCTGTTAGTTGTATGACACGGTTGGATGACTTGTTGTCATTGGACAGTCAGATCTTAATGTTCTAGATGGCCATGTCATGCTACAATGACTAGAATATCAGCCACTATATTTCGGGCACTATATAACCATGCAAGCCCATCCTTTGTTTAACAAAGGCTTTGCCTGGGCAAGGTGTTCGAGCATCTCTACCTAGAAGATGGCAATGCATATTAGGCTATATAACTGACAATTGAATTTATAAAGTATTGTTCCTTCCAGACATACTAGCACTTCCATTTTGTACACTATCTGTACTCCGATTTATTTGTACTCCGATATTTTCCATTCTCTGAATATTTCTAACTGCACATAACACTGGATCGAAATGTCAATGCAGATAGCAGCATTCATGAACCTTTTTCGTGATAATTATGCGCAAAATCTATTTTCCCTCACAGTTGGATTTTTGATCCCATCAGAAAACTTTTATTCTACATATGAAATATATCTTAGGCGAAACAAAATTAGATTAAATGATTACACAAAATGCCCAATAAAGGCGTAACCTGAAAAATAATTAGTTTTAATCTATATAGAAATTCGTACACTAACATTAAATCAGAAAGAGATGGCTAAAGTCCCCAGAAAGTGTGCCATGAAAAATAATACAATTTTTCAGAAAATTTAAAGATTATATTCAGTTCTTTCAGTTTTTACTTTTTGCAGTGATTATTATGAGAAATCGAAAGTAATAAAAGGTTTTTCTTTTGCACTTTCTGTAAAATACTCCACAAGAATCATTTATCTCGGTGTCAAAAGTAAGTTTTTTGTTCATACTTTCTCATTTTGAAAAGTCTGGACATTTTATCTTTATTTCGGAGCCGTAAATTTCTAATATAAATTATTTTGCTTTAAGGCGCAGACATATATATCATGCAAGTATACATATAAAGTACATCGTGTTTCATAAGTTATTATATTATAGTTTTCAGATAGCAGTACCTTTGGGAAATAAATGTGAAATCTTTTCGTATATGTTGAATGAAATTTCTAAGTTGTAATTTCAAGATTGTGAAAGTTGTTAAAATTATTTAATGTGAATTTATTTCCTTAAATACTTGTTTCACTAGATTCTTTACCAGTACTTTGAGTACATTTTGCAGATAGCAGTACACATTTCAGATAGCAGTACCTTTGGGAAATAAATGTGAAATTTTTTCGTATATGTTGAATGAAATTTCTAAGTTGTAATTCCATGATTGTGAAAGTTGTTAAAATTATGTAATGTGAATTTATTTCCTTAAATACTTGTTTCACTAGATTCTTTACTAGTACTTTGAGTACATTTTGCAGATAGCAGTACACATTTCAGATAGCAGTACCTTTGGGAAATAAATGTAAAATCTTCTCGTATATGTTGAATGAAATTTCTAAGTTGTAATTTCAAGATTGTGAAAGTTGTTAAAATTATTTAATGTGAATTTATTTCCTTAAATACTTGTTTCACTAGATTCTTTACTAGTACTTTGAGTACATTTTGTAGATAGCAGTACACATTTCAGATAGCAGTACCTTTGGGAAATAAATGTGAAATCTTCTCGTATATGTTGAATGAAATTTTTAAGTTGTAATTTCATGATTGTGAAAGTTGTTGAAATTATGTAATGTGAATTTATTTCCTTAAATACTTGTTTCACTAGATTCTTTACTAGTACTCTGAGTACATTTTGCCAACTAAATTAAAATATAATGTATAACTATGTCGCTCGGTATAGGTTGATGTAAAGCATCATTCCCTTCGCATATTTTGAATGGGGAAAAGATGATCTGTGTTGTGTGTAACAATGGTACAAGTTATCTAGGTACCTTTCGATATTTTTTTGGTTTGAATATTTTTGTTTGTTTATTTATTTTGTAAATTATACAGTTTTGATAGATTAAATGACTGCAGTTATTTTTGTTTGAATCGGACCGAAAATGGCAAAGTTATCGACGGTGAAATTTATAACTATGTTGCTCGATATAGCTTGATGTAAAGCATCATTCTCTTCGCATAATTTGAATGGGAAGAGGTTGATATGTGTTGTGTGTAACAATGGTACAAGGTACCTAGGTACCTTTCGATATTTTTTTGGTTCTTTGAATATTTTTGTTTGCGTATTTGTTTTGTAAATTATACAGTTTTAATAGCTTAATTGAATTCAGTTATTTTTATTTGAATCGGATCGAAAATGGCAAAGTTATCGACGGTGAAATGCTTGAATGTAACGTTTGTAATCACTACACCGGGCGAAGCGATATATCTGCCGTATAGCGCAGATGTTCCTGCACAGATGTCACAGATCTAAAAGTTAAATTTTTTACACATTTGAACCAGTATATTTTTATAATACAACTTACGTATTATATATAATCAGAAAAAATTATCAATATATTGGATTATGCATTGAGTTCGGCAGAGGCATTTATTTATATCACGTCAACAAAACCCAACTGAACTATGACGAGCTCATATACCGTAACCTCTGTGGAAAGTTCTGGAGAAGCATTTAACTCGTAAAGTTCATAGCCAATCTATGAAATTCGTGAAGTTTTTAGAGATAAAATCGCCAATTTAACGATATTCCGGCAAATTCATCACCGACAAATTCACACCGATATGAATTTATCCTTTTCTCTTGAGTCTTTTTTGTCTCTTATATTGGTGGTGTAGCTACTTCGTCTTTTTACAGTGCAGAAAAAGACATTTCTATCTCTTTAACCAGTTGACACAGCTACCTCATTAACTTATGTTGTATTATTAATGATGTTTTTTTATTCTTTGCAGATTGATTTTACAGTTCAATTAATGTTCATGTTTATGGAGAAATTACAATTTTAAGTGATTCTGATTTTATTTTATGTTGTATCATTAATGATGTTTTTCTTTGCAGAATGGTTCTACAGTTCAATTAATTTTCAAGCTTATAGGGTAGTTATGATTTTATGTGATTCTGAAATTTACTTATGTTTTATTATTAATGATTTTTTCTTTGCAGATTGATTTTACAGTTCATTTAATGTCCAAGTTTATAGGGTAGTTACGAATTAAAGTGATTTTGATTTTAACTTATGTTTTATTATTAATGACTTTTTTTCTTTGCAGATTGATTTTACAATTCAATTAATGTTCAAGTTTGTAGAAAAATTACAATGTTTAGTGATTCTGAATTTAACTTATGTTTTATTATTAATGATTTTTTTTGCAGATGAATTTTACCCTTCAATTAATGTTAAAGTTTATAGAGAGACTACAATTTTAAATGATTCAAATTTTATTTTACGTTGCATCATAAATGATGTTTTTATTTGCAGATTGATTTTACAGTTCAATGAATGTTTTTAAGTTTATAAATAAATTACAATTTTAAGTAATTCTGATTTTAAGCACCCAAAATTCTAAAGACATTCCGACATCACTGCTAATGTTATTTATAAAATCAGCACTATTAAAATGCGTACGACAATGCGTGTTAGGTATGCGTGTGCATGTTACCAGGTTGAAACCGTAGTTGTAGTTCTTAAACAACTATTTTAGTAAAATCAAAGTGAAAATGTAAAAATTTAACATATTTTTCATTATTTGCAAAATAACTGCTGAAAATCCGAAAATTTCGTTAACTGTGGGCTTTTGTAACCTTTATTTACAACGAAAATTCTGGATGTAAATGCCAGACGTTTAGCTGAAACGAAAGGTATGAATCTTAAAATGAAAGCTGGAAAAATGAAAACTTAAAAAATTAATGGGTTTTTATTTATTTGTAAAAAAATACCACTTTGCAACCTTCGGCTATTCAGGTAATTAAAATTCAATTCTGGGAGCATAAAATCGAAGTTTGTTTTAAAAGGGAGAAATAGATCTAAGGATGAGAGTTGTTAAAGTGAAAATTTTGAAATATTAATAAATTTTTAATTCTTTAAACTGGATTCTGAGCAATTTTTCCAATTTTCAATAAATCCGTTCGTAATTGGCTAATGATTTGTGGCACAATTCCTATCTTAACACTGATCTTGATACGAAGAACAGTCTGAAATGATATCTGAACTTTGATCCTCGATAATATTCCAGGATTTGTGGTGATTATTTTCACGATGATTATTTGTGCGAAAAATGCGACATTGTGGATGTTTACTATACATGTCGAAACTTGATGTTTCGACGCATTTTTTCTTTGCAGATTGATTTTACAATTCAATTAATGTTCAAGTTTGTAGAAAAATTACAATGTTAAGTTATTCTGAATTTAACTTAAGTTTTATTATTAATGATTTTTTTTGCAGATTAATTTTACCCTTCAATTAATGTTAAAGTTTATAGAGAGACTGCAATTTTAAATGATTCAAATTTTATTTTACGTTGCATCATAAATGATGTTTTTATTTGCAGATTGATTTTACAGTTCAATGAATGTTTTTAAGTTTATAAATAAATTACAATTTTAAGTAATTCTGATTTTAAGCACCCAAAATTCTAAAGACATTCCGACATCACTGCTAATGTTATTTATAAAATCAACACTATTAAAATGCGTACGACAATGCGTGTTAGGTATGCGTGTGCATGTTACCAGGTTGAAACCGTAGTTGTACTTTTTAAACAACTATTTTAGTAAAATCAAAGTGAAAATGTAAAAATTTAGCAGATTTTTCATTATTTGCAAAATAACTGCTGAAAATCCGAAAATTTCGTTAAATGTGGGCTTTTGTAACCTTTATTTACAATGAAAATTCTGGATGTAAATGCCAGACGTTTAGCTGAAACGAAAGGTATGAATCTTAAAATGAAAGCTGGAAAAATGAAAACTTAAAAAATTAATGGGTTTTTATTTATTTGTAAAAAAATACCACTTTGCAACCTTCGGCTATTCAGGTAATTAAAATTCAATTCTGGGAGCATAAAATCGAAGTTTGTTTTAAAAAGGAGAAATAGATCTAAGGATGAGAGTTGTTAAAGTGAAAATTTTGAAATATTAATAAATTTTTAATTATTTAAACTGGATTCTGAGCAATTTTTAAAATTTTCAATAAATCCGTTCGTAATTGGCTAATGATTTGTGGCACAATTCCTATCTTAACACTGATCTTGATACGAAGAACAGTCTGAAATGATATCTGAACTTTGATCCTCGATAATATTCCAGGATTTGTGGTGATTATTTTCACGATGATTATTTGTGCGAAAAATGCGACATTGTGGATGTTTACTATACATGTCGAAACTTGATGTTTCGACGCATTTTTTCTTTGCAGATTGATTTTACAATTCAATTAATGTTCAAGTTTGTAGAAAAATTACAATGTTAAGTTATTCTGAATTTAACTTAAGTTTTATTATTAATGATTTTTTTTCCAGATTAATTTTACCCTTCAATTAATGTTAAAGTTTATAGAGAGACTGCAATTTTAAATGATTCAAATTTTATTTTACGTTGCATCATAAATGATGTTTTTATTTGCAGATTGATTTTACAGTTCAATGAATGTTTTTAAGTTTATAAATAAATTACAATTTTAAGTAATTCTGATTTTAAGCACCCAAAATTCTAAAGACATTCCGACATCACTGCTAATGTTATTTATAAAATCAACACTATTAAAATGCGTACGACAATGCGTGTTAGGTATGCGTGTGCATGTTACCAGGTTGAAACCGTAGTTGTACTTTTTAAACAACTATTTTAGTAAAATCAAAGTGAAAATGTAAAAATTTAGCAGATTTTTCATTATTTGCAAAATAACTGCTGAAAATCCGAAAATTTCGTTAAATGTGGGCTTTTGTAACCTTTATTTACAATGAAAATTCTGGATGTAAATGCCAGACGTTTAGCTGAAACGAAAGGTATGAATCTTAAAATGAAAGCTGGAAAAATGAAAACTTAAAAAATTAATGGGTTTTTATTTATTTGTAAAAAAATACCACTTTGCAACCTTCGGCTATTCAGGTAATTAAAATTCAATTCTGGGAGCATAAAATCGAAGTTTGTTTTAAAAGGGAAAAATAGATCTAAGGATGAGAGTTGTTAAAGTGAAAATTTTGAAATATTAATAAATTTTTAATTATTTAAACTGGATTCTGAGCAATTTTTCCAATTTTCAATAAATCCGTTCGTAATTGGCTAATGATTTGTGGCACAATTCCTATCTTAACACTGATCTTGATACGAAGAACAGTCTGAAATGATATCTGAACTTTGATCCTCGATAATATTATAGGATTTGTGGTGATTATTTTCACGAAGATTATTTGTGCAAAAAATGCGACATTGTGGATGTTTACTAAACATGTCGAAACTTGATGTTTCACTTTCCTTATATACATGTATAAGGAATGTATAAGGAAAGTATTGTGACGGGGACGAAAATTCGAATTCGAGTTTTCGACGGGAGAGCACGTTTCAAGCATCCCTGATCACGAATCAAACATTCTTGAAGTTATGTCTGTGTGTGTGTGTCAGTGAGACTGTGGAGACGATAACTGACGAACGAATGGACCGATTCGAACGAAATTTGGTCAAAAATCACAATCGGTAAACACTGGAAGCCTATTTTTTGTATACGTAATCGAATGTCCGGAACCCCCCTAAATTTTCGAGTGAAATTTTGAAAACATGTTCAAAAAATCAAAACCGCTAATAAAGTTACGCAAATAGACATTTCCTATGTAATTTTTCATTAGAAAACGATTGACATAAATTTTAGAAGGCTAACATGAACCGTTTTCGAGATATTGCACATTTTTCAAAAAAATTATCAAAAAGTCATATAAAAAAAATCCTATTGAGAAACATGCTCACTTTTCATATGTAATACCATGCGATAAATTGTGTGACATCATTCTCGTAGAACTAGCTCGTACCCTTCAGGATAAAGGATACTTTGAGTAATACTTTTGTATTTGAACGCCAATAGTCATTTATCTGCTGTAAGAATAACTTACTTCTCCGTCCATAACACTTGGCGAGATATTGGCGACGAATTTGGCGGTATGTCGCCAACTTAGCGACATTTTTAATTGTTCCCAAATTAACAAAATTCTCGCCAAATGGATAAAATGACGCTAAATCAATGAAAATAATGACTAATTGAAGAAAATTTAATATCTTGGAAAGAATATAAATATTTACTATAAGAATAACATTTTTTTTAACTGTAAAAGTTACAAATTCATTGCATTATATAAGGAAAGTGATGTGTTGCCCACATCAAATTTTTTTATTCCGCACCAACGATCCTATTATTATATTTTTCAGAACAAAATGCAACATTTGACCCTCTTTTTAAAAGCACTCATCTCTTTTTATTAAGGTTGGTTGGGCTATTTGGTTAGGGCTTTTTGACGATTTCATAAAGAAAACGTGGCGTCATTTGGCTTCAATTAGGCAAAAGATAACAGATTCTAAAAACGTGTCAATAAACACTTTTAATATATGGACTCTATGATGTACAGCGGGGAGAATTATACTGGTGTACCTGTTAACTTCAACATTTCTAAAAAAATGTGACAGCCAAATTAGTACAATATTAAGCAAATATAAGTTTTTATTTTCCTTATATACATAATGTATAAGGAAGGTATTGTGACGGGGTAGAAAATTCGAATTCGGGTTTTCGACGGGAGAGCACGTTTCGAGCATCCCTGTTCACGAATCAAACATTTTTGAAGTGATGTCTCTGTGTGTGTGTGTGTGTGCTTGAAAGTATGTGTGTGTGTGTGTGCTTGAAAGTATGTGTGTGTGTGTGCTTGAAAGTATGTGTGTGTGTGTGCTTGAAAGTATGTGTGTGTGTGTGTCAGTGAGCCAGTGGAGACGATATCTCACGAACAAATAGAGCGATTCGAATGAAATTTTGTACAAAAATTACAATTTGTGAATATTGGAAGCTTATTATTTTTGAACGTAATCGAATGTTCAGAACCCCCTAAATTTTCGAGTGAAATTTTGAAAAAAACATCAAAAAATCAAAACCTTTAATGAAGTTACGCAAATAGATATTTCTTATTGAATTTTCTCTTAGAAAACGATTTGCATAAACTTTAGAACGCTAGCATGAACCGTTCTCGACAACGGTTCATGCTAGCGTTCATTGCACATTTTTTAACATTTCGTTAACATAGCGTTCATTACACATTTTTTAAATAAATTTATCAAAAAATCCCATAAATTAAAAAAATATATATATTAACTGTTGAGAAACATGTTAACTTTTCATATGTAATATCATGCGATAAATTTGGTGATATTATGCTCGTGGATCTAGCTTGTTCCATTCATGAGAAAATATATTTTGAGTAATACTTTTATATTTGAACATCAATAGTTATTTATCTGCTATAAGAATAACATATTTCTTCATCCATAGCGCTTGGCGAGATTTAGGCGCCGAATTTGGCGGAATATCGTCAACTTGGCGATTTTTTAAAATGTTGCCAAATTAACGAAAATCTCGCCAAATGGATAAAATGACGACTAATTGACGAAAATTCAATATCTTGGAAAGAATATAAATATCTACTACAAAAAAACTGTTTTTTATTGTAAAAGTAGTAAATTCATTGCATTATATAAGGAAAGTCATGTGTTGCCCACATCAGATTTTATTTTTATATAAAACAGCAATTTATGTTTTTTAGACAAAAATAATTCGTTTTATTTTCAATGATTATGTAACGAGTCCCTTGCTTGTTTCAAGACATACTGTTAGCAGTCACAGAACCGGATTAACAAACTTTGGAATCATACACCTAGTGCAGCAGTGATTAAACAACATTTAAAGCGTTCCAAAACTTTTTGGGGATTTTAGAGAAAAATTTCTCAATTAAACGAGAAATAATAATGTGTACATTTTAGCTTTTAAAAATTTAATATAAGTTTAAAGTAGCAATCCAACTTTTTATTACATCCGGTACGTGATTCTTTAAACGCTTTATTAATAACAACGGCCAAAGAGTAATATTAGGTTCAAAATACCAGGTTTTATCCAGAAAAACGACCAGTTAGCAAAATATAAATAAAACTTTAAAATAGATATCATTTCAATAGTTTACTCTATGAAAGAATGCACTGGATTTTTGAAACATTTTAACGATTCTGAAAAAAAAAGTATTTAAACATATGCTTCTGACTTTCTTTCTCCAAAGTTTTGTACGTAACTACCAGAATCTTTTAAGAACTTAAAACTTTAAATACGTGATTACTAATAAACATCCTCCCAGAGCTCTTTTTTCTTAAGCAACGCATTAAAGCGAGTTCCAGACAAAAAAAACTTAAATAGCTCCTTCTCTTTATACATGTGATGTCTAATTTCAGTCTGAAAAATGTATCTCTTCCTTTTTTACTTTCTTATCTAAATTAGAAACTGAGTTTATTTCCGAAAATTGGATCCGTCACAGTCCGCTTCATTATCTTGAGTTCTTTTCAAAGAATTTAAGAATACTTTCTTTTATCTAGATAATTCTAAAACACCCTGCGCATTTATTCGAATGATTAAACGATCGAATAATTACTCATTTGGGTAAAAAGTGCGTGCGGTTCTATCTTTTGTGAAATTGGGTAGTTAGTTTAAATTTTGTGTCTATCAAAATTATTGAAGTTTTAGCACTATTTATTTTTTCATTCTTAGGAGTGGTTAATAGCGTCGTTATTTGTTGTGTCGGAATGAATAAGTACTGGGGAAGTTTAATTACTCGACGTGTGTGCGTAGTAATTATAATTATATAGTAAAGGTAGAAAAGATAACCGGAAATTACTTCATAAATAACAAAATGCAGGTTAATTTTTAAAATTAATTTTAAACAATTTTTCTAAACATTTAATGCAATTAGTTACACATCTTGCTTACGCTCAAAAGAAATTGAGACACATATGCTTCACAAATTATCAGATTATAAGGTGTAAAATTTTAGAACATTGAAACTGCTGGCTACTTTTTAGGAGTTTATGGAATCAATTCATGTTTTGGAAATGAAATTAATTATCATGGGACATTTTAGTGTTATTGAGGAATCTTAAATCGTATTACTAAAGAAAAAATAAACTAGTAAGTAACCACTAAATATCCACAGTATTTCAAAATAATATTTATTGGCCATGAGAAAATATGTAATTTGGCCGACACATTGCTTCTATATAAATTGAAAAAAAAATGTTATTATGGAAAAAGAATACCAAAAATTAGCTTATACAGCTTAGAGCACTATATAGCTAAAAATATGTAACTTTAGCCAGTTTTTAGCAATGATTTCAGCCCCTTTTTAATGGTGTTAACGGCATACTCGTTTTTTCATTGCTCCCATGACTCTTTTTTATAGTAAGGTTTTTCATCTATGATTCGTGGACGTGGTGCGTAGGCGTTCCTTCACCACGGGGGAATTAGTAACGAACAAACTATATTATTTATTTCGACATTTAAATGGAATATTTTTCAATCCGAACAAACGCCCGAGTAAATTTCCCTACCTTGTTAAAACATTAAACAAATTTATGAAATACACTTTATTAAAATTCCTCAAGCCACCTTTCATCATTACATTTTTTAAAATAATTATATGCAAAAGTATATATAATATTTCAAACTAGTTTCTATTTGAATTTACCTTTCAATTCGAACTTTTATTATAAAAGTTTAAAACAAAATAACTTTACCTTCCTTCAAATTACTGGTCTACAGAAATAAAAAAATTTTCCCCAGAAAATTTGATGATCGAAAAAGAAATTTCATAAATGTACAATATAAAATTGTTATGAGAAATTCTTTTTTTTTCGAATCTTTTTCAGAATGTTAAGAATTAAAACCTTACAGCTCAAATTTACCATATCTTGATGAAAAGAGCACGTGATTATAATATTTCTTTTGAGCTTACAAAAATATATTTTTTGTTCATTGAAGGATTGAGTGCAGTGGGAATCAGAGATCCAGTGGGAATCAGAGATAGACGGGTTAGTGGGGATTAGGAAAGTGTTTAAAGAAAAATCTGTTTATGCAGATTAATTGTCAGAAATATGTTCCCCTATTGGAGAAACGCATATTTTGAAAATGAAAGGGTGAATAGGGCAAAATTTTTTTATGCCACATACAAGAACAGTCGCCAGTTCAAAGTTCAGTCGCCAGTTCAAAGTTTATAACAATGTAGTTATATACATTTAAAATCTTATTTATAAAAATCTGATGTCGGCAGCACATGACTTTCCTTATATAATGCAATGAATTTATTACTTTTACAGTAAAAAAAATTGATGTGGACAACACATGACTTTCCTTATATAATGCACTGGATTTACTACTTTTAGGGTTAAAAAAATGTTATTCTTATAGTAGATACTTATATTCTTTCCAAGACATTGAATTTTCTTCAATTAGTCGTTATTTTCATTGATTTAGCGTCATTTTTGTCAATTTGGCGAGATTTTTGTTAATTTGGCAACAATTAAAAATGTCGCCAAGTTGGCGACATTCCGCCAAATTCGTCACCAAAATCTCGCCAGGCGTTATGGACGGAGAAATAAGTTATCCTTACAGCAGATAAATGACTATTGGCGTTCAAATACAAAAGTATTACTCAAAGTATCTTTTTTCATGAATGGAACGAGTTAGATCCACGAGAATGATGTCATCCAATTTATTGCATGGTATTACATATGAAAAGTAAACATGTTTCTCAATAGGAAATATTTTTGTTTTATTTTACATAACTTTTTGATAATTTTTTTGAAATATGTGCAACATCGCGAAAACGGTTCATGTCAGCGTTCTAAAATTTATGTCAATCGTTTTCTAATGAAAAATTACATAAGAAATGTCAATTTGCATAACTTTATTAGCGGTTTTGATTTTTTGACGATTTTTTCAAAATTTCTCTCGAAAATTCAGGGGGTTCTGAATAGTCGATTGCGTATAAAAACAATAGGCTTCCAGTGTTTGCAGATTGTGATTTTTTTACCAAATTTCGTTCTAATCGGTCCATTCGTTCCTCAGTTATCGCCTCCACAGACTCACTGACACACACACACACACACACACACACATAATTTCACACACACACACATACTTTCACAAACACACACACAGACATCACTTCAAAAATATTGGATTTGTGTTCAGGGATGCTTGAAACGTGCTCTCCCGTCGAAAACTCGAATTCGAATTTTCGACCCCGTCATAATACTTTCCTTATATATTATGTATATATAAGGAAAGTAATAACAATATTTCTTTGTTTATATGCTTGCAAAGAGTAAAGACCTTCTTGGACCTGAAACAACAAAACTAATTTTGAAATTATGATTGGAAATGGTCACCGAAGTAGAATGGTGTGCTTATCTTTTCCATACAATCATTACTTGTTTTAAATTTGTAAACTAAGCAAAGCGCATTTAGCTACTAAAAATGAAAATCATCTCCAATGCAGAAATAATGCATATTTTTTCAATACGATCATTAATTTTATTAAAAAGTATAATAATCAAAACTCGTTTAGATATTGTAAGTGGAAATGATCTCCGAAGTGGAATGTGAGCATAACTTTTTCCTTTTTTACGAGATCATTACTTGCTTGCTTACTTTTAAAAGTAAAGTAAAAAAAATTTGATTACATACTGTTGTTTTAAATGAATTTCAAAGTCTGAAGTTGATCTTTTCTATATGGTCAATGCTTGCTTTTAAAAGGTAATAATCCAAACCCTCTTGGATATTGCAAGTGGAAATGATCTAAGAAGTTGAATGGGATGCACATATTTTTGATACGATCATTACTTGCTTTAAAAAAATTAAATAAAACAAAAACGTATTTGAATATTACAAGTGGAAATTATACCCGAAGTCGAATGGTGAGCATATTTTTTGATACGATCATTACTTGCTTACTTGCTTTTAAAAGTATAATAACAAAAGCATGATTAGATATTGTTATTCTATATGAACTCGTAAGTTAAAATTTATTCATATCTTTTTGATACGATCATTAGTTGCTTTAAAAGGTAAAACAACATACACTCGTTTGCATATTGCAAGTGAAAAATATTTCAGAAGTTGAATGGTGTGCATATTACTTTCCTTATATACATAATGTATAAGGAAAGTATTGTGACGGGGTCGAAAATTCGAATTCGAGTTTTCGACGGGAGAGCACGTTTCAAGTATCCCTGATCACGAATCAAACATTTTTGAAGTGATGTCTGTCTGTGTGTATGTGTGTGTGTGTGTGTGTGAAAGTATGTGTGTGTGTGTGTGTGTGTGTCAGTGAGTCTGTGGAGACGATAACTGACGAACGAATGGACCGATTCAAACCAAATTTGGTACAAAAATCACAATCCGTAAACACTGGAAGCCTATTGTTTTTATACGTAATCGAATGTTCAAAACCCCCCTAAATTTTCGAACGAAATTTTGAAAAAATCGTCAAAAAATCAAAACCACTAATAAAGTTACGCAAATAGACATTTCTTATGTAATTTTTCATTAGAAAACGATTGGCATAAATTTTAGATCGATAATATGAACCGTTCTCGAGATATTGTACATTTTTCAAAAAAATTATGAAAAAGTCGCATAAAAAAAAAAAATTCCTATTGAGAAACATGTTCACTTTTCATATGTAAAACCATGCGATAAATAGAGTGACATCATTCTCGTGGATCTAGCTCGTTCCATTCATGAAAAAATATACTTTGAATAATACTTTTGTATTTGAACGCCAATAGTCATTTATCTGTTGTAAGAATAACTTTTTCTTAGTGCATAACGCTTGGCGAGATTTTGGCGACGAATTTGGCGGAATGTCGCCAACTTGGCGACTTTTTTGAAATGTTACCAAATTAATGAAAATCTCGCCAAATGGATAAAAATGATGCTAAATCAATGAAAATGACGACTAATTGTCGAAAATTCAATATCTTGGAAAGAATATTAGTATCTACTATAAGAAAATCCTATTATTTTACTGTAAAAGTAGTAAATTCATTACATCATATAAGGAAAGTCATGTGTTGCCCACATCAGATTTTTTTTTTATACAATCCTTTCTAGCTTTATAAAGTAAAAAAATCTGATGTGGGCAACACATGACTTTCCTTATATAATGTAATTAATTTACTACTTTTACAGTAAAAAAATTGGTTTTCCTTATAGTAGATACTTATATTCTTTCCAAGATATTGAATTTTCGACAATTAGTTGTCATTATCATTGATTTAACGTCTTTTTTATCCATTTGGCGACATTTTCGTTAATTTGGCAACACTTCAAAAAGTCGCAAAGTTGGCGACATTCCGTCCAAAATCGTCGCCAAAATCTCGCCAAGCGTTATGGACGAAGAAATAAGTTATGCTTACAGCAGATAAATGACTATTAGCGACCAAATACTAAAGTATTACTCAAAGTATCTTTTTTCATGAATGGAACGAGCTAGATCCACCAGAATGATGTCACCCAATTTATCGCATGGTATTACATATGGAAAGTGAACATGTTTCTCAATAGGAAATAATTCTTTTTATTTTGTATGACTTTTATAGCGACATATAAGCGACAGTAGAATAGCGACATATATCTTTACTAAGATCATAACGTGCTCCATAAAGTAAAAAAAAATCTGATGTGGGCAGCACATGACTTTCCTTATATAATGCAATGAATTTACTACTTTTACAGTAAAAGAAATATATTATTCTTATAGTAGGTATTTATACTCTTTCCAAGATACTGAATTTTGTATATGACTCGTCATTACCATTGATTTAGCGTCATTTTTATCCATTTGGTGAGTTTTTCGTTAATTAAGCAACATTTAAAAAAGTCGCCAAGTTGGCGACATTCCACCAAATTCGCCACCGAAATCTCGCCAAGGGTTATGGACGGAGAAATAAGTTATTCTTTTAGCAGATAAATGACTATTGGCGTTCAAATACAAAAGTATTTCTCAAAGTTTTCTTTCTCATGAATGGAACGATCTAGATCCACGAGAATGATGTCACCCAATCTATTACATGATATTGCATATGAAACCTAAACAAGTTTCTCAACAGTTAATATATTTTTCTTAATTTATGGGATTTCTTGATAAATTTATTTGAAAAAAGTGCAATATCTGGAGAACGGTTCATGCTAGCGTTCTGAAGTTTATGTCAATCGTTTTCTAAGGAAAAATTGCATGAAAAATGTCTATTTGCGTAACTTCGTTAAAGGTTTTGTTTTTTGATGATTTTTTCTAAATTTCACTCGAAAATTTTGGGGGGTTCTGAACATTCGACTGCGTTTAAAAACAATAGGCTTCCAGTATTCACGAATTGTGATTTTTAAACTAAATTTCACTAGAATCTCTTCATTCGTTCGTGAGATATCGTCTCCACGGGCTCACTGACACACCTACACACACAGAGACATCACTTCAAAAATGTTTGATTCGTGATTAAAGATGCTTGAAACGTACTCTCCCGTCGAAAACTCGAATTCGAATTTTCGACCCCGGCAGAATTCTTGCCTTATATAATATGTATATAAGGAAAAGAATAACCTAAACTCATTTGGATTTTCTAATTACATTCCTTATATACATAATGTATAAGGAAAGTATTGTGACGGGGTCGAAAATTCGAATTCGAGTTTTCGACGGGAGAGCACGTTTCAAGCATCCCTGATCACGAATCAAGCATTTTTGAAGTGATGTCTGTGTGTGTGTGTGTGTGTGTGTGTGTGTGTGTGTGAAAGTATGTGTGTGTGTGTGTGTCAGTGAGCCTGTGGAGACGATAACTGACGAACGAATGGGCCGATTGGAACGAAATTTGGTACAAAAATCACAATCCGTAAACACTGGAAGCCTATTGTTTTTATACGCAATCGAATGTTCAGAACCCCCCTAAATTTTTCAGTGAAATTTTGAAAAATTCGTCAAAAAATCAAAACAGCTAATAAAGTTCCGCAAATAGACATTTCTTATGTAATTTTTCATTAGAAAACGATTGACATAAATTTTAGAACGTTAACATGAACCGTTCTCGAGATATTGCACATTTTTAAAAAAAACTATAAAAAAGTCATAAAATAAAAAAAATATTTCCTATTGAGAACCATGTTTACTTTTCATGCGTAACACTATGCGATAAATTGGGTGACATCATTTTCGTGGATCTAGCTCGTTCCAGTCATGAAAAAAGATACTTTGAGTAATACTTTTGTATTTGAACGCCAATAGTTATTTATCTGCTGTAAGAATAACTTATTTCTTCGTCCATAATGCTTGGCGAGATTTTGGCGACGAATTTGGCGAGATGTCGCCAACTTGGCAACTTTTTTAATTGTTGCCAAATTAACAAAAATCTCGCCAAATGGATAAAAATGAAGCTAAATCAATCAAAATTTCAACTAATTGAAGAAAATTCAATATCTTGGAAAGAATATAAGTATCTACTATAAGAATAACATTTTTTTAACTGTAAAAGTAGTAAATTCTTTGCATTATATAAGGAAAGTCATGTGTTGCCCACATCAGATTTTTTGAATTGAATTCAGAAGAAAAAAGTTCCACAAATCTTTTCGATATGATTATTACTTGCTTTAAAAAAGTAAAATAGGCAAAACTCGTTTGGTTACTGAAAGTGCATATAATTTATAAAATAGATTCCCTTTGATATGATGCGATCATTATATACTTTAAAATAGCAAAATAACCAAAACCCGTTTCGATATTGCAAATGGAAATGATCTCCAAAATAAAATGGCGCACAATATTTTTCAACGCCTCAATATGTCTCAATACGTCTTGCTTTTTAAAAATAGAAAGGTACATTTCTTACAACATTTTCCCTCTATGTCCGACCTGTGGCTCCGTAGACTTTCACAGTTTCCATTCTGAATACTGAAAGAGTTTGATGATTTAAAATAATTAATGAAAGCTGCACTAATTATTGCTCAGATGTGAACAAATTTTATTAGAAATCTTACAATTTCCTGCATTTAATTATCTCAATTTCAAATTTCGTGGAGACATCTTTAGAGGAGAAAAGTTAATCCTAAATTGAAAGATTCCTTTGAAACCTTATTTACGCAGAATTTTGTATGGTAATATGTTTTATTACTTTCCTTATATACATAATGTATAAGTAAAGTATTGTGACGGGGTCGAAAATTCGAATTCGAGTTTTCGACGGGAGATCACGTTTCAACCATTCCTGATCACAAATCGAGGATTTTGAGGTGATGTCCGGGTGTGTGTGTGTCAGTGAGCCTGTGGTGACGATATCTCACGAAAGAATGGAGAGATTCGAACGAAATTTGGTACAAAAATCACAATCCGGGAATACTGGATGCCTATTGGTTTTAAACATAATCAAATATTGAGAACTCCCCTAAATTTTCGAGTGAAATTTTGAAAAAATCATCAAAAAATCAAAACGTTTTCTGAAGTTACGCAAATAGACATTTCTTATGTAATTTTTCCTTAAAAAATGATTGACACAAATTGAAGGAAGCTAGCATTAACCGTTCTCGAGATATTGCCCATGTTTCAATTAAATTTATAAAAAATCAAGTAAAATAAAAACAAGATATATCAATCTTGCATAAAACATTGATTATGAAGCACTTTCCAACTCCAATGCAGTTTTATACAAACATCTCTTAAATGCAATACATTCCTCGGTAAAAATTTTAAAATTATCACAATACTACATTAATTTATTATATTTTAAATCTCCATCGAAGTAAATGAACTTCATTCAAATGACGGCATTGAAATATAAATTGCCTGGTTTAAACATCTCTAAAATGCAATACATTCCTCGGTAATATTTTTAAAATTACCAAAACACTACAATAATTTATTATATTTAAACACTTCATCGAAAACAAATGAACTTTATTCAAATGACGTCATCGAAATATAAATCGCCTCTATGTTGTAAAGTGTAACTATGTTGTAAAGTGTTAAAAATATTAACTCTTAAGAAACATACTCACTTTTCATATGTAATATCATGCGATAATTTTTGTGATATCATTCTCGTGGATTTAACTCGTTCCATTCACGAGAAAAGATAATTTGAGTAATACTTTTGTATTTGAACGCTAATAGTCATTTATCTGCTGTAAGAATAATTTATTTCTCCGTCAATAACGCTTGGCGAGATCTTGGCGACGAATTGACGGAATGTCGCCAACTTGGCGAATTTTGTAAATGTTGCCAAATTTGACTGAATGTCGCCAACTTGGCAATTTTTGTAAATGATGCCAAATTAACTAAAATCTCGTCAAGTGGATAAAAATGACGCCACATCAATGCAAATGACGACTAATTGAAGGAAATTCAATATCTTGGAAAGAATATAAGAATCTACTATAAGAATACCATTTTTTTAACTGTAAAATTAGTAAATTGATTGCATTATATAAGGAAACTCATGTGCCGCCCACATCAGATTTTTAATATTTGTGCAAGAAGTTACGTTCTATAAAAACTTTCAAGACTAGGGAACTCTGACCCCTGCTCACTCCTCGTAATTATCTCCTCGTAACTCTCACGACGAACCCTCTACACGAGTTTGGAGGCATTGCCTCCCACTCACTGCGGACGCTTCATATACTATTATTTCTCTAAAAATGTACAAAAATTCAAATTTTTTTACACTGTTGTTTTTACGGTACGAGACAGAGAAATCGCTAGACGTGCCGGTACAAAAGAAAACGTTTCACTCCAAAAGTGCATAATGAATATAATATTTCGTAAACTACAGTATTGTGAAATTACGGAATTGAGAAATGTCATTTTTTTCGTTTTATCACACGTAAGCTTAGGAAGAAGCACTCCAAATTAGCTCAGAGTTCAAATTGCAGTTATTATCAAAGTAGCAGGTGTTCGTATGCACCTGGTAAGTAGCAGGTGTTCAAATTCCTCCGCTAGGTGGCAGGTGTTCCGCAGTGGTAGTTTCTCAGTTGTTGCGGGGCTCATTAGCGTCATGGATATCAGCGCGGAAACACGTGCTAAAGTGATTGCGCTTAGAGAACACACTTCTAAGACGTTCGAGGAAATAGGTAAAATATGTGGAGTGAGTACAGCAAGTGTCGGGAGGATCTGGAAGCGGTTTCAGGAAATGCTGGAACCAACCGCTCTGGAAGATGCGGCCGAAAAAGATCAACTTCGACTCGTGACGACAAAACTTTGCATCGAATGAGTGTTAAAAATTCTCGATTAACCAGTTTTGACCTGTCTAAGTCCATGGTGGCAGCTGGTGTTGATATTGCACCTTCAACAGTGCGATACAGGCTGTTAGAACGCGGACGGAGAGCACGTCGATCGTACAAGAAGCAGCTTCTGACGCTTCGCATGAAGAAAAAAAGGTTGGAATGGGCACATACAAAACGTGGACTGGGAGAAAGTTCTCTTTTCTGACGAAACACATTTTGTGGTTCAGGGATTTAGATCTATGTTCGTGAGAAGGAGCCAAGGAGAACCTCTCAATCAGCACCACATCAATCAAGCATCCGCCCAAAAAGATGTTTTGGGGTTGTTTCAGCGTTTTGGGGACAGAATCTCTTGTTCCCGTAGAGGAAATGATGAACAGTGCCAGTTACGAAGTCATATTGACCCGAAAAGTGCTTCCAACCATGGCTAAACTGTGGCCGAACGGAGATTGCGTTTTCCAACAAGACAGCGCGCCATGTCACACTTCGAAGCGAATCAAAAATTTCTGCTCAAAAAAAAATATTACCGTACTGGATTGGCCCGGGAATTCACCAGACTTGAATCCCATAGAAAATTTGTGGGCTATTGTCGAAAAACGGCTACACAAATTTAACTGTACGACGATGGACAAGCTAATTTCGGCCGTTATTGACATATGGTTCAGAGACGTTGAAATTAAAACTACATGTGCTAGTCTAGTACATTCCATGCCGAAACGTGTCTGTGATGTTATAAAGTCTCGGGGAGGTCATATCACTTATTAGTTTTAAATGTATCCATAGAAAACTTGAATAAAACTGAATTTTATAAAAAAAAACTGCATTTCTCAATTAATTGCCTCAATACTGTACATCGAAATTAAACAAGAAAGAGCAATCATGCGTAAAACATTGATTATGAGACACTTTCCAACTTCAATGCAATTTTATTTCAACTTCTCTACATGCGATGCATTCTTCGGTAATATTTTAAAAAGTATCACAATAATACATTCATTTTATTTGAAAACTTAAAACTTCATCGAAAAAAATGAACTTCATTAAAATGACGGCATTGAAATATAAATACCCTGGTTTAAACATCTCTAAAATGGGATACATTCATCCGTATTATTTTCAAAATTATCATAATACTACAATAATTTTTTTATATTTGAAAATTTCATCGAAAACACATGAAATTTATTCAAATGACGTCATCGAAATATAACACGGCTGGCTCTCTATATAAAAGCAGCATTTCATTTATAAACTGTTTTCTATTCATTTCATTCATCCCAATACTATAAGAATTTATTTTATTTAACAACTTAAAAGGATAGATGTACAAGTAATTTAACTCTGTGCTTAAAACAGCATCGAAAAAATCGTTTGCCTCTCTGTGTAAAATCAATGAATATTTCATTCATGTTAGCTATATTGCAGATTCAATGAGCTATTAATTTTGCGTTAAAGACATGCAGCAATTCTTATACAACTCATTCCACATCTTTTGGTATGTATATTCTCCATAAGTGAAAATTAGACTTCGTTATAGAAATAATCAATGTTGGATGATCATTTAAACTCACCTATATTGTAATTGCTTTGTTTCAGTATTTAGATACGCGGAATTTAAGCAAAAATAAAGCGGTTTTAGGACGGATACTACACTCAATATGAATTAAAAAGAACTTTAAAAATCACGATTTTGACACAAGATGCATGACATATTTTATTTTGTTGAGACCCAGACCATCCGACCTACCCGAAAGGTGTAAGGTAAACATATTATATTTTGAAGCGGGTCACGTGATCTCTTCATGTAATGGTCACGTGATCTCTTCATAAAAAGGGTTTAATTATTATTTTAATTTTTATTTTCCTTATATACATAATGTATAAGGAAAATATTGTGACGGGGTCGAAAATTCGAATTCGAGTTTTCGACGGAAAAGCACGTTTCAAGCATCCCTGATCACGAATCAAACATTTTTGAAGTTATGTCTGTCTCTGTGTGTGTGTGTGTGTGAAAGTATGTGTGTGTGTGTGTGTGTGTGTGTGAAAGTATGTGTGTGTGTGTGAAAGTATGTGTGTGTGTGTGTGAAAGTATGTGTGTGTGTGTGTGTGTGTGTGTGTATCAGTGAGCCTGTGGAGATGATAACTGACGAACGAATGGACCGATTCGAACCATATTTGGTACAGAAATCACAATCCGTAAACACTGGAAGCTTATTGTTTTTATACGCAATCGAATGTCCAGAACCCCCCTAAATTTTGGAATGAAATTTTGAAAAAATCGTCAAAAAATCGAAACCACTAATAAAGTTACGCAAATAGAAATTTCTTATGTAATTTTTCATTAGAAAACGATTGACATAAATTTTAGAACACTAACATGAACCGTTCTCGAGATATTTAACATTTAAAAAAAAATTATCAAAAAGTCATATATAATAAAAAAATATATTTCCTATTGAGAAACATGTTCACTTTTCATATGTAAAACCATGCGATAAATAGAGTGACATCATTCTCGTGGATCTAGCTCGTTCCATTCATGAAAAAATATACTTTGAATAATACTTTTGTATTTGAACGCCAATAGTCATTTATCTGTTGTAAGAATAACTTTTTCTTAGTGCATAACGCTTGGCGAGATTTTGGCGACGAATTTGGCGGAATGTCGCCAACTTGGCGAGTTTTTGAAATGTTGCCAAATTAGCGAAAATCTCGCCAAATGGATAAAAATGACGCTAAATCAATGAAAATGACGACAAATTGTAGAAAATTCAATATCTTGGAAAGAATATTAGCATCTACTGTAAGAAAAACCTATTTTTTTTTTACTGTAAACGTAGTAAATTTATTACATTGTATAAGGAAAATCATGTGTAGCCCACATCAGATTTTTATTTAAAAAACTACTGAATATATTTTGCTGAAAACTCGCACTTCAAATATTGCATCTTTGATTTTAACATGAAATATTTATGAAATTACAATATATATCGAAAAATGTTTTCTTTCAGCTTGTATCTCAAAGCTTTCTCTATAAGTGTACCCAATTTCAGATTTTTATATAGTTTTTGCGGTACGAAGCAGAGCAACGGGAAATTCGTCAAAGAGCGGCTGCGGCGTCAGTCCCTCTTTTTACTTTCCTCATATACATAATGTATAAGGAAAGTATTGTGACGGGGTTGAAATTCGAATTCGAGTTTTCGACGGGATAGCAGGTTTCAAGCATCTCTGATCACGAATCGAACATTTTTGAAGTGATGTCTGTGTGTGTGTGTGTCAGTGAGTCTTTGGAGACGATAACTGACGAACGAATAGACCGATTCCAACGAAATTTGGTATAAAAATTACAATCCGTGAATACTGGAAGCCTATTGTTTTTATACTCAATCGAAGTTCAGAACCCTCCTAAATTTTCGAGTGAAATTTTGAAAAAAATCAAAACCTCTAATAAAGTTACGTAAATAGACATTTCTTATGAAATATTTCATTAGAAAACGATTGACATAAATTTTAGAACGCTAGCAGAAACCGTTCTCGAGATATTGCACATTTAAAAACATATCAAAAAATTATATAAAATAAAAAAATGTATTTTCTATTGAGAAACATCTTCACTTTTCTTATGTAATATCATGCGATAAATTGGGTAACATCATTCTCGTCGATCTAGCTCGTTCCATTCCTGAAAAAAGATACTTTGAGTAATACTTTTAACGCCAATAGTCATTTATCTGTTGCAAGAATGACTTTTTCTCTGTCCATAACTCTTTGCGAGATTTTGGTGACGAATTTATCCGAATGTCGTCAACATGGCGACATTTTTAAATGTAACGAAAATCTCGCCAAATGGATAAAAATGACGCTAAATCAATAAAAATGACGAGTAATTGAAGAAAATTCAATATCTTGGAAAGAATATAAGTCTCTACTATAAGCATAATTTTTTTTAACTGTAAAAATAGTAAATTCATTGCATTATATAAGGAAAGCCTAGTTATATAAGGAAAACCTACTTATTTCTCCGTCTATAACCCTTGGCGAGATTTTAACGACGAATTTGGTGAAATGTCGCCAACTTGGCGACTTTTTAAATTTTGCTAAATAAAAAAAAAACTCGCCAAATAAAAATGGCGCTAAATCAATGAAAATGACGATTAATTGACGAAAATTCAGTACCTTGGAAAGAATATAAATATCTACTCTAAGTATCATCTATTTTTTTTTACTGCAAAAGTAAATTCATTGCATTATATGCAATGAATAATACAATATAATGCAATATAATGCAATGAATTCATTGCACTGTATTGGAAAGTCATGTGCTGCCCACATCAGATTTTTCAATATAGAGAGATACTATACATTTTAATTTCTCTATTGAAAATGATACATCTCGAAATAGTTGAGTTATTTCCATTAAATCTGATATTATTTTTTTAGCATTTTGTGGTGAAGGAAAATTGTTTGCTAAGTAGCATTGAAAAGTTTTAAATAGCATTTATTTATGTGCCGAAAAATTATATATTTATATTTGGTACTTAAATAAACTTTCCACATGAGCACAGTAATGATTGCGTACATTATAAATAATTTTACTTAGTGGCATTAAAAGGTTTTAAATAATATTTATTTATGCGCCGAAAAATTACATATTTATATTTTGTACTTAAATAAACTATCCTGAGTATAGTGGTATTGTGTACATTGCAAATAATGTTAGTTCAAGAAGTTCAAATGTTCAAAAGATGCGAGTTCACTCAATAATTATTAAAATATCAAAAAAAGGTCTAGACCTAATTGTTACAATATATAGCTGGTACGTATTATTTTTCATCTTGCCACGGGGAATTTATTTTTCATCTTGATACGGGGAGACGCGCCTGCCTTGTGTTTGATTGGTCTTGCTTTGCTTGAAGGCTTAGGGCCGGTCATGCTTGGACTCCCCCTTTTTGACGTAGCTTCTTCGGGTATTTATCGAAAGAGTGGCTACCGCTCATGTAGACAACGTGATTCTCCTACCTACTGATATCATTTCAAATTTGTGAATTTATAATTTGTAAACCCCTTTCAACTTAAATGTGAAATCTGGTGCTTATTCGTATGGATCCTTGGTTCAGCTTGTTTCCACCATGGTGTACAACTTGAAATATATATAGCTTTATTTTGTCTTGCACATTTCAACAAAACCTTTTACTAAGAAAAGTACAGATATATATCCAATCATAATATCAATATGTAAAATGGTCTTAAGAGCTTTTAAAAGTTAATTTAAGAAAATCGCTTTGGTAACTATCATTATTTCTAATAGTTAAAGCTTAACTACTACTCACACATTCCATCAAAACATTTTAGCATAAAAAGTCAAAGATGTGCAGCCTATCATAATATAGATATTTAAAGTGTTAAGAAATTTTGGAAGTTAATTTAAGAAAATCGCTTTGACAGCTTTCATTATTTCTAATACTTAACTCTCCTAGTTCAAAGGAATTATATCGAGAAGAAACTTATTTTACTTTAGTTATTGTGCGAAGTTTCCTCTAACTTTTAATAGAGTAGCTTAAAACGCATCTTAAGCGCTCTATGAATAACAATATGTTACCATAACTTGTTTTCGAAAAAAAATTACTGAACTCAAACAAAAGTGGAACAAAAGCTTTGTAAAGAAATAGCTTGTAGAAATTGGAGATTTAAAATATTTCTATTAAAAGCTTAACTACCACTCGAAATTCATTCAGAAAATGTTAAGTGTTAATATTTAGGATCTTTATTTGTTTGTTTATTATTTTCGCCTTGCACGAGTAAGACTTGCACGTAAAACTTTTTAGCAAAATTTAAGGAATTAGATCCGAAACTTTTACGACTAACAGGGGACAGAAAAGCGACAAATTGATAGAAAAAAAAGCTAAAGTAATGCCACTATTTTAAATGTCACTATTATTTAAAAGCTAAAGGAATGCCACTATTATTTAAAAGCTAAAGGAATGTTACTGCATACTTTTGTTACTTACTCTAATATAGCACATCTGAAGAACGGAAAAAAAGAAAAAATATATATTGTTGAAAGTCAGTTTTATAAAACTTTAAAAATACATTGGCTTCCAAAAGTTAAATACGGACGGTAAAATCCACAAAAATGGAAAAGTGAAGCTTTGATTAACTCAAAATTGTACATGAAGGTAGCAAATGTGTTTTTAATGAAAACAAGAATTATGTACAAAGATGAAAAGAATACTTACTTCTCGTAAGTTATATTATGATGACGCCACATTTGGGTCATTAACAAAATGATGTTTAAAGGCAAACATACCAAACAAAACTCACATTAATATGGTATATGACTACCCCGGAACTTTACACAAACTTTACAACGCTTTTCCATGCTTTCAATGATCAAACATCGCAGATTCGAGAAATGAACATTTCTCCAAAAGGACAGTTTCTAACTCTTTGATACTGTCTGGAGGAGGTAAGCGTACAGAGACAGCACGCCTGAGAGAATCTCAAAAGTTTTCAATGTGATTAGGGTCAGGGGAATACGCCAGCAACTCCATGCGAGAAATGCTCTCACTTTCCAGGTATTCGTCAACGATGTTAACTCGATGGGGTCGGGCATTACCGTCCATAAAGAGGAAATCAGGACCAACTGTTGCATCGCAGAGTCTCGCAATGAAGTCTAGGACTTCATTCCGATACCGCGCAGCAGTTACAGAACCTCCTTTAAAGATGTGCAGCTTTGTGCGATATCCCATTGAAATTCCACACCACATCATGATACTGCTACCTCTGAATGCGTGATGTTCGATGATGTTCTTGGCTTGATTGCGTGTGCCTTGTTCTCTCCAGATCCTTAAATGCTTATCATCTGATGCCAGGGCGAATCTGGACTCGTTCGTAAACAAGACGTTGCACCAATATGAGAAATCTATCCAATTGATATGTTGACGACACCAATTTAATCATGCTCCTTTGGCTTAGACGTTTTGTGGAACACAAAAAGTGGTACTTCGGAGTACAGTCCCTTCACCTGGAGTCTTCGGCCTACAGTACTGGCAGATATTGACTTAACAAGTGCAACTGCAACCATGGATGTAACAGTTGTAGAGGTCGCTCTTCGATTCCACTTGGCTATTATAGCAATATACCAATCATCAGAGGGGTGGTAAACCTTGGAAGAACGGGCACAGGTCTCCGGACAACTGTTTCACTTGTTTGGAATTGTTTCCACAATCGAGAAATTACCGAATGATCAACACCATAGAAAATAGTGACATATTTGATTGACTGTCCTGCTTTAATGCGTCCGGCAGCACGCTAGCGCTCACTATCTGCCATTCGTCTTCTTTTAGCCATAGAAACACGAATATCATCAAAAACAATCCTACAAAAGTTATAAACACTTCGCATCAGCATTCAAATGCAACTCCTCAAACTCTTCAGAATGCTGGCGATCTCAACGACTGCCTAATCAGCATATATCCGGACAGTCAATCGTGATTGGCTGTAACATACGATATTTGCATACTGCCATCTACATCCGCAGCGATTTTTAGTCGCTCAAATTCAAATACGCTTTCGAAAAATGAAAATTTGCATTGCGTGCTTAACTTTTGAAAGTCAGTGTATCTGATGTTCATATTTACATAATATTAATTGCCAGAAGATTATTTCAAATAAAACATTTATAAATTTTAAAATATTACTTATAAAACGAAAGACCCTCCATCAGACCTCCTATCCCCAAATTCATTGCTGCAGGCATAAGCATGGTTGCTCCTTGATCCTTTTCTTGACGATTTCTTGAGTTTGTTAACTACTTTAAATTGTACATTTAAAAATAAACTTGTGGTTTTTGTATCTTTGCAGTTAACTGGATATTAGGCTTATTCATACGATGTTGTGTATAACACCTGTTAAAAATCTGATGTGGACAGCACGTGACTTTCGCTACAGACAGAAATTCGTTTTCTCTTTCTTTCTTACACAATTCTTTAAATTAAATTAAATTGCACAAAATAAATTCGGTAATTATTTTAAATTACACTAAGTTCACAGTTTAAATTCTATTTACTTTTTAATTTGTTGACAACACATAATTTCAAAGTCGATGCGCTACAAATTCGAAAAGCCAAAATATCTGAAGAAAGGAGAACCCTAGATTTTTAGTGTTGGTCTTATTCTTCTAATTGTGATAAATATGAATACAAAAGGCATTTAATCGATACATGCGTAATCTTTAACTTTTAGATTTTAATGATTTTTGAGGACCATTTCGTGAAAAATGCAGGATTTGTTTTACCTGAATCATACCAAAATCTAATGGTCACCCGCAAGTGACTTATCTACAGAATTTTGAAAAATTTGGTACATTTACAGTAAATACATAAATTACACACACGGACACACACATAGACACACAAACATGCACACAGAAACACAAAACACACACACGGACGCTACGCTAAACTTACTCATTTCGGATTCTAGAATGCTCTAAACGTTTAGATTCATCGGAAACACAAGTTGCGATTTTCAACACCATTCCAATACTTTCCCTTAATTTCTATGCACCTGTATTCTGAAACAGTGCAATTACAATATATTTGAGTTTAAATGATCAATGCCACCCATATTGGGTCAAAATCGAGAGTTTTAAAGTTCTTTTTAATTTAAATATTGTGTTGTATCCGTCCTAAAACCGCTTAATTTCTGTTTTATTTCTGTGCGTCTATATTCCGAAACAACTCAATTACAATATATTTGAGTTTAAATGATCATAAAACTTTGATTATTTCTACAACGAAACCTTATTTTCACTTATGGAGAATATAAACAGATTAGGCTGTAAGATGGGTTGTATAAGAATTGTTGAATTTCTTTAGCACAAAATTATTTTGCTCAGGAGTCTGCAATATGAAAGATGTGAATGAAACGTTAATTGATTTTACACAGAGAAGCATACAATTTAATGGCAGACTTCTTCGATGATGATTTATGCATAGAGTTAAATTAATTGTACCTCCATGGTTTTAAGTTTTAAGTAGAATAAATTATTGTAGTACTGTAATGAATGAAATAAAAATATATGAATAAAATATTTACTGCTTTTGCGTAGAGAGCCAGACGATTTATATTTCGGTGACGTCATTTGAATCAAGTTTTTTTTTTTCGATGAAGTTTTAAATTTTCAAATATAATTAATTATTGCTGTATTGTGATAATTTTAAAAATATTACAGCTGAATGTATCGCATTTTTTAGATGTTTAAATGAAATTAGAGTTAGAAAGTGTTTCGTAATCCATACTTTATGCATGATTGATCTTTCTTGTTTAAATTTGATTTATGCATCATGTTTAATTGAGATCTATTAGATTTCCTGCCAATGTTTCATGCAGAAATAATTATACTCAGTTATTTATACTTGGGTATTTCTATCGATTAAGCATTGATAAAAAACAACGTACACAAATAATTTATTTCAAGCGAAAATCACTACATTATCTATCACTACATTATCTACATTATTTCAAGCGAAAATTACTACATTATCTATATGGTCCTTCCGAGAGGTTGGTGGTAGGGGAAGGAGGGTACGGTCCCTGTGGATGCCTCCCCCACTGGGTTCCGGTCTAAATTGGGTGGCACTTCCCGACCGTCCAAACAGTTACCTTACACCTTTCTGGTAGGTCGGACGGTCTGGGTTTCAACAACAACAACATTATCTATATGATATGCGCTGAACGGACTGATTATGGAGGGGAGAAATTGTCGAATATTAAAATTGTCGAGTACTTCCATTATAGCTAGAACCTTGATTTTGATGTCATTCGATTCGTCCCAGTTTTTGGACCAAAGGAAAAATCTAAAATTTATAAAAATTCAAATTAAGGAGACGATGCAACTAGAAAAACCATTCGCATCATCTGCGCGCTTTATGTGCTACGTCCGTCCAAGTTCTCCACGGCCATGCTTGGGAAAACTGGAACCCGCTGACATCAACAATCGACCATTCACATCGGCGTGGTCGAATTTTGTAAAAAAATATTAGCTTCTACGGAAAATAAAACAATTTAGGCGTAAAATTATAAAAATGTTTTTCCCCCTGGATTCAGCATGAGTTAGTTAACCCGCATAAGTTTCCTCAGTTGGTAAAATGACTCAAATACCTCTTTTCCAGAGTACTGTCTCACAAAAATGGCAAAAATAGCTGTTGTTGTTGAGACCCAGACCGTACGACCTACAAGAAAGGTGTAAGGTAACTGGCAAAAATAGTTGTAAAACATATTACTGTTTTCTGTTCATACCATGCCGGTAAATGACTAACTTTCTCTTGCTTCTGAAGTCATACAATTCAGTTCCAATTAATCTATCTATGAACAAAAATTGCATTAATTGCAATTGTTTAAAATACGAATTTGCAGATAAGGGGAGAATCAAATCTAACTCCATGATTTTAGCATTCCAATTTTGAATATTTAAATTGAGATGTGAGTGAGAGGAAATAAGATTCAATATATTTTCTCATTTAACACGTTATTCGGATTATAAAATGTTTGCCATTTTCATGCTTTACTCTGAAAGGAGTTTTGATATTTAAAATAATTAACAACTTTTATGTAGTGTGTATGTGTCGCATTTAACTGCTTATAGCATTTTCGAACACGTGCAGCTCGGATGAAAATGCTAATTTTAAATACTTCAGTAATAACTTGTTCAAGAAAATCAGCTTTAACCTCTTATAATCTTATTATTTAGATGTTTGTTGAATAAATTTTCTTTAAGGTACAAGTAGAAAATGGTTTGTATATTTTTCATCTTCCTCTTCATCTAATCCCGCTTTCTTGAAAAAAAATGATGTGCAAAAGTAAAATATTTGAAATTAGTTTCTATTCGAATTTTTCTCTAACTTATCTCAGAATAGTTTAAAAGAGATCTTTAACTTTCTTTAAATTTAAAATATCTTGCAGTAACTGGTTTTCTAAAGAAATTTGCTAAACTTGAAAGAAAAAAAACTACAGATAGAAACTACAGAATTTATATTTGAAAGTTTAACTTTCAACGACTAAATTTATTCAAAAAATGCTAGGTATCAAACTTTTATTATTTTTTTAGCAAAATGGTATTTGTCTAAATTACTGATTCTGAACAGGTACATATTAATGTGTCTTATACTATTTTAAGCTAACTTGAAAATAATTTATACTTAACTTTCACGCTATGTTTTTTTAAACATTCTGAATTGCTGCCTTTTAGATAGACAATAATTTAAACAGTGAGTTCCATATAAAATATTAAAATAATATAAGAAAAAAACAATATTCTGTCTACCTTCCAGTTATGTTGCTATAGGGCAACAAATATGGTGCAATATATTTTTCGGTAATATTGAAAAGGAAAAATATTGAAATTCTTTGTTCAAAATTATGTATTTACATAATTAAGAAAAATATGTGTTGGCAGATTACTCATATAAGTATATTAAGAGATAAATTTGAGAAATACCGTGATATTTTAATTTATGATGATAACAATTAACAAGAATATATTTTATACTCTATAGTAAAATACTGGATTACAAAGACTATAAAAACCGAATTATGCTTATATAACCCCTGGCAGAAATTGTACGATCACACTGACAGAATCATATTTTCTTTCTATATTAGAAAGGAGTAGCTGACGCCACCGCGGCTGTATGACAAATTTCTTATTTCTCGAAATTCTTTGCTTCGTACCGAAAAAACTATTGTATATAAAAATATGAAATTCGGTACATTTGTAGAAAAATCTTTGGAAAATACGCTGAAATAAAGATTTTTTTTTTATATATTGTAGCTTCAGACATATTTAATGTCAAAATCAAAGACAAAATATTTGAGCTGCGAGTTCGCGTCCTGGATAGACTAATTATAACATGATTTTTTGTAGGCAGGTATTTACATGAGTAAATTTTTGCAGGACTGGGCTCCTTTTTTTCTAATTTCGATGTAGTTTTTGAGATATTTTAATTTTTAAGCATTTAATGCCTTCTGAAATAAAATTTGTCTTTCGTATGGGCACTGCTAGCGATTTCTCTGTTCCGTACAGCAAATTTTATAGCATACAAAAATATGAAATTTGGTACATTTATAGAGAAATAATAGCACAATACGATGAAATGAACTGTTCATCGATGTAAATTTTATTTGGGCATGAAATAGCTCGCGGAGGATCAATGAATTCAATTTCTGATTCCCTGCGCTTAGAAAAATCCCGGCTTTTACCTCCTTTGGAAAATAGATAGGGATAGTAAAAAAAACATTTTTGAAAGTGGAATTTTCAGGAGAGATGGTATGAAGCGAGCGCAGCGTGTAGGAGGCGAAGCCTCCTACACGCTGTTTGTACTTGTACAGATACTTGTATAGATACTTGTACAGTTTGTACAAGTATCTTAATGCGAGAGCAGGGGCAGAGCAACCCTAGTATAGTAAATTATAATATCACGAAATACTATAAAAATCCGTCTTATGTTTGTACAATTCCTGCAGAAAGTGTACAATCATACTGATAGAATTATAATTTATAGTAAATTATTATATTACTAAATACACCATAAAATCCTATCTTATGTTTGTAAAAATCCTGGCAGAAAGTGCACAATCATATTGACAAAATTATACTTTACAGTAAATTAATATAACATAAAATATTATAAAAATTCGTATTATGTTTGTACAAGTATCTGGAAAATCACTTGGTATCACCAATACAACCATACTACCTGGCAGAAAATGTACTATCATACTGACAAAATTATACTTTATAGTAAACTACTCGTATATAACACGAGCACTCTAAAATTCGCTTTATTATTCGTCCTGGCAGAGCGTGCAGATATACGTATGCATTACAGTAAAATTCTGGACTACAAAAGACTACAAAAATTCGTCTTATGTTTACGTAACTCCTCGCAAAAAGGGCATAATCGTACTGGCAGAATATTATTTGCATACCTTATAGTAAAACTATATATCACAAATGACTATAAACATCCGTCTGATGTTTGTGTAACTCCTGGAAGAAATTATAAGATCGCATTGGGATCAGTAGGATATATGCCTGTTTAATTTATTGGTTATGAGACTACAAAATTGGTACTCTGAAAACGATATTGCTCAGTTGACTATATTGCAATTATAAAGTATATAATATATGCAATTCGTACAAATAAATAATTGATTTCAATTATGAAGTAAATAATCGATATTACCATTGTTTAAGGCGGATCTCTAAGCTCCACATTGCACATTAGTGTTAAAATCAACGATATAATAATTTCATCCTTTCATATACGTCATGAAATACCGTGTTTATACAACAGTTTGGGACAAAAATTCAAAGAAATGTATTCAGAAAATTGTGGTTGATTTCTATAATTTTATAGATTTCTCTATGTGAATATGTTTTTAATGTGAAATTACATCCAAACTAGACGCATTAAGAATTATTTAACATATTTTAACGGTGAGAAATCGGAGCAGCTATTTCATGCTGGCTAGTCGACAATTTTAATCATTCAGCTGCAAATATGAGTATGACTTTCTCTGTAATATACTATAAAGAAATATAATTTAATTTTCCAATTCAAAAATTTGATCTTAATATGTTTTGAAAGTTTCTGAATGCATTTTGGCTATTTTTGGAGTGATGTCCGTCTGTCTGTCTTTGGTCGATGTCTTGTGTGCACGTTAGATGCCACAAATATTAATGGATTTTCACGAAACATTATAACCGGCTTTGTTATTGAAAAATGTAGATCTAGATAGAATTTTTTTTTTTTTAGATTTGAGTGAAAACTTCGAAATTTTATATTTTTTAAAATAGCAGCATAGGACAAAAATTGACATAATAATGCTTAAAAGGCGATATTTATGTCTAAATGATCACGAGACTTCATTGTTTCAATTATTGTTGTGAAAAATAAGAAAAATAGTCGTGATACGATTTTTGTGTTCATGGCGTCATTTCACACCGCGAGGTGTAACTTATGCACCCCGGGGGTTACATTGTCAAGTATGGCACCAATCGAAATATTTTTTCACGCCCTTTAAAGTAAAGAGTAACTATAATTGAAATCACTTGGACCAATAATATTGATTTTTCAAACATTTTCTTGTGAAATTAAAAAGTAAGAAACGTCTACAAATTACTTAAGGGGACGGTGAATGTTAAAAATTTTTAAATTTATTTATTGACTTAAAAACATGAAAATTTGTATAAATATTCTTCTTAACATTACTATATAAAATACCATTCAATTTTTTTTCAATTTTGTTATAATTTTGTATATTTTTAGCTTAATTTTTTTTTAACGAAAATTTTAAAAAGCTCCTTACGTGCTATTTGTTCATATTTTTCATTAATTTTACATTATGATCACTCAAAAACACATTATGAACAAATTTGGGTATTTATTTTTAAATCCCTCAGAAAGTTAATTTTTTTTAAATATTTTTCTGCAATAAAACTTAATTTTCATCATTTAATTGCATTATTATTCACTTTTAATTACCTTAATAAAGTCCAATTATAAAATGCGCACCCAGTTTCATTAAAAAGTATTAAAGGTGTCTTCTTGCAGAATTTCATGCATCTCAAATAAAATTAAGACGCATGGAGCATTTAAAAAATGTAAAACCTTTGAAAATTCCGTTTCGAAAAAAAAATGCATTTAACCTTCTGCTTATGGATGGGACAGCGTCCATCCCAAACGAAGAACCTCCCAAAAAGACATGTATTTGACATACCCTATCCCAAACAGTTCGACCCTCTTTGCAGACATTGGCGTCCATGGAAATCGCCTGCAGAAGCATTGCACCTGCTGCAGCAGGTGCAATGTTGGCTGTCCCACCCGTAAGCAATGGATGCTGTCTCACCCGTAAGCAAAAGGTTAAATGTGTAAAACAATGTTATATATTAAAAAAAACATTTTTAGTCGATTTTTGCTCATTTCAACGTCCACCGTCCCCTTAAAGTTAAATTCGGATATGAGGAAATCGAAGAGGTTAATATACCTTTAGTATTTGAAGCTAGCCTTGCAATACGCTTTACCGTGTTATGTAATCAATGCCAGTAGCAATGTCAATAGCCAATTATTTAAAAGTCTGCAAAAATACTTAAAGCAATGAAGCTCGATTATGTCTTAAAATAGTATTATTTATATAAATAAATATGTAAATCTGCCTGTATGTGTGTGTATGTGTCTGTTTCATTATTACGAGCACGGATAGGCTGCACTGAATTTCATAAACATTTTCAGGTAACTTTGGGATAACCTCGTTAAAAATGTATTCTATGTTTTGAGTTTCTTGGAATAGATGTTATCGAGATATTAATACAAAAGCTGATGTGAGCAGCACATGACTTTCCTTGCAGACTTATATTCACGTTCTCTTTATTTTAATTAAATTTAATTCACTTTTAATTCAATTTTCGTTCTCATTTGATAACTCGACTTATTTTCAAAGGTGGCGTAGAGAAAATATGAAAAAACTAAAATATCTAGAGAACGCCTAGTCCTAGTGTAATAGGGTTGGTCTTATTCTTTCCTTCGTTAAAAATTGCGTATTAAACAAGCATTTAATGGATATATTTAAGCATACGCAGTTTTTATTTCAGATTCTGGCAATTTTTGCTGGCAATTTTGCCAAAAAAAGGGCAGGTTATTTTTTTCCGAATCGTACAAAAATCTAATTAGCACCAAGAAAAAAGCAGGTTCTTTTATCCTGAATCGTGCTCAAAACAAATCAGCACCAGATTCGCCCACAAGTAACTTACGTACCAAATTTTATGAAATTCAGTCCATTAGTTTCTAAGTTAGAGTGGATACAAAATCTGGATAGACACATAGACAGACGTCACGCTAAAAATAGTTTTTATAGTATTCTAGAGGTCTCGAAACGTGTAGATCCGTCGATAACTCGAGTTACGATTTTCGGCATGATTCCAATATTTTCCATTACATTACCATGTATTGCAGGGAAAGTAAAAAGAATCTTCCATAGAGATAGCATTAAGTAAACGATATTTTGTTTGGAAATTTATTTGAAAAAATGGTATCATGTTGCTAAGCAAAGAAATTAAAATCAATGAGTTTATACAGCAGACAATTTTTATTAAATCTTATCCAATTTTTATAATTAAGAAATGTATATAAAGATAAATTTTATAAGAGTTACATTTTAACTTGATTATATCAATTACTGCTTACGAGTTGAAAGTTCACGTGGATTGTTGATACTTTCAATTTTTTACGTCATCTGTTTTATTTTGGCAATGTTTTTTCAAACACTTATATTGAGTTTGCTGATACCATTTTAGAGCTTTCATTTTGGCACATGTTGATCCAGTTTCATAGCGCTTTCATTTTAGCATATAGTATTAATAAAATTTCATGTTTTTTATAAACATGTTTACAGATGGGGTAAGAACGTTTTATTCTTTAGATCTACCTGTGAAGATAATTTGTGTAGCGAAAACATATATTCTTATGGAATGTTTTAATGGAATGTTTTAAACAATAACGTCATTTAGATTACTATAAGACTTTGCACATAATTGTGAAGTTTCTTTATGTCCTATATTCCGTAAGAATAACATGTATACTGATAGTAATATAATAAAATCGAAGTTCTTCAATAATTTCAGTTTACAAGCTTAAAACGAGTAAAAATTCTAGAAAAGTTATACTGCTGTTTTTCAAAAGAAATTGATGTGTATTTTACATTATCTTTCAAACTTCTTCAAAACTGTTTAAAAATTGTGAATTTGGGTAGGACTAGAATATGTTTTCTGATCTGTTTATTTTCATGTGTATTTTGCATAACATCTGATATATACTTTTAGGTTGCTATGCCTTTTAAATGTTTAAAAACTGCATGTTTTCACATACTTATAAACTATTACAAGTCTGATAAATGCTTTTTTCTGACCGTTGAATGATTCCGTAAATTTCAATTCCAAATTTCCTAACTTTAATAGTTTATGGGGAAAAATCAATGAGGCACACCGTTTTTTTCAGATTCAAATAATATTTATCCACGGGAAAAATAAATATTTATTTGGAGATACAATGAAAACTTATTGCTAAATCATCATATTTGTTAAATTACATTTATAAGAACAGCTTTTTTTTAGAACTAGACTCGATTTACAAAAATAATTGGAGCTAGAAATTGCTTTAATATTCTTAATTAATGAAAATAAAAGTAGTAGTCTAGAAACAATTGATGTTTAAGAAACGCATGAAGCGCAGGAAAAAAAATATTACTTCAGGTAAAATCTTATTCATAAACATGTTAATTCCAACAATTCGTCTTTAATTTTCAGATCTGAATTTAAATTAAACCCAATTACATTATTCGTTAGACTAGAAATTAAATATTTTATAAAGCGTATTCGCGTAGTAAACATCATAAAATTGAAATCTAAAGAGAAGTTTTTGTTTATCAAATATGCTCATTTAAAATTCTATAGTTAAAATATTACAATATATTTGCACATTTCAAACAAAGCTGGCCGAAAAAAGTTTTTTTTTATTTTCTGCATCTAAATAATTATTATCACGAAATTGAATTTAAGTAAATACATGTATGTAATTATATTATTTTTCAAAGTGCTCAAAAAATTTAATAATGCTGATAAATCAAATTAATATTATCCCGCATTTTGCACTTCAATTTAGAAATTGAGAAAGTCTTTACAGTTATTAATGTCCTTAATTATACTGTTAAAAGTACTGAAAATAATATAGTAATATGGCAAAATTATTCATTTGAACTTAAGCATATGTCGAAATTAAAAATAGAATAAATTATAGTGGTAAACATTTAATTTGAAATTATGCATTTACTAGAAAGAATAACCGAAGTTTTCCGTGGTTTAAGGTAGAAAACACCGATTAAAATGACTCCAAAATTCACAGCGTATTTTCCAAAAACAAACATTTTAAGTATACACCCGTTTAGAAATAAAACATGCTGTGACGTCAGGATTTCAGAGAGAAAATACTCGCTTCTTCATGAAACCTATAGCAATGTATAAGGCCCCAGTTGTTGCTTTCCCCGATAGCGGGCAAAATTGAAAATCGCAATTATAAGGAAGTTTGATTTAGTTTGTAGATGTCATATTTAAGGACCACTAACCATTGAGAAAGCGCGAAGCGCGTGTAAAGTAGCCAGTTGTAAACAATGAATATTTCATGGTTACGAAAGTATAATAAATGCGAAACCGGTCCATGGATGCTGTTAGTTACAGTGGGAGCAACTATTCGGAATATATTATTACGTAACTATTGAATTCAAATTAAGGTACTAAATTAAAATATCATAAACCTTTTATAAGACATGAAATGTAAATTTCGTGAATATCTGTAAATTTCAAAATTATGAATTTCACTAAAATCTTGATGCGTTGATAGATATACAATAGTCACGATATTATGCTTATCAGTACCATTTATCAGTACCTAATTTGTTAGTACCATTTAATCTTCGTACATGAATATATCGTGTATGAAATATTATATTATCTAGGACGAAAATAGCCCGAATATCATAATTACGAGCAATGAAGAATATTACGAAAAAGTCCTTAAAGGACCTCATACCGAAATTAATTTCGACATCTGTTTTTGACTTTTAAATTGAGCGCAGTCATTTGAAAAAAAAAAAGAAAGCCGTATATTTCCCAGGCTAAACATTCAATGAGCATAGCTTCTTCTTTAGCTGTCTGAATTTTTATTTTGCCGCGCTAATTAAAAGCTGTCTTAGAGAAATTAATTGCTTTCTCATTTCTCGTAATTTATGGTTCTAGTTTTCATATTAAAACGTTTTAATAGTCAAGTTCTTTATTAAAATGACCTACCTGCCAGTAACTCTCCGAGCTATATTAGCATAAGATCATATCATTAACTTATTGTACCGTTTAAATATATGGGAACAAATAATTTCAAGAATATATTAAGAAGTTGTCTTACCACTCACCCGTTCTACGATGCAAATGAATGTTCCGATAGGAATCTGGAGATAATGTAGGACTTCTATTTCACATTCTACAGTTTTTAATTTTTTTATGAATCTTTAAACTTTTACAATTTTAACTTTTCATAAATTTTAACATTTTTCCTGGTGCACTCCTAGTTTTTGATCCGACTGTGTAATTATTTACAATTATTATTATGTTTACTCAATTCCAGAAATCAGGGTGTTTTTAAAGGGCCTAACGTACAGATTCGCTCACCATGACGGAGTACCAGGAAATCAAAAAGCTGACTTTTTGGCCAAAACGGGTGCTGTGATGGAACAGAGTTTCTCAAAGCCAATGACTTATCATTCAGCACAACTTTACTTAAAAATGCTGAATAAGAAAGAAATCGAGGCAAAATCTCTGGAGACATCTAAAGGAAAGTCGTGGAACATCCTCAGCAGAAAATTTTCCGTCATTCCAGAGGCTCTTCGACAAGAAGCCGTTGCCAGGTTTAGATTCTGACTGGTCATGATTGTCTCAGATCTCGTCTCCATAAATTTGGATTTTCTGCTTCCCAGGATTGTACTTTATGTGTCCTGGGATAGCCTATGTCTGGAAAGCATTTAGACGCGTTTCCTGCACTAGTGACTTTTAATCCATCAATAGAGGAATACTGGAGAAGTCGTTGTCTAATGACTTAGCGACCAAACGACCGGCATTTGTCAACAACAACAACATTATTTTTACAGTATCTTCATGAAAATAAAATTTAATTGAATTGAATTGATTATACTCGGTATCTTACTATATTTTTCTTTCCAATACTATTACATAAAAAAAAAAATTTTAACCGTATATTTTCGATTTCGAGATTTTTGACAGATAATTACGTTTATCCGAAACATATTTGAAATTATTTCGGGAAAGTGTCCATATGCATGTGTGTGCAAGTCATTTATTTACAAATGCTACGCATTTAATAATTAAGTCATTAGCCTTTTAGCTTTCTGATATCTTTGAACAATACAGCCAAAACTATTAAGTGTTTACACGTGTTTAAATGTTCGCTATTCGTAGGTCGTCCAGAATTACACAAGGTACAATTAGGTGAATTTCTAAAGTCCAATACTAAACAAATGTGTATCGATGCAATAATATCCAGTAAGAAGACCAAACAAAGCAATAGATGATGTGCAAGTACATGTGTGCTACATATCCACACATAAAATACCATGGCGAACCGTAAATAAATTTTACGCGTGGATACTTTATATAAACCATTAGAACTGGAGAAGATTATTTGTATTTTGCATGATTTGAGCTCAAATTATTCGAATGTAATGATTTTTGTAAATTTATTTTCTGTGAGCGAGCAATGATATATCCTGGTGCATTGGTGGTAACAGGGTATATGTGGGAAAATGATAGTTTCAATCGCATTGTAAATGATAACGATAATAAAATTGTCCATTGAATCATGATCCAGATATTTTCGATAATTTCATATAAAAGCAAAAGTGTTCATTGATAAAGACGTCGATAAAATTTTGGACGATATGTATTGAAATACATGTAAAATTTATCAAATATTTTGCAAAATAGCTAGTAAAAAATTATTCGAAGCTAATGGTTCTTGTAGATTTATTTTCTGTGGGCCAGCAATGATATTTTCTTATTAAACACCATATTTATATCTATGTAGTCATTTCTTTATCGAATGTTAGAATTATTTTTACTAGCACGAATACCGCACATTCCCCGTATTTTAAAATGCAACCCTATGACTAATATTATATTGGAACATACAGCAAATTCTCGAATGCCAATCAATATTTTAGCAATACGTCTGCTAAGAACAAAAAATGAAAATACTCGCTGCATGGGTGCAATAAATCTTATTTAAGGTGTTAAGATAGAAATTCTATGATGATATTTTCGATTGCTAAGGTACCAATTTGTGGATTTTTTTTTAAATTACACTTGAACATAAAGTAATAAAAACGTAATTCTAATTTTAGAAAAATTGATTAAACGTTTCTCGGAACCGTACTAGAAATATCAGTATACCGAATTTATTAGCTGTAAGCTTAGATATTCCGCTATGCCGCGAAAATATGAACAAACAAACAAACATATTTCTTCCTTTATTATTATTGAAAACGCTATACATCGCTGTTAGTTTGACAAGTATCTAAAACAGTTGATAACCGCTGAAAGTAACTGACTCGACCAAATTTGTGAAATAAAATATATTCCTCTACATTTGACCTTTTGATTTATTTGCGTCATAAACGGTGGATGGTGGGAAAACTGGGCTGGCTAATTCATATATTGAATCATCGCTAAGTATTTTTCATTACATTTTCAAATATAAAAATTTTCATTTAATGACACACAATGGGAAATTTAATTTTATTTTGAATCGTACGAAAATACGTAAGTGAATGGAATCTATACAAATAGGACTCCTCAGTAAGTGAATAAATATTCGAATCGTATACCCGAGTATTTTTACGCCATCGCAACAAAATCGTTTCTCGTTCCAATGCACATCCAATTTAATCATTGTCGTAAACGAGACTATCCAGCACAATGCCTCAACTTTTCAATCAATCGATATACCCTCTGGATAAATTTTTTATTCTTGAACAAAAATTAGTTTTTTTTCATCCAGCGACCTTTCGCAAATACCCAGCAAAGTGAAAAATTACCGATAAGAAGAACAAAATAAAGAAACCGATACAAACTTTTGCTTCTCACATCGTTTTTGAATTGTTAGACCCTGACACGGCCCGGAAATTTATTTCATTGTATTCCGAAGTTTAATAGGGCACCAGAAAGACCAGGTTTTACAATTTAGAGGAGCAAAGGTTGACAGGAATTTGAAGTCTGAAAAGGAAAGAAAAACTGGAGCGATGATTTGCGAACGGTTTTGGATTATTCTTTGTAGGATTTCGAAAATAATTTTATTTAAATCGCAGTGTTTCATTCAAAATTTGGATTTAACGAACAAATAAATGTGCTATATAATAATCCGCGAAGTTCAGGTACGACGTCTGTACAGAATTTCTTATCCTCGATTTTCCAACTACAGAAAACACACATACACAGACAAACATATATTTTTTTATTAAGTAAGATTTTCTATGGGTGAACAATAGCAATTCCGGAAGAATTTTGGTAAAACAGTGCATGCAAAATAGTTACAGGTTCAAATACACTGTAGATAATAACATAAGTTTTATATGTTAACTGAAATTGGCCGAAAACATAAAATGCATTGACATGATAATTGATTATATTCGTATGTTTGAAATGTTATTTAATAATATTATACTAAATATCTTAGAATATCTGTTATAGATTAATTTGACTAAATTTCAAACTAAAATATATATTTTTGAACTTTTGATATTTTGATTTGTACAAATCAATAATTGTAGTATCTTGTGGAAGTATGAAAGGAAAAGCTCATTCTATTAAAAATTAAGTAGCGATTGCTATATATTTATTGATGGAAAAAACGTTCCCTTTCTATTGTTTTCACCAACAGTGCTTCGTCTAAATATTTATTTCTTAGGATATGCTATCGATAGAGTTCAGATGATGATTTATTTGGATTCAGCATCAAATTCCAAAGAAGAATGAAAAATTAAGGATTTCCATTTTCAGTTCCTTTACCATTTCCGGTTTTAAAATTTTCATTTTACTCTAAACATCTATTTCTCGAGATTGGCTATAGATAGAGCGTACATGATACCTGGTATGGATTCATCATTAAATTCATTCATTCATCATAAATACCTGGTATGGATTCATCATTAAATTTATTCATTCATCATAAATACCTGGTATGGATTCATCATTAAATTTATTCATTCATCATAAATACCTGGTATGGATTCATCATTAAATTTATTCATTCATCATAAATACCTGGTATGGATTCATCATTAGGCAGGGCGGTTTAACAAACACTGAAATCAAATATTTTTTCAACATTTTTCATTGAAACGCCTATTTCTCAACATTGGATATAGAATAGAGGTTATATGATGATAGATATGGATTCAACATTTTATTCCAGAAGAGGTCGGGGGGTTGACTAAGAATTTCTATTTACGGTTCTATAGATATTACCTCCAGTTTTTCAGTTTATCTGAAAAGAGGAATGCACTAGGTAAGCATTCAAGAAAGAATACAACTGCAACAAATACGAAGAATACAAGAAATAATACAATTAATAGTTCCTCAAAAATGAAGTTTACACACTATTTGTCACTCTGAGTTCTCGTTCATAAATTTCTTGTATCATATTTATAAATGTAAAAATTTTCATTTCAGGAAGCACAGTTGAAAAGGCAATTTCATTTTGAAAAACACATAAATACGTGAGCGAAAGAAGTTTATGGAAATAGGACTGTGCAGTAAATGAATAAATATTCGAAGTTTATGGCCTAGTACTTGTACGACATTGCAACAGAATAGGTTTTCGTTCCATTACGAACCCAATGTATTCATTACCGTAAATGCGACTATAGAACACAATGCCTCAGCTTTTCAATCAATCGATATATCCTCCAAATAATTTTTTTATTCTGGAATAAAAATTAGTTTTCTCAGCGTCCATTCGCAAATACCCAGCAAAGTGAAAAATTACGGATAAGAAGAAAAACACGTAAAGAAACCGACACAAACTTTTGCTTCTCAGGCCGTTTCTGAATTGTTACAATCTGACACAGACCGGAAATTTATTTCATTACATTCTGAAGTTTAATAGGGTTCTAGGAAGAATAGGTTGTACAATTTAGAGGTGTAAAGGTTGACAGGAATTTGAAGTCTCGAAAGAAAATAAACCGGAGCTATGATTTGCGAACTGTTTTGAACTATGCTTTGTAGGATTTCGAAAATAGTTTTATTTGAAACGCAATATTTTATTCAAAATGTGGATTGAACGAACAAATAACTTAATACTAATGCAACAGCCTTTCACATGGTACGGAAAAGTGGCATAAGGGTGGCTTCATGCCACTTTTCCTGGTGGAATGGATATTAATTCATCAAAGTTCAGCTACGACGTCTGTACATAATTTCGTATTTTAGAGTTTCTACTACAGAAGACAAACACACACACACACACACAGACAGACATATTCTTTTATTAAGAAATGTTTTTTAAATTCTGATTGTAGTTTCTAAGTCTTAAAAGAAATGAAAACTAGCGCAATGCTTTGAGACAGTTCTGAATTACTCCTTGTAGGACTGCGCTACTAATTTTATTTAGATACGGTATTTCATTCAAAATTCGGATTTAACGAATGCATATTTAGGTGTTTTGGAAAAAAAATTGTATAATATAAAAAATTTTTATGAGAAATTTCTAATTTGCTTAAATACAATCAAGAAATATCAAAAGGCAATCATTCGTAAAACAAATTACCATCCTTGCAGTGCTCGAACCAGCAACCCTGGAACTAGTAACTCAAAGTACTACCAATTGGACCACATGGGGTACAAGGGAGTTTCACTAACGAGCGATAAACATTCATGTTAGTGACTGAATGTTTTACCATTTAGACCACATGGGACAGAAGGGGATTTTTCTTTCGAAGCAGCAACCTTCAAGCTAGTGATTCACAATGCCTTTAATTTAGAGCGCTTAGACCGCAGGAGAATTTTTGTAGCAACAACCATCGGATTATTAAATAAGATAGCATGTTATTTGGAACACAACTCAAAGTTTGCTGACTCGAGACCAGCCGCAGAGCACAAATTCAGTTTTTGGTGGAAAGCTAAATGGATTTTTATAAAAGTTGGAAGTTAGTCAACTACTGTGTTCTTTCTGTGATATATAGGTATTGTTCACGTCAGACAAATGAAATTATCCCCGTTTTCCTACTGACAAATGTAAATGTAAAAATATAAATTACTATGAAACCATTCCAATAAAACAGCTGTTAGTAGGATACTCAGATTTTTTAGTTTGTGCATTACAAAAACCTTAAACCTTACATTTCATTTACCATAAATTGCTTTCTAATTAATAGAATATCATACTCTCAAGATGGCATTCTCAACGCTAGGGTGCAGACATAAGCATCAGTGAGTTGGTTTTTTGAGCTTCCTAGCTTCCTCTGACATAAAATATTGGGTTAACGTTTTGGGTGTGTCTATATGAGCAGGTTCTATTACGATAGATTATAGCTTATAGTAACAGAAACGTCACTAAGATGCATTTTCGATGGTTTAAATTACACTTCAAAGGTAGATCCAAAAATTAGGTCACCAGTTTCAACCAGTGCCACTCTTGCCCGAATAGTCAAAAAATAAACTTTTAGTAAGATAACTTCCTATAAACCTAAATTTAGGGAAACTCGGGTGACCAACGGATTGCAGCATGAATTCCTACTTTTTTAGCACTTTACAATATAGTTGAAAAGTGTTAATGATTTTGTTCATTCCGTCTGTCTGAAAGTTTGCACGATAACAGCCGTAAAAATGACTTTATCAAAATGACATTTTAGTAACTTGTTCAGACGGTCTGTAGGACCCTATGGGAATATAAATGAATAATATCACCCAATTAGTTTTGGATTGAACCCGGATTGAAAAAATGAAATACATTGAACCCTACGGGACCTAATTTTTCAAACATCTTTAAGAGAAGTTAAAATTCACTAATTGCTTCGAAAGTTTTAGGAAATATTCAAATTATCCCATGACATATATAAACAAGATGGATGCCATATATCATTTTGAAGTGGGTCATGTGATCGTTTCATATCATGGTCACGTGATCGTTTCATATAAAAGGTGTAATTATTATTTTAATTTTTATTTAAAAAACTACTGAATATATTTCGAATTTTTTTTTATATATTTTATGGAACAATTTGAATATTACCTAAAATTTTCGAAGCAATTTGTGAATTTTAAATCCGCTTAAAAAATGTTTGAAAAATTAGGTCCCATAGGGCTCAATGCATTTCATTTTTTCAACCCGGGTTTAATCCAAAACTAATTGGGTGATATTATTCATTTATATTCCCATACGTCCTACAGACCGTCTGAACAACATACTAAAATTTCATTTTAAGTAAGTCATTTTTACGGCAGTTATCGTGCTAACGGACAGAAAGACAGACAGACAGACAGACAGACAGACAGACAGAATGAACAAAGTCATACAAACTTTTCAACTTTGTTGTAAAGTGTTAAAAAATTTCAACAAAATATGTTCGTTAGATTCTTAAATAAAAATTGAAATAATAATGACACCCATGCAATATGAAGAGATCACGTGACCCACTTCAAAATGAAACATGGTATCCATCTTGTGTCAAAATCGTGATTTTTCAAGTTCTTTTTAATTTATATTTAGTGTTGCACCCGCCCTAAAACCCCTTTATTTTTGCGTTTTTTCTGTGCATCCATATTCTGTGCCAACGCAGTTGCGATATTTTTTACTTTAAATAATCATCAAACTTTGATTATTTCTACAAGGAAGACTAATTTTAATGGTGCAGAATGTAAGCAAGTGTTTGTAAGATGAGTTGTAAAATAATTGGCTGAATGCTTTTCACCCAAAATTAATTAGCTCTGGAATTTGGAATAAAAGTGATATGAATGAAATACTCACTGCTTTTACATAGAGAGATTTAAATTTCGATGACTTCATATGAATAAAGTTTGAATGAAGCCACCCTTATGCCACTTTTCCGTACCATGTGAAAGGCTGTTGCATTAGTGAAAATAGGGAGCATAAACAACTTTACGATGGAAATTGTATAGATCAAAAGTACGTTAATATGTGTCGAAATGTTTTATCACAAATGCATCTAAATAAAGCATTGCACAGACAGAGATCATATAAAGCAGAGGTACTCACTACGCGGTTGGAGCGCATAATTAAAATATGCATACATTGGTCTTTTTTGTGATATATCAGAAATTTACATTTCTAATTTGATATATGGTCCCCATTCACAATGTTCAATTTTCAATTAAATATAACTCGTTCAATTTTATAGATACAGATATGCGGGGTTTTTTAATGAACTTGTTGTATTAAAAGTAAAAATTTTCTGATTGACCAAATTTGTCAAAGGGGGTCGTATAAAAATTTAATAGGTGTAATTTTTTGAAGATGAATGGGAGAACTATTTCATTAACGTAGTCCTATTTCCTGCCTTACTTTCGACATTTTTGCAATTTACATTGCCCACTTATCTCCAGCAGGTAAAGAATTAAAGCGCGTTTCAATCTTTTTGGGACACCCGTATTGTGTCAGTATATTATATAGTGTCAACTATATAGTGACACTATATAATATACTAAGCTACGTATATACTTATACCAGCCTCGCCAGGTGACAAAGTTGAAGAGCTGTTTCACTTAAAGTTATCGGTTGAATGGTTTGTTATTACTATTATTTGGCGAATTTTTCAGATTCGTTTGGCTACTTTTAGATATCACTTGACAACATCTGTGCCCGTAGAGCGATGTTTTTTGATGATGTTCGTTGTCGAGGTGAAGGGGAAATACCGCCATAAAATCTTCTTCACCCATTTTTTAAATTGACTTATACTAGCAATTGACTTATACTATCATATATCTTAACTAAATGTGCTGAATTTGTAATGGACTTCAGAATATCTCACAACGCACATTTACATAATTTTAGTTAAATACACAATTTAGAAACGCATTCATAAATGCTCAGAAAATTATATTTCGTATTTTAATAAAACGTATAACACTTTTACCTTAAATTTACCTTTTGCAACTAAATTTTTTGTGATTTTCATTAAGAACACTTTTTGAATTCAAATCAACAATGTACCTATTTTCTAAATTTATATACCATTTCCAGTGAATTTATTATTCAAAGAATTAATCACAATAAATGATTTCTTGCTTTACCGATGCTTAAATTTGAGTTACAGATTTTGTTTTTTTACTTTCCTTAAATACATAATATATAAAGAAAGTATTGTGACGGGGTCGAAAATTCGAATTCGAGTTTTCGACGGGAGAGCACGTTTCAAGCATCCCTGATCACGAATTAAATATTTTTGAAGTGATGTCTGTGTGTGTGTGCGTGTGTGTGTGTGTGTGAAAGTATGTGTGTGTGTGTGTGTGTGTGTGTGTGTGTCAGTGAGTCTGTGGGGACGATAACTGACGAACGAATGGACCGATTCAAACCAAATTCGGTACAAAAATCACAATCCGTAAACACTGGAATCCTATTGTTTTTATACGCAATCGAATGTTCAGAACCCCCCTAAATTTTCGAATGAAATTTTGAAAAAACCGTCAAAAAATCAAAACCACTAATAAAGTTACGGAAATAGACATTTCTTATGTAATTTGTCATTTGAAAACGATTGACATAAATTTTAGAACGCTAACATGAACCGTTCTGCATGTAATCTTTTGGAGACGAAATTGGCGGAATGTCGCCAACTTGGCGATTTTTTGAAATGTTGCCAAATTAACGAAAATCTCGCCAAATGGATAAAAATGACGATAAATCAATGAAAATGACGACTAATTGTCAAAAAATCAATATCTTGGAAAGGATGTTAGTATCTACTAGAAGAAAAACTTATTTATTTTACTGTAAAAGTAGTAAATTCATTTCATTATATAAGGAAAGTCATGTGTTGCCCACATCAGATTTTTTTTTTACTGTAAATGTAGTAAATTCATTACATTATATAAGGAAAGTCATGTGTTGCCCACATCAGATTTTTTCATTTATCAACATTATTTAATTTTGTAAGTACACGGTGAAATAATATATTTATTTTTCTTTCCATTAGGAACAATTCTAATTTAGATAATAGTAATTTTCATTTAGAACATAAATAGCGTTTATTGACAAGTTTTCTTTTAATTAGATAAATTTATTGTTACGTATTATTCGTAGAATTCTAAATTCGCGTGTTTGATAAACAAAAGCTTCTACTTCGATTTCAATTCCACGATGCTTCGTAAATACATGTATAAAATATTTTAATTTCCCAATAAAAAATGTATTCTTCCGCGATAGACTTATGCGAGCAATTTAAATTAATATTTCAAAATATATTTAGTCATAGATGAATTTTTCTAATTGATATTTACATGTTTATGAATAAGGCTTTTGCAGGAGTAATTATACTTTTTATGTAAATTATGGATATTCTAAACATGGATTTTATTTAATCCAAAAGTTTATCTTCTATAATTATGTATTAAGCAATTTATGGCTGTATTGAAGGCAGTAAAAATATGTAGTTTCAGAAAAATGCTTTTTAGAAATATATTACTTTCCTTATATACATAATGTATAAGGAAAGTATTGTGACGGGGGTTGAAAATTCGAATTCGAGTTTTCGACGGGAGAGCACGTTTCAAGCATCCCTGATCACGAATCAAACATTTTTGAAGTAATGTCTGTTTGTGTGTGTGAATTTTTTCATATAAGGCAAATACAAATTAATTCATCAAGAAATGTATCAGGGAAAATGCAATTCTATAAATTTCTCAAACATTAAACAAATCTGAATCATTTATTATCACCCCTATTTAAAAACGTGTTATGCTATCAACAAGAAATAGTATTTTCATTCGTAAGAGCTTAATGTGTGTGTGTCAGTGAGTCTGTGGAGACGATAACTGACGAACGAATGGACCGAATCGAACCAAATTTTGTACAAAAATCACAATCCGTAAACACTGGAAGCCTATTGTTTTTATACGCAATCGAATGGTCAGAATCCCGCCTAAATTTTCGAAAGAAATTTTGAAAAAATCGTTAAAAAATCAAAACCACTAATAAAGTTACGCAAATAGACATTTCTTATGTAATTTCTCATTAGAAAACGATTGACATAAATTTTAGAACGCTAACATGAACCGTTCTCGAGATATTGTACATTTTTCAAAAAAATTATCAAAAAGTTATGTAAAATTAAAAAAAAATATATTTCCTATTGAGAAACATGTTCACTTTTCATATGTAATACCATGCGATAAATTGGGGACATCATTCTCGTGGATCTAGCTCGTTCCATTCATGAAAAAGGTTGCTTTGAGTAATACTTTTGTATTTGAACGCCAATAGTCATTTATCTGCTGTAAGAATAACTTATTTCTTAGTGCATAACGCTTGGCGAGATTTTGGCGACGAATTTGGCGGAATGTCGCCAAGTTGGCGACTTTTTGAAATGTTGCCAAATTAACGACTTTTTCAAATGTTGCCAAATTAACGAAAATCTCGCCAAATGGATGAAAATGACGCTAAATCAATGAAAATGACGACTAATTGTAGAAAATTCAATATTTTGGAAAGAATATTAGTATCTACTATAAGAAAAACCTAATTTTTTTACTGTAAAAGTAGTAAAGTCATTACATTATATAAGGAAAGTCATGTGTTGCCCATATCAGATTTTTTTAACAAATGTGATGGCTCAGGAATGCAATTTTGCAATGTTGTCAAATATGTATATGTTATTGTATATTTCTTAAATAATATTTTAATTAGAATAGTTAAAGTATTTGTGAATTTTTTCATGTAAAGCAAATATAAATTAATTCATCAAGAAATGTATCAGGGAAAATGCAATTCTATAAATTCCAAAACATTAAACAAATCTGAATCATTTATTATCACCCCTGTTTAAAAACGTGTTATCCTATCAACAAGAAATAGTATTTTCATTCGTAAGAGCTTAATACTCTTGATAAAATTTCCATGTATTCATAAAAAAATGGAATATTTAAAAAATTATCTAACTAAATCCACCATCTAGCATTGAGAAATGAATACATATTTCATTTTTTAGAGTCAAGAGTAAGAGATGATACATTTTAAAGTGACAACTAAGAAGAAAAATGACTTTTTTGTTTTCGTTTTCCTTTTTTCCTTTAAATGTACGTCTTAATTTGAATAGAAACTAAAATATGTCCGGAATATCTGAGAAATGTTTATTTCTGTGAGAGAACTTGTCTTTTTGTTTTTCGAATTCCAATGTTTTCGATTTCTCTAAATTAATAGAAATCAGAGTTATTTTTAGACAATGAATATCTGTTTGTTATATTTTTCTAACAAAGAAGCAAAACACTTTTAAAGCATATACGAAAAGTATAAAATATTTAAAGTATAAAGTATAAAATATGAAATAAATACTTAAAGTATAACGTATAAAAATTAAAACTAAATATTTAAAGCAAAAAATATGCGAAGCATACTATATAAGAAAATTTCTTCTCCTCTGTTTGTCCGTGTATCACACACTTGGGAGTAAATTTGGGCATCGCGCAACAATTCGAATATATTAAAAATTAACGATATATATATATATATATATATATATATATATATATATATATATATATATATATATATATATATATATATATATATATATATATATAATAAAAAGTTTTAAAGATCCAATGAAGGAAAACTCTAAAACCTAACTTTCTAACAAGCTTACAAAATAACAGTATAAATCAGCAAATCTTCCATCACTGACATCATTTTGTGTTCATTTTGATACAATACTTGGGCTTGACGAAATGTATTATCGAAATGAACAATTCATTTATTTAGACCTAGTGCTTATCAACGTTGAAAACCCAGGCAGTTCGACTCATCCAAAGGACTTGAGCAACTATTTGAACGGCCGGGAAGGTGCTTATCAACGTGTATAGCTTTAAAGCTTGGATTTTATTTTATTTTCTATTCCATTGAATTGACATTTGTTTATTATTTTCAGTTTGTTGACTAGAAATTTGCATTTTACTTTCCACTTGATTGATGATTCTCTATTTAATACTTCTTTTTATTAGTTAAAGACATTTTTTAATGTTAAGGTTTTTTGAATTACAACATATTTTTATTCTTTTATTGGATTTTTAAACTATATATATATATATATACAGGGTGTCCCAAAAACATTGACCTCGATTTTTACTCCTTAAATATTGATCTTAGACATATATAATAAATTACAAATTTGCATAAAAAAGGTACATAATTTTATGAAATCGATTAAAATTTTCAAGGGAATTAAATTAAAAAAAAACACAAAATTCAAATTTTTATACGGCCCTCGTACAAAAACATTTCCTACGAACAAAATGTGCCCCATACACTAATAAAGTGATGTATAGAATTTCGACATTTTGATTTTAATTTTAATCTTTTTAAAATTCAGCATTGAAAATTGTGTTTGCTTCTATCTCTTTTTAAAACATTATTTTAAAACATGCTCACAGAATAAATAGCATTAGTGATGATAAATATAGAGTAGTACATTTTATAAAAGTATTAAATACTGCAACTCATAATTCATAATCTCCACAATTAGTCGTTAATATTATTAACTTAATGTATCAACTACCACTCGATGCAGTAAAAAGAATTCTTAACTACGGGGGCTTCCATTAAATAAAACTATATATTAAAACGTAATAAATAAAATGTTGCAGTATAGTAACATGAATAAAAATATAATAATATAAAAACGGTACAGTGTAACATGGCCTATGTAAAATGTATTTTGCTTTAAGTACAAACAACTAACAACAAAAAAGTTTTTGGAACTTATACAGATAAACCACAAAATGTGAATTTCCCTTTTTTCTATAAATGTGCTTTTCAAAAAAACGATTGTTCGAAAGGTCAAAAATAATAACATTTTTTACTTCGACACTTCCCCTAAAAAATGTATCACCGCAACCATTTATCTGAAAAAACAAGTTTTCTTCCGTTTTTTTTTTTTTTGTAATTTCCAAAAGATATCCTTAATAGATCAATGCGACTACAATAGAATGACCCAACTTCTCATTTTCGCATTTATTTGAATTTTTATGTTATATACTTCTAAGGGCAGATATTTCACAGTCAATATCGTATCCATTGTATCTGACCTTTTAATGCATGTTTCATTTACTTCTTACATATTACAGGACAAGGGATATATCCTTAGATCACATGGAATTCATAGACAGCAGATCCTGAATTATCTAGAACGTAATATAAATGGTGTTATTAGTTAGAAAAACTTCTTCTCTTCTTTAGAAAAACTTCTAGGAAAGTCAATTGACTCTTGTCCACAGGACATTATTTGTTTCATTCATGTTAAAAATTCACATTTCCTTATATTCTATCAAAGATTAAGTATAATATTACACAAAGCATAAATATAAGGTTACTCACAGAGACCTCCAATAGGAGGCTGGTTTTGCAAGAATGAATCGATATCTACATTGCTACAAGTTTACTGGCATTTGAGCAAGCTAATTGGCACTGTAGATATCGACAATTCTATAGTGATTAGTGCATAATGATGAGCTGATCACAAATATTAGCTTTGAAAATGTATGGGGCATTGAAATACAACACTGATGTATATCAGAATTGTCGTATAGTAGCTGATATTCCTTGATTCGTTTAAATAAACAGAGCATCAAAGGTTACTGCCAGGTCAGAAGCTTTAGAAATTATGTAAGATTGGAATACTGTTAAAATAGTATAAAATCCTAGTTTCAGTCCTCTTAGTGATTACAGAAGCAGGATCAGTTTTGTAAAATTGTTGAACTCAAAATGTCAACCATTTTCTTCTTTACATTAAAAACATGTCAGAAAATAACACGAATGATTGTACTGATTGTATTTGAAATATAATCATCTCATTTCCCATTTCTTTAATTAATCGGGTGCACTATATTTATGTAAGATTTTTTTATAACTGTTCTTCGTATGGAATGTTTAATGTAATGATGCTTAATATTCACAATGCAGAGTGAACTGTCAATGAAGCTGTTGGTATAACACCCTACTATTTTATCCATAGTTTGTTCTAAGCAAAGCTGTTGGTATTAACAAATAACATAATACTGCCACTCAGCAAAAAAACAAATAGTAAAATGTTTTTGCTCCTGCTAAAATATACATGCAAATATACTATAGTGGTAATATATGACAACAATAAAAATGTCAAATTAAAGAAGCAAAATTTTCATTCTTTTGATATTGTCTGCAGATAAAAAGGTTTTGTGTTTCGTAACTTTATAAAGCTTCCATAATTTTAGAAGCAAAAGGTACGAACAACGATTGGGTAACTTTATCGAATTTTTTTAATCTTCATAGCTTCTTTCTAAATTATTATCACACAAAACAATTACAATAATTTATATTTCTATCAATTTCATTTTTACGATTAAAACATAAATTAACTAAGTAACACTCCTGAATATATAGTTTTAATATGTTTCCATAAAATAATTTAATTTACTTCCCGTAATATACTTTTTTCCACTGCTCTTTATTGAAAACATTTACGCAAAAGACCGAATTGAATGTTACTATGTAACATTGTTTTATAGCATTGTAAACTTTACTGTCATTTTCAGCAATGGCGCTTTTAATTTAATGAAATTGCTTTCAAATTCTGAAAGCAATTTATTCTCTCAAAAATTTCGATAATTTTTATTTGATAATAGAATATAAAGAATTAATGTTTCTTATTTCAAAGCTGTGAATTGTGCTTTCAGCTATAACTAGACACGATGGAAAATGTTTCGATAGATACACTTTATTATAGAAACTAAATTATATTCGTCACTTGACATTTTGAACATTTATGTATATATATATATATATATATATATATATTGTCAAAAAGAAAAGAGGTATGGATGGAAACAATATACCAAAAGATGGCCGGGGGGAGTTGTGACCCCCCCACCCCGGTTAAGCATGCTTTACGTCGCGACAACACTCCCGGAGAGCCGGTACATTGCAAAAAGGAATACGAATGTATCAAATTGTAAGATGTAAATATACATCATACAGAAAGAAATATAAGATATAATTGTCGAGATCCAGCCCTATCGAAATTCATCTACAGTAAATGTTTGAAATATGTTAAAAAGTGTGTGAATAATGTTTGAAACATGTTCACAAGTATAAATTAACAAAATTACAAAGCTTCCACTTAAAGAAGAATTTAAATATTGACACATAATAGAACAATAATAACAAAGTCTATTTCTAAAACCATATACCTGAATGACAAACAATAGCATATTACATGCAGATGTACATCCCATATTGTGTCATACAAGACCATGCAAATTTGCTATAACGTATTATACATTATACCCTATTCAAGTGGTCCCATATCAGTTATCACACGCTTTACCTGTGACAATCCAGTATGTATATTGCCAACAGTTTTATTTAAATATAAACGGTAACTTTCGGTTACAGTTATTTTATAAAACTTGTAGATAATGTCACTTAAAAAATTCTTGGGAAAACCCTGTGAGATGGTGTTTTGTAGGAAACGATAATCGCATAAATATCGATCTTCCATTTTACTGTTTATTCTTTGACTACGTATTAATTGTCCCAGTATAATATTTCTAAAAACATTTTTGTGCATACACGAGTTCCAGTTTATGATATAATTGATTTTGAAGTGGAAGTCGTTGCGTTTATCGTACAAACAGAAACCAGTAGAACCTCCTTTACTTTCTATCCACAACAGATTTTACTTTCTATCCACAACATTTAAAACTAACTGAAACTCCATATAATGTCAACAAAAGTCTTAATTTTCTGGATATAACGATATACAAGCAACCAGGAGGTTCTACTGGTTTCTGTTTGTACGATAAACGCAACGACTTTCACTTCAAAATCAATTATATCATAAACTGGAACTCGTGTATGCACAAAAATGTTTTAAGAAATATTATACTGGGACAATTAATACGTAGTCAAAGAATAAACAGTAAAATGGAAGATCGATATTTATGCGATTATCGTTTCCTACAAAACACCATCTCACAGGGTTTTCCCAAGAATTTTTTAAGTGACATTATCTACAAGTTTTATAAAATAACTGTAACCGAAAGTTACCGTTTATATTTAAATAAAACTGTTGGCAATATACATACTGGATTGTCACAGGTAAAGCGTGTGATAACTGATATGGGACCACTTGAATAGGGTATAATGTATAATACGTTATAGCAAATTTGCATGGTCTTGTATGACACAATATGGGATGTACATCTGCATGTAATATGCTATTGTTTGTCATTCAGGTATATGGTTTTAGAAATAGACTTTGTTATTATTGTTCTATTATGTGTCAATATTTAAATTCTTCTTTAAGTGGAAGCTTTGTAATTTTGTTAATTTATACTTGTGAACATGTTTCAAACATTATTCACACACTTTTTAACATATTTCAAACATTTACTGTAGATGAATTTCGATAGGGCTGGATCTCGACAATTATATCTTATATTTGTTTCTGTATGATGTATATTTACATCTTACAATTTGATACATTCGTATTCCTTTTTGCAATGTACCGGCTCTCCGGGAGTGTTGTCGCGACGTAAAGCATGCTTAACCGGGGTGGGGGTGTCACAACTCCCCCCGGCCATCTTTTGGTATATTGTTTCCATCCATACCTCTTTTCTTTTTGACAATATTTTAATCCTCTTTTTAGTGCAGCTTTGCGCCTTTTAAGTGTGATTTCAGATGATTTTGTAATGTAGTATTTCACGGTGTTTTAATATTATATATATATATATATATATATATATATATATATATTTCGAAAATGTTAAGGTACACTGAATTTGCTTTAAAAGGTTTCTCGAGCGTGGCACTTGTAGTGGCATAAAAATGTGACATTGTGACTGAATATAATAAATACCGTGTTATTTCTAAATGTACTAGCTTAGCAGAGTTTGGAAAAGTATTGCCAATAATACTCTTAATTACTGTGAACCGTATCTACACACGTCTTGCAATTTTCATCGTGATTACTTTGCCTAGAAAGTTACTGTTTGTATGAAGAACACGCTATAGCTCTGGATAGTGACTTTTTGCTTTACAGCTCTTATTTCATTATTATGCTAATTATTTAATTATTTAATTTCTTATTTAAAATATTCTCTGGTCATCTGCATGGTGGGCCCATAGGTAATATATTTGACGTTATTTACGTGATTTTGTTACGTAAACCATTTCATAATATGCCTCTGTAGACCTCAATCCGTTTAATTACGAAAATTTGTCACTTTTCAAAGCACTGTAGATGTTAATTTACCTTCTTGATGAGAGGTTTCACGTCTGCAAGTCACCTGCCTGGGGCTCGCAATGCTGATTTTAAATTTCAGTTTCTTGTTGTGCGACTGGTTGAACAATGGCACTTTCATTTACTTATTTTTCGATTTATTTGAAACATATCCAGACAGGAGGGAAAGAAATAATTTTGCTGGTAGTAACGGATTGCGCAGTAATTTTCGTCAGAGCAGGCGGTATATCCAGCTGTTATTACGTTCGTGGCTCGGTTCCTTAAAATGCTTCTTTTGGTTTTGATCCTTTTTCTGAACCTTGTTACTTCCCTTATATACATAATGTATAAGAAAAGTATTGTGACGGGGTCGAAAATTCGAATTCGAGTTTTCGAAGGGAGAGCACGTTTCAAGCATCCCTGATCAAGAATCGAACATTTTTGAGGTGATGTCTGTGCGTGTGAGTCTATGGAGACAATATCTCACGAACAATTGGAGCGATTCGAATGAAAGTTGGTACATAAATCGCTATCCGTGAATACTGGAAGCCTATTGTTTGTAAACACAAACGAATATTCAGAACCCCCCTAAATTTTAGTGTGAAATTTTGAAAAAATCATAAAAAATCAAAACCTTTAATAAAGTTACGTAAAAAAACATTTGTTACGACTGACACAAACTTTAGAACGCTAGCATTAACAGTTCTCGAGATATTGTACATTTTTCAAATACATTTATCAAAAAATCCTATAAATTAAAAGAAAATATTAACTGTTGAGAAACATGTTCCCTTTTCATATGTAATACCATGAGATAAATTTGGTGATATCATTCTCGTGGATCTAGCTCGTTCCTCTCATGAAAAAAGATACTTTGCGTAATTATTTTGTATTTGGACGCCAATAGTCATTTATCTGCTATAACAATAACTTATTTCTCCGTCCATAACGCTTGGCGAGATTTTGGCGATTTGGCGGAATGTCGTCAACTTGACGACTTTTTTATATGTTGCCAAATTAACGAAAATCTCGCCAAATAGATAAAAATGACGCTAAATCAATGAAAGTGACGACTAATTGAAGAAACATCAGTATCTTGGATAGAATATAAGTATCCATTATAAGAATAACCTGTTTTCTTTTACTGTAAAAATAGAAAATTCATTGCATTATATAAGGAAAGTCATGTGCTATCCATATCAGATGTTATTTAATTTGTAATCCTGATAAACTAGGTCTTAATAGATGTTCTTGCACTCAAAATTATATAGATTTTAACACAAATAGGTTCAAAATTTTTCTCAGCTAAGCGGTTGATATAAAGCTAGGGGCACGGTGTCTTTGATGTATTCTTTATTGATGTCCAGTCATATATGTGATAGACATTCCAGTTGCACTTTAGCCATAGCTGCTTATCCAAGGCAGACAATCAGGATTACTTCGGATATCTGGTATTTTATCGAATTTAAGAAATATTCCTCATGCTGTGATATTGTTTCCTTAAACTTCCCCGACTTTTATCGGAAATTTTGATTTTATCTTGTGAATTATTTACAACTCATGAACGAACTATTTTGTTTAGATACACGAACTTATAAATTTAAGAATTGTCATATAAATTGTATATTTCCATTTATTGAAAATAGAATGATTATAAATTTCATAATTTGAGTGTTGGATAAATTATGAATGTAAATGAAAGCGGAGTTCTTCCAGTTTTCCAGTCTCCCATATTTCTCGCTAATGTTTGCATTTCGGTAAAATTTCTCCATGAGCCGTGGGACACCGTTGGGCCGTGGGACACCTATCATAGTAATGTACTTGCTGTGATAGGAAGTAGTGAACCCCTAAATATTATAAATTTCTTAGCAAGGTTATTCTTTGATTCCAGCGATTTACTTTCGATAATCTTATGATGTGATTTAGCTTTAATTATTTCTTTTTGCTGCCATTATTCATCCTAGTTAAAGATATATTTTATTTCAATGTAAAATCCTTTGCTAGATGTTTTTTTTTTTAAATCTAAAAATTTGACTATGCACCTACATCAACAACGGTGTCCAACATTTTCAACAGCAGATGTGCACCTGCTGTTTAAACATATAAAAAATCATAGATTTTGAAAGAAAAGTATTTTTCATTCATTCGGTTTTATTGGTTATCGCAGAAGAGAACCAATAAAACGAGATGAAAATAAAAATGACAATGAATAAATTTTAATGAAATTAAAAAGAAAGATGAAGACATTTTGTAATTCAGGAGCAGTTTGGATCATTTAAATGAGAGGAAGCAAGGTATTAGGTTAATTTTATATATATTTTAGGTTGTTATACGATTTTGAGCGATAATCCCACAAATTGGTTCCTTAATAACGGAAAATGTTATCACAGATTTTCTATCCTCTCTAGCTCACTTATTACACGAAATTTCAGAATATTTGATAGGTTTTACCTCTTATTAATTAACCTGGTTCTGATGAAATTTTAATACGATTCGGAAAAATAGAACCTGCTTTTAATTTTGCGGAATGACTACTAAAAATCACCGAAAACTTAAATAAAAACTAAACATGCTTGAATGTATTGAAATGCTTATTTTATACGTAATTTTTGACAGAAAAAGAATAACACTAGCCTTATTACTGTCGAATAAACCATTTACAAGCAAAGCAAATTCAAAGCCGCATTTTGAAAATGCATCAAGTGACAAATGAAACCGAAAATTGCATTAAAACTGTTCATTCCGTGTGATTTTTAATAAGTATCTAAATAATTTTGTGCAATTGATGTTTTTATTAAAGGAATTAAAAAGTGAATTTCGATCCTCTAAGGACAGCCATGTGCTATATGCATTATGTGCCTTATACATCACTATAAATTGAAATACTTAAGCTCTTTGAAGCTACAATAGCACCAGGTTAAGAGACTGTAGGAAAAATAATTGACGTGGAAAAAAAAATCTAAGCGCCTTACGACCATGGAATTTTGGTACATGGGTTTCGGGAAGGCGAATCTAGGTGATATATTTTTATTCGAATTCATTTTCCAGGTATTTTGGGTTTCAGCACAATTTTGAGCGATATTCACACAAATCGGTTCCCTAACGACTGAAAATATTATCACTAAAATATTTTTAAAGCAAAAATGTCCCCGCATAAATTTTTTTCCTTCCTTCGGACTCTTTAACTGGTACTTTTGCAACCCTAAAAGGATTAATTATTTCAATTCATAGTGATGTACATATAAGGATACTTACTACAAAAATCAGGATTGCCTCATTAAAGTATTCTACCAAACGTAGAACTTTTTTCAACTTGGAAAACATAACATGAAATAACCAAACTCAACTCAATTTTTATTGATTTCCTTTGCAACACTGTTACTTGGATTCCCATTTTATAAAATGTCGCCATTAATCTAATAAAATTTATTTCGGAATGTTAAAGCAATTCATTTTATTTTCTTTTTTTTTTCTTTTGCAATAATAATTTTATGTTAAAATGAAATGCCAAGAAATAACTCATTTCTTCTAATTTCCTATATTCTAAATTAAAGAAAAAGAATTATTCGATGGAAGCATTGCAATGTTTCAAAGCTAAATTAAATTCGGCGCTTAAGGGACAAAATCAATTTCTAAATTCATTTGATACTCTTACTTCAATAATGCAGAATTTAATAATGGAATATAAATTTACGCTCATCGTCATTTTGGTGTTGTTGCAGTTGAAAGAAGTGGTAATTTGTTTTACTGCGTTTTTGAATCAATAGAAAAATTCATGTTTTTCAACTTGAATGTATATAAAGGAAGATTAAAATAGGAGTTATAATTTTTGTAATTTTGTTAATAGCGATAAAGTAAAAGTGTATCTATGAAAATTAATGTTTATAGGGAATATATGTTTCTATTCAATTTATCGCTGGAGATAAGATATTAAATCATAAGTTTAATTATTTATTTAAAAGTTATAAAATTTGTTTTCATTTTTATCTTTTATTCCCCTTTATGTTCAACCGAAACTAATTTGAATTACACACCCAAAACTAATTTTGATTGCCTGCAGAAAACTAATTTCAATTACATGCACAAACTAATTTCAGTTACATGCCCAAAGATGAATTACATGCATAAAACTAATTTTAATTACATGCCTAAAGTTAATATGAATTACAATGCCAAAACTAATTTGAACTTCAGGCCCAAAATTAATTTGAATTACACTTGCAGTTCTTGCAACAATTGTACATTATATAGTTTTTAGTTTGATTTGGCGAGCTGGATTCTAAATTTTAATATAGCAATCATCCACATACTGTTGACAGAGTGACTGACTGACAGACAGACTGACTGAAGTGTGAATTACACAGAACTACTGAAGGTAGAAACTTTAAAATGTGCATACACATGGAACTTGACCCATAGATAATGAGAAATTTCTAAAATATTGAAACTTTGCTCGCAAAATGCATAAATCGCTAAATGTTTAGACATTCTTTCTGTCTAGACATACAAAATTCAATTCTGGTTAGACATACACAATTGCTAGACATTCAAAATTCATTTCTATACTATCATGTGCAAATATTAATATCCTAGATTTTCTAGGTTAACTATACTAGCGTGCAATTAACCGTCTTGAGTAATATTAGTTACAACATACAGTTCTTTAAATATTTTTATGTATTATTTGTACTTTTTTGTTTTATGTATATTTTATGTATAATGTATATTTTCATGTATAATGTATATTTTCATGTATGATGTATATTTTCATGTATAATGTATATTTTTATATTTATTTAATATTAAATCGTTTTTATTCAATTGCGTTAACCAGTGTAAGCGAGTGATGCTTCAAATTCTTAAATCAGGTTACTGTGACATTAAATTTTGTGACATCAAGGTACACCTTGATCTAGATATGAAAATAGGCAATTCAAATTCATACAATCGCCCTCGAAATGATTGAGAATAGGTACCCTAGTAAACAATGGACTCAGTATACACAGATGGAACCATGCTGGAAAGAAGTGCTGATTCTGGTGCAAGAATTTGCAGTGAATATTTTGCATTTTATAAATCAATTGCTGGAGATCTACTTTCGGAAGTAACCTTGACGCTATCCAAGTAGCCTTTAAAACAGATATGAGCTCATGAATACAGATTCACCAAGGTCGTTATCTTGTCCGATTCTGAGCTATTCTGCAAGTTATACCTAGCAATTGAATTTATGACTCGAAGCGAATACATGACCGTAGGCTGTTCTTTAACTCTTTGGTTGATTCCGTCGTGCTGGAGTGGGTTCCTGCTCACTGTGGTGTGGAAGGAAATGGAAGAGCGGATCTCTTGTCGAAGAAAGGCATCGTTGTCGTTTCAAAACCCAAACTCACTAATGGATTTTCATTCTGGCAAACGTTTAATTAAGTTGGAGTGTGGGGAAAACTATAAATCCCGGATTTTCGATGAAGCAAAGGGAATGGCCAGGGAGCGAATTGCTGATTCAAAGTCTAATATTTTAAGTTTCCATCCTGTTTCAGCTGTTGCATTGTTTTATCTTCTTACTGGACATGATTGCCTTAATCCCCATTTATGTTGAACTGGAATTTGAAATTCACCTAATTGTACATTGTGTAATTCTGGACGAAATATGAATAGGAAATATTTCGGCATGTGTACCCCACTTAATGGATTAAATTGTACTATTCAGAGATTCAAAGAGGAAGCTATAGAAGTCTAATGTCTTAGTTTTCAAACGCATGGTATTTGTAAATAAAAATATAAATAAATACATTTCTTAAATCAAAGATTTTTAAAATTATTTTTATAATTATTTTTATTTGTCTGATAATATTGAAGAAAATAGCCAATTTCCATGTTACCACAACTATAAAATGTGCTCCTTGTTTCTTTGCTTATAGTTGAGACGTGTTTTTATATATACAAAACTTTCATGCTTGTAGATGTTAATATTTAGTGACCAGTATATATATCATCTGCATGAAGTTTAGATAGAAATGTCTAGTATTACATATTTTGAGAGCACTATAGAAATCATATTTGCGTATGAAATCAAGAGCAGTTTTTTTTTCATATTGACTAATGCTACTGAAAATTATACCAATATTTTCTTTTTGCATTTCGATTTAAAACTGGTTTTAATAACATAACGTATTTACATGCTTCTGCTTTTGTTTACATTTTTTATATTATTTATTCAAATTTCACAAATACGACCTTTTGCTGTATCAACTGTAACGAATTTTTTGCCATATCAAATGTCTCGATTTTCCATATCTGCTGTGATAAAATGTCTTTAGAAAAAGTAGCGCATTTTTCTCATTTACGTCATTCTGTCATGTCGAATGTGAGAAATAGTTTAAAATAAGAGGACTTACATGTATATTTTATCAGAGTAATGTGAGATTATTCACAACATTTCGAGTAATAAAGGACTGCATTTTTAACATATGTCATATTTGCATTATTTATATACTTTATTAATTTAGATGCGCATTCAACAAAAAATAGCATCGTATTAATCATTTAAAAGAATCCCAATGAACCTTATAAAGACTAAACGACGTAATTTGAGATGCATCCGTAGGCAATCACAATATGACGAAGATGAACAGTGTTGGAAATGGCGGACAGTGTTGTTGTTGTTGAGACCCAGACCGTCCGACCTACCAGAAAGGTGTAAGGTAACTGTTTGGACGGCCGGGAAGTGCCATCCAATTTAGAACGGAACCCAGTGGGGGAGGCATCCACAGGGACCGTGTTGAAATAACAATGTCGAAATTGGCGAAAAATTTTGTAATCAGCGAACAATGTTGAAACTGGCAAAAATTTTAAAATTAGCGAGAAAATTGTAAATTGGCGGAAAAAATAAATTTATGTAGTGTTTCGAAAGTTATAAAATGTTGAGAAAATAATAGTTCGGGGAAAAAAATCATAATATTACAATATAAATTGCTTTTGTGGGACAGACAGTCCAGTAGTTAGCGCGAATTGCACCCGATTTCGATTCCCGACTCTGCCTAAACTGTATCCGTAGTCACGCGGAGTACGGGCAAGCTAAATATGTGGATCCGTAAGCTCTTCCGAGAATGTGGTGTTTGGGGAAGGAGAGTACGGTCCCTGTGGATGTCTCCCCCACTGGATTTCGGTTAAAATTGTGTGGCACTGTCCCGGCGGCCGAAATGGATAACCTTACACCTTCGGTTAAGTAGGACGGTCTGGGTCGAAGAAGGACTATATAAATTTCTGTATATTCTTTGTATTGGTAAAAGAGGAAACAGTTTCTTCGCGACAGGTCGAAAACTATGTGATGGAGACCAAAATAATAACAATTCATTGCAAAATTAAAAATCTGATGTGGGCAGCACATGACTTTCCCTGCAAACTTATATTAACGTTCTCTTTATTTTAACTAAATTTATTTCACTTTTAATTCAATTTTCGTTCTCATTCGGTAACCGGGCTTATTTTCAAAGGTGGCGTAGGGAAAGTACGAAAAACTAAAATATCTCGAGAACGGCTAGTCCTAGTGTAATGGGGTTGGTCTTATTATTTTCGTCGTTAACAATTACGTATTAAATCAGCATTTAATGGATATATTTGAGTATACCCTGTTTAGTTTAGATTTGGACGATTTTTGCGGGCGATTTTGCAAAAAAAGGCAGGTCATTTTTTTCCGAATCGTACCAAAATCTAATCAGCACCAAGGTAACCCACAAGTGACTCATCTACCGAATTTTGTGAAATTCGGCCCATCAGTTTTTCAGTTAGAGTGGATACAAGCTTTTGCGGGCCATTTCGCAAAAAAAGGCGGGTTATTTTATTCCGAATCGTACTCAAAACTAATCAGCACCAGACTCGCTCACAAGTAACTTACCTACCAAATTTTGTGAAATTCGGTCCATTAGTTTTTCAGTTAGAGTGGATACAAAATCTGCACAGACAGACAGACACACAGACACACAGACAGACGCCACGCTAAAAATAGTTTTTTCGTATTCTAGAGGTCTCGAAACGTGTAGATCCGTCGAAAACTCGAGTTGTGATTTTCGGTATGATTCCAATACTTTCCCTATACATTACCATGTATTGCAAGGAAAGTAAAAATCTGATGTGGGCAGCACATGACTTTCCCTGCAGACTTATACCCACGTTCTCTTTATTTTAATGAAATTTATTTCACTTTTATTCAATTTTCGTTCTCATTCGGTAACCGGGCTTATTTTCAAAGGTGGCGCAGGGAAAGTACGAAAAACTAAAATATCTCGAGAACGGCTAGTCCTAGTGTAATGGGGTTGGTCTTATTCTTTTCGTCGTTAAACATTACGTATTAAACGGGCATTTAATGGATATATCTGAGTATACCTAGTTCTTTAGTTTAGATTTTGAAGATTTTTGAGGGCCGTTTTGCAAAAAAAAGGCAGGTTATTTTTTTCCGAATCGTACCAAAATCTAATCAGCACCAGAGTGACCTATACGTGAGTCATCTACCGAGTTTTGTGAAATTCGGTCCATTAGTTTTTCAGCTAGAGTGGATACAAGCTTTTGCGGGCCATTTCGCAAAAAAAGGCGGGTTCTTTTATTCCGAATCGTACCCAAAACTAATCAGCACCAGCCCCGCCCACAAGTGACTTACCTACCAAATTTTGTGAAATTCGGTCCATTAGTTTTTTAGTTACAGTGGATACAAAATCTGCACAGACAGACAGACACACAGACAGACAGACAGACACACAGACAGACAGACAGACAGACACACGCACAGACGTCACGCTAAAAATGGTTTTTTCGTATTCTAGAGGTCTCGAAACGTGTAGATCCGTCGAAAACTCGAGTTGTGATTTTCGGTATGATTCCAATACTTTCCCTATACATTACCATGTATTGCAGGGAAAGTAAAAATATATAAATTCATATTTAAATCAGTACAAATAATTTACTGCGTCAACGCTTTCCGAATACTTCACAAAAATGCTTCCACCATATAAAATAGCAAATCTCTGGTAATTTAAAATATGAAATGTGTTGTAATTAGTATTTCGAAAAAAAAAATAGCGGCTTAATCTAAGCGAGAAAAATAAAGCGACGCTTCTACACAGCTATTTGGTTTATGCTACTAATAAGCGCTTATTTTTGAGAAACTTTTCTTTATTACCAAACACGTGTGTCTGCCCTTATTCCACTTTTGGAGAAAATTCCACATTTTGTGATAGAATATATTATTTTTAAAACAATTTCGCTGTTATTTTTAATCTTTCGAAACACGTCTTCGGAATATTTTGACTTTTAATTCCTATTCAACTCGTCCCTTTTATTGCAATTTAAAGAAAATGCTGCAAATATTTAACTACAAATCAATTATTTGTACTTGCAGAACTCAATCTGTATAGTCGTAATTTAGTTACCCTTTAGAGTTTATATTGTATATAATTCCTTTAATAATAGAGTATACAAGTTTGTAGTGTGTGTTGTAAAAATTTTCTTCAAAGGACTTTGATAAAACCTTTGAAGAAACACTTTTTCACTTTTCTGTATTTCAAATGAAGTTAAGTGTTTACTGTATTACAGGCTGACTTTCGCACGTACAAGTCTCAGATTTTAAGGACAGTAGCGTCTATACCTGGTCTAATGCACCTAGAAGGATTTTTTCCTTTAATTAGATTATATATATTAAATTTTGAAACTTTATCAAAGGGTGAAAGCTTGCTATTGTATCGGATATCAATAATCAGTGTTGCCAAAAAGTTAAAAAATCGTCTGATATTCAGCTTCATTTCCCATTTCATACTTTAAATATGGATGTGAATAACCATCGTTGTACGAAAGCTAAAAATGTCCAATATTCAGCTTCACTTTTTTACTGCATTTATTTTACTTTTTACATAATTTACTTGCATTTTGAATCTTTCAATTCATTACGCACAGAGGTCCACCTAATTCCCACTCCTCCCTAATTTGATTCTGAAATGATATCAATCATCATCAAAGGTCTTTCAATAGCCGATCCTGAGAAATATATACTAGCCGACACAGAAAATGTAACATCATAAAAGAGAGAATAGAGTATGATGATAAAGGACACGCAGACAGAGATGTCATATATAAATAAGTGATGTTAAATACAGAAGGATAATGCAATGCAGTAATTGCATAGACAGGGTGAAAAGTAGGTAGTAGGATCACTTTTTGCAGCGATACAAGTATAAACGGATGGTTTTCTGAGGGATGGCCATATACCTTCAACAATTCTCCACAGGTCGTCCTGTGTTTGAGGCGGAGGCACAGCAGTCAAACGACGGCCAATCACGTCCCCTACATGCTCGATGGATGAGAGATCTGGAGACATAGGAGGCCAAGGAAGCAGCTGGATACCTTGCAGGGCTTGTCTGCTGATGGAGGTTATGTACGGTCACGCGTTATCTTGTTCGAAATCAACATTTTGCAACCGCTGAAGGTAGGGAAGTGCAACGGGCCGCAGCGCATAATACACATATCGTCGTGCTGTCAGTGTGCCCTGATACGAGCCAGAGCTGACCGACTATCAAATTCAATGGCACCCCAAATCAGGATGTCACGTTGTCGAGGAGTATGGCGTTCAAAAGTCGTATCAGGGTTGGATCAGTTTATATGTCATCTCCAGGCTCTCACACGGCGACTGTCATTCGATAAACAGAACAGAGACTCGTAGTTGTACACTTATCTGTCCCATTTAGTTGTCCAAGTGGCTCGGGACCGATACCATTGCAATCTATCACGTCGATGTCTCGTCGTCAACGGAAGTCTTCGTAAAGGACGGTTTGGGTGCAAGCCGCTTTCGATCAATCGTCGAGAAACTGTTCTCGCTGATATTGGATGCAATATACTGTGGATAGAAATTGCATTGGATGCAATGTATCCAATGTACCCTGCAAATTCTGCAGAATGCCAAATGTCGTCGTTCGTGGGGCAGTCACAGCATGCCCTCGAATACATTGATCAGAGCGTGCTGGCGTGCATCTGGATGGGCTTGTACCACTGCGACGTTTCACATGCCTTTCTTCAATCCATTTTATCCAAATACTTTGCACAGTGTACACATCTACGCTACTTTCAGCGGCGAAACGCATGTATAATCATCCAGCCGTACGTAGGCCTAAAACGAATTCCCTCGCACGATTGTCCAAATGCTGAAACATACTTCAGGCAACTATTCAATAACACGCGTCTTCTGAAACGAAAAATAACTCGAAAAACAGGTTTCCGGAGGCGACAGACAGTAGCAACTGTTGGCTCATCTGACGTTTCCATTCCTTTTATCACGCGCTCTAATCACGCGACCTACTTGCATTTCAGATCATTTGCAGACATTGGGCCAACTGCGTTTGTCTCGCAATTTTCATAATTATACAGCCAAAGCTTCATGGTGTTGTATTTTCTATTTCGGGTAGTGTATGTTGTTTGAAGGCAAAATTTTCCAAAAATCATTTGCATGGCAAAACTATCGTCATAGATAAAGTTGATACTACTACTTAAATATTTTGTTTTCTTGAAATACATAGTACTACAAACTGCAAAACATTACCTTGGAATTTCCTTAGTGATAAGGCCATTTCGGAAATATTTGTCGTTTTCATTTCCGGAACATAATGATTTGCAAAACAGGAACATTCTTCACAAGATATTTCCTAAGCTCACAAACATTTTAAAATGCTTCCCTTAGACTTTGCACAAGTTGCATGATCCACCTGTAGCTAAACGGATCACCTTCAGGCTTTTTGATTCAAAGAATCTAGGCTTGATTTTCAGGTACATTTGAAGATCTCGGTGTATGTATACATACCACTCATGGTTTAGAATCTACTTTAATCTTTAAATACCTGTCAAAATGTTCCTAGAGGGCATAAAAGAAACAGAAGAGAGCTAAAATTATACAATCTTTTCAAATCGAAGAACTGCAAGCATTGACGAAATAAAATTTTCTTGTAAATAGTGTATGTAATAGTAAAAGATTTTGTCTCTTAATGGGCCGTAGCAGTTATGATTCTTAGAAGACATCTGGGCTGTTATTCCTTTCCCTGCAATACATGGTAATGTATAGGGAAAGTATTGGAATCATGTCGAAAATCGCAACTCGAGTTTTCGACGGATCTACTCGTTTCGAGACCTCTAGAATACGAAAAAACTGTATTTAGCGTGACGTCTGTATGTGTGTCTGTGTGTCTGTCTGTCTGTTTGTGTGTCTGTCTGTGCAGATTTTGTATCCACTCTAACTAAAAAAATAATTGATCTAATTTCATAAAATTTGGTAGGTAAGTTACTTGTGGGCGAATATGGTGCTGATTAGTTTTGGGTACGATTCGGGATAAAAGAACTCGCCTTTTTTGCGAAATGGCCCGCAAAAGCTTGTATCCACTTTAGCTGAAAAACTAATGGACTGAATTTCACAAAATTTGGTAGGTAAGTCACTTGTGGGACACTCTGGTGCTGACTAGATTTTGATATGATTCGGAGAACATAATCTGCCTTTTTTTGCAAAATGACCCACAAAAATCGCCAAAATCTAAAATAAAAATCTACGTATGCTTAAATATATCCAGGACATGCTTGTTTAATACGTAATTTTTAACGAAGAAAAGAATAAGGCCATCCCCATTACACTAGGAGTAGCCGTTCTCGAGATATTTTAGTTTTTTCGTATTTTTTCTACACTACCTTTGAAACGAAGTCCAGATATCAAATGATAACGAAAATTGAATAAAAAGTGAATTAAATGTAATTAAAATAAAGAGAACGTGAATATACGTCTGCAGGGAAAGTCATGTGCTGCCCACATCAGATTTTATTTTACTGTGTAATATATGCTGGTGACGGGAACATTCTAAAGAGATTTCAACGTTTTGAAGGATGCAGGGGAAAATACAATAGAGTCCCAAAACTGAAATTTTCTAGGATAAGGAAAATCAACGCTTAAACACACATACAAAAAAATACCTCCCAGAAACTTTTATTCCTTTCTCAGTGAAAATATTTCTAAGTTTGTATAATGCTTGCTGTTTTCAGCGAAACTACAATAACATGATGTTTTACTTCACTTGCATTGTCATTTATTGAATTAGTTAGCTGTCTCAGTTGTACTCTCTTAGTTTTCCTCATGTACTAAATCTTAAGTAACTTTTTGCTCAGAAGGTTGTGCCCTCGTTACACTTGTGATATATAAATTATCTGTGAAAGCAGTGTAATTCCATTAAAATCTCATTTTCATATTTTCTACACGAAGTTGTTTTCTCCTCCATATCCTTCATTTGCAACACTTGCATGTTTTGAACATTCTAAAACAGGAAGTAGCCATTTTTCAAAGTAGTAAATATATACTCAAAGAGTGTTTACTATGAAATAAATGCAGCAATAGCCTGATAGACTAAGTGTTAGATTAGACAGCCTAAATTGCTAAAGGTAGAAATTTGAAACTTTGTATATATGTGGGTCTTGACTATATATTTAAAATGGAAAATCTAATGTCTTAGAATTTTCGTTCAAAAAGTCTATAAATCTCGACAATTTTTGTGCTAAGATTCTTCCAGCTGAAATACAAGAACTCTTAAACACGTAAAGTTCTATTTTATACCATCATGTACAGAAAAACTATAAAATTTTTTAATTAACTTTGTCTATGTACAAATATTATAAAATATATGTTATGCACAACATGCATTTTAATAAATAGCAGATAATATTTTTTATAATTTCATAAATTTTGAATCCAGTTTTTAAACCCATTTGGAAAATTCGATTAAAATATCTACGGTCACATTTAGTAACTTCTAGTCATTTCGACCGCACAAAGCATGGTTGTAAATGCCTACTAATGTACATTTTTGAAGCATGCAGAGTCCACTTCGATAATTAGAGCTTGCAATTTCGTTCCAGTATCTCAACAGTAAATTGGTTTCGGAGTAGTAAGACTCTTTACAATCACTTACAAAATATTTAACTTTTTTCAGATATTTAATAAATGTTTCAATGTACACTTAACTAATCTAGAAATACATCAAAACAATTGCTCTTTAATGTTATATGTACAGAAAATTTAGAAAACAAACTACATCTATAACGAATTTTTATTGAAAATTATTGTCGGTAATAGTAAAAATCAAAACGCAACTCAACTTTTCTAGAAAAAATTGCCGCACACACTACGAACCTGCAAAAAATATAGATAAAAAAGGTATTGCTAATACTGCTCTTTGCTAAAAAATATGGATTCAGCCTGGATATTATTTTCCGCGATTTTTATGTTTTTGGTTATCATTCGAAAGGTTAAAAGTAATAAAAGTTTTACTTTCCACCTTTCTGAAAAGTGTTTTATAGCTATCATTTATTTCGGAGCCGAAGTTTGATTTTTTTTTCTCAATTCATTTTTTAGAATTCCCCACAGCAATAATAACTGCTTCGGTGTGATTTTAACTTTGCCTCTGAGTTTCATTTTTAAAGTAATGTTTCGAAAAAAATCAAACTATGTAAATAATTTCAATATGTTTCATTTTGATTGCTTTTATTTCCCTATTAATACACAATATATGTTTGTCTTTTGATGAGGTCTAAGTCCAACAATCTGATTGCTGTGAATTTACATAACTTGAACATCCATGAAAAAGAATCAATCATTTCTTAAAATTTATGTGTCTGTTAATGAGGCTGTGAATAATGGCTTCTGACTTCTGAAACTGGTTGTGATAATAACTTCTGATAAATAACTCAGTTTATTTCTTTTAAGTATTATTACGTTCCTTATATACATAATGTATAAGGAAAGTATTGTGACGGGGTCGAAAATTCGAATTCGAGTTTTCGACGGGAGAGCACGTTTCAAGCATCCTTGATCACGAATGAAACATTTTTGAAGTGTTGTCTGTGTGTGTGTACTTGTGTGTGTGTGTGTGTGAAAGTGTGTGTGTGTGTGTGTGAAAGTATGTGTGTGTGTGCGAAAGTGTGTGTGTGAGACTGTGGAGACGATAACTGAGGAATTTTGATTTTTTAAGCATTATTTTTTTAAATTAAGCCATTCTAAACATTTTATAGTACAGAAATTCCAACAAAATTTTTTCCAAAATATTTACAAAAAATCCCATTTTACAGCTTTAAGAAGCATTAGACTACTGGACATTTATCAATACGCTATCGATCTATATATGTGAAAAATATCACAATTTTTTTATTACGAAAATAAATTAATTGAAAAATATATTCAAAGAAAAGTTTAGTAAAACGGTTAAGCAAGTCAAACATTTTCTAGCAAAAAACACTTTCACCCTCATTTTGATAAATTACGAGGAAAATCATTATAATAAGTTGCTAAAAATATGAATTAGGTAATGATATTACATTTCCCTGTATTTTTCTTCAATTATTATTCAAAATGTTGGAAATAATATGAGTTTGTTCTTTTCCATCTTAAAATGCTTTATTGCTGTCATTTATATTGAAGCTGATTACTTTCGGGTTTCATTTTAAATTTTATGCTTGAAAAATAGGATGGGGATAATTTAAATTCTTTATTATATTTTTAAACGCGGTATAAGTATATGATACATAATATACATTTTAACACTATTGTGTTCACAGTAATGCAGACAGACAAACTGATAAATTTGCAAAGTGCTTGATTCGTGTTCTGTGATGGTAATATCGTGTAAATGTTTCACTGTCTGAGACTCATTTAAATTTCTTCACAATATTTTCTTTCAGATATAATTTTTAATACAGGGAAATAAACACGGCTAATTTTATTAAAGACATTTAAATAAGATATATACATATATATATATATATATATATATATATATATATATATAAATAACTGTATAAGAAATAGTCAGAAAATAAACTTGTAAAAGCAAAAATGTAGTGTTTTAATATATATTCTTTTTGTGAGACCAGAAATAGATCTCACACTGTTATGGTGAGACAGTTTTATACCAGTAATTTATTGTGTCTGAAATGTCAAACAATACTTCCCGTCTGAATGACGCCAAAGTTTACAGTACCCAAAGGGCAGATAAAACCATAAATTTAGGGATGTCAAGACAAGAGGGGTCAAACGAATCTTGAGAAAATGTGAAGTAACAACATTGGATAAAAGGTTAACCAATTGAGAAGAAGCTTGTAGCGTCACACTGAATGCCGCAAAGGAGATCAAAGGGAGAGTGTCAGTCCTGAGGCAAAAGAGCCACAACCTGTGACTTAAGAACGACGACAATTTAAGAAATACTTGCTCGACATGATGACAAGAACGATGATGATACTCAGTTAAGAAATATACAGATGACTTGACGACAAGAACGACGATACTTGGTTAATACAGCGCGCCAATGAGGTTAAGAGATTAACAACTCGAAATTAAGGAGCACGAAACTTAGAACGATGTGTCGAGTACGAGACTTACACAACGACTAGATATGTGGAGAGAACAGACTAAGAGAATGAAATAAGGCGAGTGTTCACGCCAGCAGTACAATATGATCGTCGATATTACGTGCCGGTGAATAATACTTCGGATACATTCCAGTAAGATGATCGGCGAAGTACGTGGCGGCGACCAAGACTAGACAGCCTTGAAGGTATGTGTTCCTCAAATATGATATCTGGTCCTAACTACATTTTAGGCATTTTAATACTGGTCTCACACTTTTATTTATTGTGTGTAATTTAAATGTATGAAAAATGTGTGTATTTAAATGTGTGTAATTTATTTGTATTAAAAACAATGATATACCGATTTTGGACTTTCTAGCTGCTTCGGTTCTCCAGTTATTCCCCAATAGTGAGTACATTCCTAAAGCAGCCTGTGGACGGTTCAGTTCAATAAGGTTCAAAATTCAAAGAATTAAAATATATATCAAAAACGGCATACCAAGTTTCGGACATTCTATCTGCTCCGATTTCCGAATTACACGCCTCACCCTCCTCCTGAAAGAAAGCGAGTACATTCCAACGACGAACCAAAGACTGACCAACCCCATTCAGTTCAAAATTAAAAGGATTAAAATATACCACACAATATAGCGACATATCAAATTTGGACTTTCTAGCTTCTCTAGTTCTCGATTTTTTCCCATAAAACGAGTACATCCGTAATGGGGGCCGAAGACGGTCTACCCCGATAAAGTTTAAGACCTAAAGAATTAAAATATATCACCAAAGACAACGACATGTGAAATTTGGAAGTAATAACTATTTTCAGTATTCACTGATTGTAATTTTTGTACCAAATTTCGTTCAAAGCACTCTTTATTCGTGAGATATCGTCTCCACAGACTGAAGGACACACACACACAAACGTACACTAAAAAACACACAGACATACTTGCACATACCCACAGACATACGTGCACATACCCACGGACATACTTTCACATACACACAGACATCACCTCACAAGCGTTCGGATCGTGTTTAGTAATGCTTAGAACGTGCTCTTCTGTCGAAAACTCGAATTCGCATTTTCGGCCCCGCCATAATACTTTCCTTATACCTGATAGTATGTATATAGGGAAATTAAAAATGACACTAAGATAATAAGGTATTCTAAAGTGGGAAGTGTTTGTGTTACTGTGCCAATACCAGATCTATATGATCATGTAATATGCATTGTTAATTTCCATAAATCATTGTAATTATTCGAATCAGTAATAGAATTTGTTATTCATATAGTAAAATAAGGCGAACTACAGCTGCCGCTGGCAAACGCCTGTAAAGATTTACTGAGGTTTTATGGCATCAAATGATTTTATATTTTTCATTACTCTCTCATACTATCAAATATAGTGTAGAGTAAGTATTACTTTTTGACTGAAACTTTTGTTTTGAGATTTTGATGTCAATGTGTGTTTTAAGACCTATTAAACACGTTTTGATAATTTTAAGATGGATATCCAACTGTCTGTCTGTCTGTCTGTGATCGATTTCTTATGTGAACGATAGCTGACAGAAATTCCGATGAATTTTCTCGGCGCTTTATTTTTAACTTTGTTATCGAGAAACCTAGAATTAAATATAATTTTTTTTTAATTTAAGCGAAAACTTCGAAATTTATTCGAATGTTTGTATTTTCTTTCGAATATTCGTACAGGAAAAAATTTTAGATAATTGTGCATAAAAGGGGCTCAATGATCAAGAAATTTAAGTTTCAATCATTGTAGTGAAAAATAGCAGCGATATAAATTTTGTGTTCGTGACAGCAGTAGTCCCACTAGGGGGGTACATTGTCAAACTTATCAATCGAAATATTTTTTCAGGCTCTTTAAAATGGAATCAATGACATGCTATAATTGTGATCAGTATGAGGAAATCCAGTTGCGCCCCACTCTAGTTAATTCATGATGATTTAGAATGCTGTGCCATGTGAATCTTCAGATTTTGGTTATAACCGGACTTAAATTTCTATTTTCTAGATGCAATTTTGATGTAAAAATTCAATTTTATAGAGAGTTAGCACATTACGTAACCTTTCAAAGGCAAATTTTTCTTTGAATTCGTATCTGCTACAAACTTGAACCTCTTACTAAGCTCATATCAATCGTCACTCATATGAAACCCGAACCAATTGAACATTGTTTTGGCTGAAGAGATAATTTTGTACAGCAAGCTTCAGTATTACCAAATGCAGTTATTGGGTTTGGAAATATTGATTCATACGCACCAAATTTAGGGTTGGTGAGCGTAACGCATATGATTCAGAGCAAAGGAAAATAAAATAGTTGAAATTCTATTCCGGAAAAGTTGTTTGTTAAAGAAACTCTCTTCCGGAAAAGTTGATTGAAAACGAAACTCTATTCCGGAAAAGTTTTTTGTTTAAGAAACTCTATTCCGGAAAAATTATTTGGTAAAGAAACTCTATTCCGGTAAAATTGTTTGAAAAAGAAACTCTATTTCGAAAAATTTGTTTGAAAAAGGAACTCTATTCGGGATTCAAGTTCAGAAAAATTAATCCCACATACTCATTTCTAAAAGTTTTATATCTTAACCAAATGTACTGAAATTTTGATACAAAAGTTAAAAAATATTTAATTATCAATCCCATTTATTAAAATCCATAAAGATTTCAGAAATTTTAATATTGATACAAAGTGATCAATATTCTGTAAAAAGTTTTCCAAACTCCAATACAAATTGTAATTATTTCTAATAATTAAATATCTTCTAAGAATATTAATTGGACATATCGCAATCATCAAAGGAAATTATTAATTGTAAAAAATAAAACATTCCCAACTTTTAAACTATATACTTTCACTATATTCGAGTTATTTCTAAACGACACTTTACCAAATGAACAGACAAATTTTATTTTATTTCACTTTATCATACTTAATGTATTTAGAAACATTCTGCTCTGATAAGTATGTTCATTAATTTCGTCTGTGGTAGCTTCTTGTATTTAAACTATGCTATTTTTATTCGAAAAGTTTACTGCATATATTTTATATCTTCACAGTCTATAAATGATATCTTCCAATCAATATTGTATTTTAGTCGAAATTTATCTATTTGTTTAATTAGTTCTTTAAATATTGGAAAAAATCACTTATGGTATTAATAAAATATTCTAAAAGTTGTAAAGTTGATAAAAATTAGTAAAATTCGATAGAAAATGGAAATGAATTTTTATTACGAAGATTTTCTTTTTGCTTTAACAGTTCTTAAATAAAAATTTGAAAACAAAAACAATTATAATGGATTTAGTTAACATTTATAACACGTCTATTAATTAAAATTATTGAAAATTAGATGAAACACAAAAAATAATTATTATTATTGGAACTGATAAATATAAACATTTGTATCAAAGAGCTTATTAAATAAATACTTAAAGTCGAAGACTATGACTGCAAGTTGCATACTGGCTTAAGAATTCAAAAGCTTAATTAAAGTAAAATTCTTAGTATTATAAATGTGTTAAATTAACCTTTAAGGAGCTTGTTAAAAAGAATAATCCTTCGCAATTTGAGTTCTATCATGACACATACTCATGAGTAGAGAAGCAGTCACAATAACAAACACTCAAAAAATACGGTATTCTCTCTGCAATTTAAAGAGAACGTGCACTTCTGTAGAAAAATAGCGAGTAACTCTGTTACTTTTTTCAAATATATGTGAAATATAACTTTATGCGCATATTTCGAATGGTAAAATTTTAATTCGTGTTGTTTTTGACAATGGTGCAAGTATTTTATCTTCCACTTTTTATCATACTGTTTCGATAAATTAATGGAATGCAATTTATTTCGTCCAACACAAACGAATAATCTATTGACAATGAAACGTATGGATGTAACATTGTTAAGTCACTCTGAGATCGATGCTGGCGATAAGCACATTAGGACATATAGCGCAGATCTTGATGCACAGATGTCGCAGATTTAAAATTTAAATTAATTACATATTTCAACCAGTATTCCTTTATAATAGAGCTTAAAATTCAAATTATAACAAGAAAAAAATTATACATTTGATTCTGTTATAAGTAGAGTTTAACAAAGAGTTTTACTCGTATCACTTCAACAATCCAACTGGACAATGCTGAGCTTGTATACCATATTCTTTGCGGAAAGTTCTGGAAAAGCACTTAATTCGTGAAGTTGTTAGCTTGATCTACAAAATTCGACAAATCATGCGAGCCAGACCTTCATATTATAACAATGGTATTCTGTTACGCATTCGTAATATAAACACCTTGATTTATCTGTCTGTTTATATATCTATATAATAACGCTTGGCGAAATTTTGGTGTCGAAATTGGCGGAATATCACCAACTTGGCGATATTTTTTAAATGTTGTTTAACTGTTTTTAAACTGACGAAAATGTCGCCAAATTGATAAAAAATATATAGCCATATTGTTAAAAATTAGGACTAATTGATGAAAATTCACAATATCTTGGAAAAATATAAGAAGCTGCTCTAAGAATAATTTATTTCTCTGTCTGTAAGATTTAGCGAAATTATGGCGACGAATTCTGGCGGCATATCGCCAACTTGGGGAGTCATTTTAAATGCTGCTAAATTGACGAAAATGTCGCCGAATTGATAAAATTGACTCTAAATAAATGAAAATGACGACTAATTGATAAAAATCCAATATCTTAGAAATAACATAACAAACGACTATATGAATAACCCATCTCTCCGCCCGTCCGTAATGCTTGGCGATAAATTGGCGGGATGTCGCAAACTAGGGGATTTTTTTTCAATATTGCCAAATTGAAGAAACTGTCACTAAATTGATAAAAATTTCACCAAATTGATAAAAAGTACGCTAAATGGAGGGCAATGTTTTGCAAATTTTTAATTTCTGGCATATGACGTGCTGGGTATACCTTCTAATTCGTAATAATATGTTGTGGCTTCTATTACATACTACTATTTCGTCCCTGTCATATTTATTTCAAGATTTACTATTTCCCGCGTCATAAGATATTTCACATCAGAAATTTCCTATCTAAATTTTTAGTCCTATCAGACTGCTTTCTCTTTCTACATGCATGTATATTTTTGAAAGTAATGATGACAAAAGGCAGAATCTATAACTTCCAATATCATTAGCATTAAAATCAAAGATAAGGAAATCCAAATCAGTTAAAAAGAATGAACAATCCTTTATCTCTTTGTTTGCATATAACATTTTGCATATAAAATAAACAACATAGTTTTGTATATAAAATAAACGGATAATTTGTTTCAAAATATCTTTAAATGATTACGGAACAATTTGCTAATTATGATTTTATTGCATTAATCTGTAGAGATCCATATAAAAATTAATGCTTACTTTTGATGAACTTGTAGAGACCCATATAAAAACTAAATTTTGCAACCACTTTACTAAAACTTTTCATGTGACCAAAACTGTCGTAGTATGAAAGTGTATCTTATTTAAAGCATTTCTTAAAGTGTAACCATGAATGTGCTGTCAATTGTTAAAATAATATTTAGTTGTGTAATATTCTTTAAGTAATTTGTGTATTTATGAAAAGAATAATAACTAAAATGAACAAATCAATAATTTTTAGTGTCATTAGCATTAAAATCTCAGATATGGAAAGCGATGTTAAAATGGATATAGCTATCTTTCCATTTTACGAAATAGTCCATTAACATATTTCTAAACAACTAATTCTTCCATACGTTAAATGAAATACGTTAAAGAAAATTACGTTAAAGAAAATACGTTAAAGAAAATAAAGATACGTTAAAGAAAATTAAGAAGAATTGTTCATCTGAGAAAAGTTTTGTTTACTATTTGTAATAAGTAAAATGTAATAAAGGTGTTAGAAAATGACAGCAGTGTGTGTTCCTAAACAATTAACAATTTTTTGTCAAAAAATATTTTTAGAGCTTGTAAACCAATAGAGTAACTAATGGCTCAACAGCCTACTGTGGGTCTTGTATTTTCTCAGAAGTTCCTTCCAAGTGACCTCCCCCCCCCCCCCTTGGAGAAATTGTTCACCAATTTTTCATCTTTCACACCTGAAAGTCTTTGTCTACTCTCAATAGTCCCATCTCAACTTCAGTCGTTCACTAGATCCTTTCAAAATCGCTGTTGGCAATAAAAAGTTCTTTTTGATTATGTTGCTATACATTGTTAGCAAATGTCATTTCAATTTCATTTTGTTAATTTCAATGTATTTTGTTATATCAGAATATTTATATAATATGTATATTTCAAAATTGTACATTCTTCTCCAAATATCATTTTCTCGAATTCCAAGAAAAATACCGGACAATTTTTTTCTCTTAAAAATAAGATCTTTCTCATAATATTCTGATAGAGTCCAAGTTTTTAAAGCATAAGCTAAAGATGTCTTTTGAATTTTTTATTAACACTTTACAATATAGTTGAAAAGTGTTTATGACCATGTTCATTCTATCTGTCTGTCTGTACGTCCGTTAGAACTATAACTGCTGTAAAAACGACTTTATCAAAATGAAATTTTAGTATGTTGTTAAGACGGTCTACGAAACCTATAGGAATATAAATGAATAATATCACCCAATTAGTTTTGGAATGAATCCGGGTTGAAAAAATGAAATACATTGAGCCTTATGGGACCTAATTTTTCAGACATTTTTAGGCGAATTTAAAATTCACAAATTGCTTCGAAAGTTTTAGGAATAATTCAAATTATCTCATAAAATATATAAAAAAAATTTCAACAAAATATATTCAGTAGTTTTTTAAATAAAAATTAAAATAATAATTACACATTTTAAATGAACAGATCACGTGACCATTACATGAAGCAATCACGTGACGCACTTCAAAATGAAATATGGCATCCATCCTGTGTCATAGTCGTGATTTTTAATGTTCTTTTTAATTCATATTTAGTGTTGTATCTGTCCTAATACCGCTTTATTTTTGCTTAAATTATGTGCATCTACATGCGGAAAATACGCAATTACAATCTATTTGAGTTTAAATGATCATGAAACTTTGATTATTTCTACAACGAAGCCTTATTTTCACTTATGGATAATGTAAACACCAAAAGATGTAGAATGAGTTGTATAAGAAGTGCTGCATTTTTTTAACGCAAAATTATTTAGCTTATGGAGTTTGCAATATAGCTGATATGAATGAAACATTTATTGATTTTACTCAGAGAACCAGACGATTTTTTCGATGAAGTTTTAAGGATAGAGTTAAATTGCTTGTACCTTCATGGTTTTAAGTTTTTAAATAAAATAAATTATTATAGTATTGTGATGAATGGAAAAAAGTTTATGAATGAAATGCTGCTTTTATATAGAGGCGATTTATATTTCGATAATGTCATTTGAATAAAGTTCATTTGTTTTCGATGAAGTTTTCAAAGACAATAAATTATTGTAATATTATGATAATTTTAAAAATATTACCGAAGAATGTATCGCATTTTAGAGATGTTTAAACCAGGCAATTTGTATTTCAATGTCGTCATTTGAATGAAGTTCATTTTTTTCGATGAAATTTTAAGTTTTCAAATATAATAGATTAATGTAGTATTGTGATAATTTTATAAATATTACCGAGGAATATATCCCATTTTAGAGACGTTTATGTTAAATTCCATTGCAGTTGGAAATTGTTTCATAATCAATGCTTTATGCATGATTGATCTTTCTTGTGTAGTTTTAATTCTGTTCATCTCCCAATCAGGTTGTGTTCTGGCAAAATGTCTTATTCTATAAAATATAGCGAGTAGCAGCTATAATTATTTTTTAGATTTCTAACCTAATTTAATTTTTATTGTTTATTTGAGATCTCAGATATTTAAATTCATTGACAGATCCAAATTTGCACAAGCTAACCTCAAAAACGAGGGTGAAATGCACACCAAATTCTATAATATAGAGAAAAGATGTTAATTCAAAGTTTAATTTCTGTCAGATTGTTTTCTCTTTTTACATGCACATATATCGACGAAAGTAATAATGACAAAAAAACGAAATCTGTAATTTCGAATGTCATTAACATTAAAATCCCAGATAGGAAAAAGGAAGTTAAAATAGAATGAACTATCTTTTACTAACGAGAGAGTTCATTAACATCCTTCTAAACACAGAATTTTTCCAGACGTTTAATGTCGTGAAAGAAAGTAAAGAATAATCGGTTCATCTGAGAAAGTGCCGCTTGCTATTCGTAATGAGTAACATACAATAAAGGTGTTAGAAAGTGACGGTAGTTTGTGTTGCTAAGCAATTACCAATTCTTTTGTTGAAGCTTTTAAGAGTATAAATGCGTATAATAAAGGAGTTTTACGGAGTATATAAATCAATGAAGAAGAACATTTAAGTCCTCAATTAAAGTTTCTAAATTATATTTTGTTATTTATAAAAGTTATATGCGTTTTCAAAATTGCTAATATTATTTATTTAGATACAATATAGCAATCTTTGGAAGCTTTTTGTGTTCATTAATTTATCAATTAATTCGGGGAAGATTTTAAATATTTAAATACTATATGAAGCTAGTCTTCAAATATGAATCTTCGGATTAAATACGCTTTTTAGCACTGCTAATTCACAGTTAACTGTAAGAAAATGCATCAACTTTCTCAAATTGATTAGCTTATACTTGGATAACCATACGTTGTTCGATAGGTTTCTGATTCCAAATCCATTGGCGCAATCAATAAATGAACTTAGAGGACTCGACTATTAAATGATCATTCGACCTGCGCCAAATTATATACATTTTTAAAATTTTGTTTTCTGCATTCTCATTTACCAGTACACCACCCAGATTTAAATCCAAATAACTTCAGTGGTTTTCTAAATTACAATGGAATCTATATTATGATTTTTAAAAATATCGTTTTATATCTATATACATTTTCAGATATTTAGTGCAGAATCTGACAGAGGCGGGATTTAGATTTCTTGCTCAAGAGAGGGACAAAATGGGGGTAGTCGAAAAGTTTGTCAGACATTCCAGATACCGGTAACCTAGAATACTAAATATTTGCTATATTTTAGTGTATGTGAGACCAGAAGGCATCATATGCAGTTTTTGATGTTTATGATGAAACAAAGAGCAGACTTTTTGGTATCGTTTTATAACAGTCTTGGCCCGGAAAGTCATGACCCCAATAAATACAAGTCATGCAAATTGTAGGTGTCGTTGGAGCATAATATCCTAGGGCCAAGATTTAAATCAAGCTTCATTGGAAACTGAAAGATCCAATGATCAAAGATGCGACATCGCGCTGAGGAGCATCCAATGAGAGCACGAAGGGCCAAATGATCTGGTTCAAACAGGAGAAAAGTCAACGAATATTAAAATAATTATTATTCAAAAGCGAGAGAGAGAGGTCGTGATGATTCCAGCAGTGTTGTTAAAAGCGATAGTTGTGTTTTCAAGCAGTGTAGTGGTTATTCATTTTGCATAGTGAAAATGTTTTAGAGAAAGACGAAGTCTGACTACAAATGTCAGAAAAAGCATCGGTAAAGATTCCAGTCATGCTGAGCTACAGCCCCTAAATACAGAGGTATGTGCCAATCTTCATGTATATCAGGTCAATTTAAAATCTTTGGAATAAGATTCAAAGACTTTGTTGCACAAAGTGCTTTTCTCCTCCTGAAGCGTTTGTTAAAGTAGGTGTAATTTTAAATTTAACAATAATAGAGGTTGCATAAATATTTTGTATTTTAAAAGTTAAAATGTGGATTTTAATATGAAGTATTTTGACTTAATTAATATGTTAAGAAACTCGTGCAAAGAGTTAATGGTGAGTTTTGCAGCCACGATAGCTATGTACTAATGCTGAGATTCACGACCACGTTATTCCTGGGTATTCCACTTTTCCAAAATTATGCGGGGTTTCAGTGTTATTAATATTTCACCACAGTATAGACCACGGTACAGAACCACGGGACGGAACAGATATAGACCACGGGACGGAACAGATCTGGAATTTTGTTTTCTTCCCTTACAGCTGGCGAAAACAGTAAGGAAGATGGGGAGGTCTTTCCAGACACTTCCGTAGTCCTACAGTCACCTTGCAATATAAATCGTTGCACACTTATAATATGGAGCCAATTTCCCACAGAGTCAGTTTTTCTAAAGGAACCAATTTTCAACAAAAATGACATTTTCTGACTGTAAGTGTCATATATTGCTAAGCAAAATAAAATGTATCATAAACAATAACAACTTACTTTTTTAAGAGTTTTAGTTTCCTTGTATTTGACAGGCTTAACTATTAGAATATTAGTTATGTAATTGTATGCAATAACAACGCTGCATATCACAAGAAATATGTATTTTTGTATTTCATGATTCATTCAGGACATCCCAAACAATGAAACTCTCTTAAAATAAATCAGAACAAAAACATATAAAACAGAATGTGCAATATGGTATTTAACTATTGTTTCACAATATATCTATTTTCACTTTCTCAAACTATGCAAAAGAGTATAGAGAATATATTGTTTTTACGAAAATTTCGAGATTTCGATGCAATTATATGTTTTAGGACCTTCTGAATATATTTCGACTATTTTTGAAACGGTGTCCGTCCATCTGTCCGGTGTCTGTATATCTGTGATAGATTTCTTGTGTGAACGATGGTGGCCATACATAATAATGTATTTTCACGAAACTTCATATCCAGCTTTGCTATCGAAAAATATAGAAAGGGAAATAATTGTTTGAATTCGAGCGAAAACATCAAAATGTATTCGAAATTTTATATCTCCTTAACATGGACAGCATAGTATAAAATTTTATATAATCATGCATAAAGGAGTGCAGTTATGCCTCAATCATCTCGGTACTTAATAGTTTCAATAATAGTTGTGAAAAATAACAGCAATACAATTATTTTGTTCGTGACGTAATTAGCCTCTCCCCTCGGGGGATGAGCAAGTTGCATTTTCCAGTATGGGTGCATTATCAAGTATGGGTGTATTGTATGGGTAGATTGTCAAGTATGGCATCAATCGACAGATTTTTTCAAGACCTTTAAAGTAAAGTGTAATACGCTGTAATTATAATCATTTGGGTAAACTACACCGATGTTTCAAATTTTTTCTTGTGAAATTTAAAAGAAGTGCTAAAATATGAATTTGGGTATGAGAAAGTCGAGTTGAACCATACTCTAAATATCAGTCAACGGCCCTACCGTGCTGAAAACACTAGTTCTCGTTAGATTAAAGAAGTCAAGCAGCATCGGGCGCGGTTAGTACTTGGGTGGGTGACCACCTGGGAACACCGCGTGCTTTTGGCACTTTTCAAGCGTGGTAGCCCAGTGGTTTGCGCGCTGGATTTGCATTCTGCCACAACTGCCGCCGTGTTCATGCGAAGTACAATAACATGAAACATGTGAGTCCGTAAGTCCTTCCGAGAGGTGGTGGTAGGGGAAGGAGGGTACGGTCCGTGTGGATGCCTTCCCCACTGTGTTCCGGTCTAAATTGGGTGGAACTTACCTGCCGTCCAAACGGTTACCTTACACCTTTCTGGTAGGTCGGACGGTCTGGGTCTCAACAACAACAACAACACTCTAAATATCTAACAGCTGCTCAAGTCTTCGGATGAGTCGGACGGTCTGGGTCTTTAACACTCTAAATATCGAAATAGTTTAATCATCATATTTCCAAAAAAGTTTTCAATTAAATTGACTAAATTGACAGCTATTCGTTAACGCTTCCTGCTTAATTTCGACTGAAATGCATTAAAATTTCAAATAATATCTGGATTTTATTTTCAGTATCACTATTTTTAAATATATATTATATATAAAAGTAGTAAAAAGGTTTAACAAAATGATAATTAAAATTTCTAAACTTGAGCCTTAAATTCTTTTACAGCAGAATATTTTAATAATTAAGTAAGAGTGGTGACATAATTGAGTAATTGATTATTTAGTGCATAATTTAAGGATTTCATGTACTTAAACAACTTAGGCTAAAGAAAAAAATGTAATTTATCAAGAAAGGATCAGTCAGCACTAAATAAGTTCTGCACAGATCCATAAATGTGAGATTCATGTAAAATAAAAATAAAAACAGAATGAGAGAGGATTTATTTTTAATTTTTTTAAATTGTTAAAGCATTAAAAGCATTAAAAGTTAATCAAAAATTAAGTTTTTTCATGTAAAAAGTGTTACCCGTTAGACTAAAGAATATTTTTTTCAATAAATAAGAATGTTAAATATAAAAAGATACCATCAATAGAATAAACTTTTACTTTACTTTACAAAAGAAGGCATAATTGTAAACTCACATGAATCATATAATTTCGTAACGTTAAATGAAGTAGAAACTATTGCTTTGTGTGATACCTTATAATTTTACGATTTTTTTTTGCTTTTAATTTAAATAAGAAAAATTAATGAATGCATTTCAAATAATTGCTTATTTAACTGAACTATTTTCTCTGTGTGTTTATCTGTTTGTCTCTGTGTTTATGTCCAATGTATGTATCCACTCTAGGTCAAAAGCAAATCATTGAATTTTTTCAGAACTTAGAAGACACTTGTGGGTCACCTTGCTTATGATTACATTTAGGTACGATTCGAAAAAATAGAAACTGTCTTCTTTTACAAAATTTTCCCCCAAAAATATCTAAATCTGAAATATAAGACTAAATATACTAATGCATTGTATTAATTAAATGCTTTTCTTATACGTATTTTTTAAAGACAAGAATGAGTAAAACCAATCTTTTTACTCTAAGGTGTATCATTCTCGAGATATTAAGAGTGTTAGAATTTTAAGAAACTTATAATATTTTTAACTGTAGTTAAAAGTTATTCAATGTGTTTTTTTATAATTTGGTAAATAAGGCAGTTGGTGGATTTCCCTAGCGTTTAATGGATTTTGGTACAATTTGCAAAACATAACTAGTCATTTTTTTACGAAATGGTCCTCTAAACCGTCAAAATTTGAAATAAAAAACTAAAATATGCTTAAAAGTATTCGCTGAATACTTACTTTATATATAATTTTAAAGAATGAAACGAATAAAACCATTATTCCAGAATAAACCGGTCTCCAGATATTTATGATTTTGTAATTTCGAGGAGATGCAGACGGTTTAAATATTTAAAACGCATTAAGTTGCCTAATGGAAAAGAAGACGTATGAAAACTGCCAACTGGATATAATATCAAGTAAGTATCTATGTCAATTTGAGCAATTAAACTCAATTTCATTTGAGTCTGTAATGGAAGTAATGTGCTGTCCCCATCAGATTGTTTTCTTTATGGCTAGGAGAGAGCTAAAGAGAGCTAAAAGAGAGCTGTTAAAAAAAACTAAAAAAAAATTGAAAAAGTAGCTTTGAACTACCTTCAAGGATGGATTTCGATGTAGACAAGCAGTCAAGGAAGTAAGAGATATTGACCAAAACCGCAGTGTAAACATGGCCGGTCCCTGAACATTACAAAAAACTTAAATATCCGGAGAATAGTCTGTCCCTCATAGAGGAATGAGTTTGGTCTTATTCATATTCTCGCGTAAAATTACTTATTAATATATTGAATTAATATATTTTAGCATTTAATTAAATTTTTGCTTACGGGTGGGACAGCATCAATCTCAAACGAGGAACCTCTCAAAAAGACAGGTATTTGACATACACTATCCCAAGCAGTTCGGCATTGCTGGCATTGCAGGCATGGACGCCAATTCTTGCAATGAGGGATCAAGCTAATTGGGATAGGGTATGTCAAATACCTGTCTTTTGAGAGGTTCTTCGTTTGGGATTGACGCTTTCTCACCCGTAAGCAAAAGGTTAATAATATTTTAGCAAATGTATTCTTGTCTTTCTGATTTTGAAGATTTTTGTGTGCTATTTCTAAATGAAAGCCGGTTCTGTTCTACTGAATCCTACAAATATCAGTCAGCATCAGAGTGATCCACAAGTGACATACCTACATTTTTTTAAATTCCGTTGAACAATTTATTATTTAGAGTGAATACATACATTACATAAACGGACACACACATAGACTCAGAGACAGACTGATAGAAACAGACACACACAAAGCTGTTACACTATAAGTAGTAGATTCGTGTTCCTGAGGGTCCAAAACTTGCAGATCAGTCCAAAACTCGAGTTCTAAATTTTGATATGATTCCAATATTTTCCTTATGCATTACCATTTATTGTAGGAAAAGTAATAACTAGTACATATTCTTGTCAAACATATGTACATATTCACATGTTGTACATATTCTTGTCACTCTGAAAAATGAAGTCACCACTTTTCTTGGTAGGTTCCATTTCGTTTAATAATATATTGTACTTAGTCGAAAACAGTCGCCTTAATCGAACATTGACTAAGTTAGGTTCTGTCCCATAGTCGATATTACACTGGTGCTCAAAATGATCATTACATGCATAAAAACATTGATTTCTAAACAACTGTTCAATGCAATCGAATTATTTTTATTGTGAGTGTGTGTGTCGGGGGGGGGGGGGGAAATATATACCATAAAACATAATTACAAATTGAAAAATTGAATATGTGTGTATACGATACAAAATTAATTATGAAACAATTTGTTGCAGCTTCCATCAGTGTCTGCCCAGTCTCTAAAGGACAGACAGCTGGCCATCTCAAGGATTCTTTACAAATGATACTTTGAAGTCATAAAAAAACTAATCATACGAAATCAAATCCTGAATTGCAGACGTCCGCAGACAAACGTACTGCTGGCACAAGGCGCTTATTTTTAATCATGCAATTATAATTTTGGACACCAGTATATATGTGTTCAGAATGTTAGTTCATTAGCGGAGGCTTTTGCAGGATCTGAAAAGACTCAATGACACCCATTTTTCTCTGAAGCCAGGGAGAAAATCTAAAATGCAACTTCGTTAGGTTCTTTCTTTTGGTATATACGACTAGTATGCTGAAATTCAACTATTTAAATAACCACGATATTTTTAATGGTCTTCTAAAAAAAAATACCATTTTCTCCCCTATTAAAAAGGAAAATAAGATCTTCGTTAGATATCTTTAGTGCCGTAGATTATACAATAAGTATGCAAACATCCAGTCTTATAGATGACCGGGAGGCTTTTGTAGCTTTGTGGAGCCACTTTCTCCGCTATTGCGGTGGGTGGAGCGAAATTTCTATTACTTTATGTACCTTCCCGTCCGTTGTCAATAATATAAGTATATAAAAATCTTCTAGGTTATCAGAAAGCAGAATCAACAATTATTATATTAATTAGCAGCTGTCTAGTTGATCAAGTTAATTTAGTATGAAAAATACGAAAGTGCGATATATACCAGTCTGTAGGGATGCAAGTACTAATTGCATGGAAATGACCACAATTAATTTGATTAATTCATGCAAAACTTAAACATAGAGTACATTTTAAATTTTATAAGAGTATTCTCGTGCATCTATAAAAAACGTGAATTATATCGAACAAGGTCCATGCTTAAATTGGCGACAACTATTTTTTTTATGATAAAATGTATATTTAAAGATTGTATTTACAGTAATTACATCAAGATTTAAAAGAAAATTTCGGTATCTTGAAAATGCTCAATAGTGTTTAAAATCAATATGTTTTACACTTTTCAAGATTTGTAGAAATCGTAGCAATCCATAATTACATGGAACAATTTGTTCTTGAGATATTATATCCACAGTCTCCAACACACATATACTCACACACGCTTATACTCGCAAACACACATACTTACTAATTTATACACACACAAAAATAACTTCAAATGTTTAAACGAGTTCATTACACTATATATGTAATTAAAGTATATATATGTTATGCAACATTTTGTTTATGCAACTATGAAAAGTTTGATAAACTAAAGGTAATAAAGTAATTATGTAAGACGAAGCAAAATACATTTAATTTATTGTGCAAATGCAGCTTATACATAAAATGAAATCGATAATAAAAATATTATATGAAATTCCATTAATAGATTATAGATAAGTTGTAACTCATATAACCATAACTTAAAATGTAATATAAGTGAAAAAGATCGAGAATGGTAATTACAAAAAACTTCATATAACATTGGAGGAGACTAAATTTAAAAAATACAATTTCAATATCTAAATTTAGCACTAATTCAGCATAAATTTGAATAGATTGCAAATTAAAAGAGTCGTAAATACCGAAGTAAACTAAAAGTGTTAATTATATTTAGCAAGTATGAAAAGTTAGATAAACAAAAGTTAATAAAGTAATTATGTAAGACGAAGCAAAATATTTGCAACATTTTTGCAAGAAACCAATCACAGAGTAATAAGTTTGACCCGACCATCTTTAAATTCTTTGTCCATACTGGTAATTTTTTTAATTTTATTAATTAATACACTGTTTACAACTGAAATCGCAACACCATAAAGAAATTGATGTATCCTTATGGAATTTACAGAATATATTTGCAACATGGAGATGTGCAAATGATCAAAAAATCACACCTGGAAGATGAAAGCATGGAACTTTATTGACATTAGATCAATATGAAATAGGCCCACCGCGAGTGGCTATGCAGAATTGAATACGACGAGACATCCCGTCTATGAGATGATCAATGAGATGGTCAATGGTGTGCTGATTGATGGCATTCTACACAGCATACAATTGGGCTTGAAACTGAACATGGCTTGCTGGAATTGCGAGTTATCTTAATCGGCGACCCATGATGCACCAGATATGTTCAATTGGAGAATATTCCGAGAATATTCTGGCCAAGGCAGGATATCAAAACCTTGTAGACTATTCATATTTACCCGTGCAATATGTGGTCCGGCATTATAATGCTGAAAAAGCAGTCCAGGCCTGGTTGACAGATATAGCTGTACCACAGGTCTCACAATGTCAGAGACGTACCGTTGTGCCGTGATACTCCTAGAAACGTGGGCCAAAGGTGTTCTTCCAACAAATGTTATACCACCCCAAACCATGGTATCACTTAGGGGGACTGTGTAGCGACTGATAAAGCTTCCTGGTGGCGTTATTGAAAGAGCCCCCATGCGCGAGTACGGTCATCCGGCATGCCAAAACAGAATCGTGATTCATCCATGAATATAATGTTTCGCCATTCTCTCGACCAATTGCGTTTCATTTGATACCACTGGAGGCGACGTAACCAGTGAAGAAGTTGAAACGTTAGGTGTCGAAAAGGTCATCTACCTCGGAGTCCTGCGTTACGCAAATGGTTTCGAATTGTTTGCGTCTAAATCACGCTACTTGCAGTGTGGGATAAATGTCGTTTTAACACTGTTGCTGTGGTAAACGGTTCCTGCACAACGCATCTCGGAAGAATACGATCTCCACTTGGTGTGGTACACATGGAAGCTCCACTATCACTTTATGCTGTTTCGTTGTCTATCACTAACCGTAACACACAACTTTTAACTGTGTTCACATCACGACCCAATAATTCAGTGATCCTTCGAAGGCTCATTCCACTCTCACGAAAAACAATAATTTGTTGCCGCTCCGTTGACGACAACTAAATGTATTTGGTACGTCGACGTACTCTTGGTACACTGTGATTATTTTTACAATCTGAAACCAATAACGCTACAATTTATCAGTGATATCGCTCCTCCTTGACCTGACACTTTAATGCTGCTCGGCAAGGTGTTACGTCACTATGCGTAACGAAACTGTGAGCATTTGCAAATCTCGCCTTGCTGTTTCCATTCCCTGATTTGCATAAAGCTACACCTAAAACTTTATGGTGTTGCGTTCAATTTCAGAACTGTATGTTATGCGCAGTGTACGCTAGAACTGTACACATAATTATTGCAGATCTGTGCGCAAGCAGTGTTTCAAATTTCTCGGGATTTTTTTTTTTTAATATCGAAATACAAACTGAAGAGTTAAACGTTTTACATGATAAGAACAAGAAGTATAAGAACAATAAGAGCTTCATAACTTTTAAATATACGGGAATATAATAAATCAAGTATTTTTAGAGAGTATTGAGATTTCTGAAATTTAAACTAATCTCACGAAAAATACAATAATTAAGAGATGAGTCATGAAATTATTGTCCCGTAATAATTATTGCCCGGTATTAACTATTTGTCACGGTATTAAATATTTGCGAAATTTAAGCATTAAACATGGAATGTTTAATTAGAACAAGAAGACTCATTCAGTACCGAAAACCTTCTTTAAACGTGTATAAATTTAAAATATATGTTAGAATTTAATGGGCAAAATATCTTTAATATCTTTTTTTTCTTTTTTAGAATTTCTCATATCATCGCACTCAATTCTACCGGAATGCTAATAAATATTCAAGAAATTCAGTTTTTCTAAAGTGGAGAAATTTGCAATTTATAGAATAATTTCATTTGACAATCAAGGGGTTGGAGTAAAGCCCCATCATCAGCGGAATAAACTTATTTTCCAATTTAGATAAGAAGGAATTTGATCCCCCCCCCCACACACACAAGTACATGAAAGAATCGTATATTTTTGTAAGATTAAATAAGATAGAAAAATGCGATGTCGTCGCTAGATGGATTTAGCTGTAGACCCAAGTTCGTTTGTTATACCTTTAAATATTTATATTCATTGGTTTTAGATTTGTTGCACAAAATATAACATTATATTATTTGAACTTATCGAATTACATCAAATTTGTAGTTTTTGATTTAATTTCATTTTATTTTCCCTGCAATATATAGTAATGCATAGGGAAAATATTGGAATCATGTCGAAAATCGAAATTCGAGTTTCCGACGGATCTACACGTTTTGAGACCTCTAGAATACGAAAAAACTATTTTTAACGTGACGTCTGTATGTGTGTCTGTGTGTCTATGTGTCTGCCTATGCGTCTGTCTGTCTGTCTGTCTGTCTGTGTGTCTGTGCAATGTATGTATCCACTCAATAACTAATGGGCCAAAACTAATGGGCCGAATCAAAAACTAATGGGCCGAATTTCATAAAATGTGGTAGGTAAGTCACTTGTGTGTGACCCTGCTGATTAGTTTTGCGTACGATTCGGGATAAAACAACCCGCCTTTTTTTGCGAAATGAACCTCAAAAATTGCTTTATCCACCCCAGCTGAAAAACTAATGAATCAAATTTTACAAAATTTGGTATATAAATCACTTGTAAGTTACCCTGGTGCTGATTAGATTTTGGTATGATTCGGAAAAGAACAACCTGCCTTTTTTACGAAATGGTCCGCAAAACTTTGATTTAGCCACCCTAGCTAAAATACTAATTGACCAAATTTCACAAAATTTGGTAGATAAGTTACTTGTGGGATACTCTGATGCTGATTACATTTTGGTACTATTCGGATAAAAACTTGTATTTTTTTACGAAATGGCCCGCAAAAAAAAAAAAAAAAAAAAAAAAAAGACTACGTATGCTCAAATGCATCAATTAAATTCTTGTTTTATACGCAATTTTTGACGAGGAAAAGAATACATATAACACACTCCATTATGCTTTAGGACAAACCGTTCTCAAGATTTTTGAGATTTCTTGCATTTTGCTACGCCGATTCCAGAAAAATGTCCTATTACCAAATAATAACAAAAATTGAATTAAACATACAAATTTAGTGTTATTTGGTGCAATTAAACTCAATCTAATGAATTATTGAAGAAATAAAGAAAATATGAATTTGAATCTGCAGTGAAAGTCATGTGCTGCCCACATCAGATTTTTTCAATTGGCGCCGTGCGGGTTTTGAAATCGTACCGTGTCGTCAAAAGCTGAAATATATAGAGAACGGTTTATGGGTGTAGCTTAGCATCTTTTTCATTTAATATCCGCATGAAACCATCAATTAATATATATAAGCATTTTCATAATTATAATAGAACGAATACTCGACGTGTCCCGGTATTTAAGATGCAAAACTCAGCTTAAAATTCCACCGAAACTCACAGCGAATTCTTGGAAACCAAGGAAAAATTTAAAAATACGTCCACTTTCTTAATCAAATATATCATACGAACATTCCATTATTATACAGAAAATTTATTAATTACCATTATTTACAAAATTATTAAACAATACCGTTCTAATATGCGAAATTTCCTTACTTCAAAACGACCAATCAAAACGAGGTGTTCGAGTGACGTAACTCCGCCGATGAGGCAATCTCCCGCTTTCTTTCAAGCAAACATACACGCAAAAGGGTAAGGATTTTCCCAGTAATAAAGTCGCTATACGGCGAAAAACTGGATCTTGATTAAAATTAGCTATAAACAAATACCTTATAAAAATCATAATCAACAAACGAATGACACCCCCAGAAACACAATTTTTATTTTGGAGCAGTGTGTAATATTTGGTTAAACTCCTGTTAAAATATGAAGATCGGATTATGAGCATATTTTATTTTATATGAGGATTTTAATATGGATTGCGTCTTTCCATATTAAAATCAAATTTATAATTAATTATTTTTAATTTATAATTAATTATTTTTTTCTTTAAATAAACAAAAACTTTTCGTTATTTAAAGAAACGTTTTTGTTTTCAAAAAATTTTGAACATTTAGCTATTTCTTTTATGGATTATTTAAGTTCTTTAGAAATGGATTATTTATTCTTTAATTTAATCGTTTTTTCTTATGGAATTTCTTGGATAGTATTTTCAATCTCTAAGGAACCGACTTTGTGAAAATTCGAATATTAAGTATTTTTTTACATATTATTTCACAATTTTGAGCAATTTAAATCAAGTGTATGAAAACAAAACGATCATCAAGGACATTTCTGATGGTCCTATACATTGTCTGCAAAAACACGTAAGTGTTGAAGTTATGCTAAATTTTGATTGGAAAACAATATCTTCAATATCACTTATTTTTCAACTATCGTAATAATTCTAGTGCATATTTAACCTTCAAAAATTTACTCAAGGGAAGAAATTTGCAAATCTATATAAATGGTAAATATATTTATCGGGAAATTTCCAATTTATTTAATGTAGAAATACAGATAAAATTTTGCACTTCGCTCTGAAATGTGGATTAGCTATATTTGACTAATAGAAATATCAGCGCTCACAATGTTTTATTTGGCATATAATTGATTGTTAAAATTCTTGGTGATGGTAAACGAGAATCAAAATACTTTAAGAAAAAAATTGTTGCAGAAATTAATTTATGAATATTGCAGACAAACTATTGCAGAAATTAATTTATGAAGAGGAGCATTTTCAAATACCCCATTTGATAATGATAAGGACTATGTTTTATAAAGTTCAACCCTCATCACAAAGTAGCTAGTTCCCTGTATTGCTTTTTTTTCTGTGGGGCAATATTCTTTCTATTTTATTTTCGCCATGATTTTCGCATTTATATTATACTAGCCGAATACCCGTTGAAAATCAACAGTCTCGCATTTACCAACCCCTGAATATTGTCATTTTTTTAATAATTCGTGCTTCACATTTATTCGGCAAATCGAATATTTTAGTGTGCGGAACCCCCTAAAGAAGAAAATATTATAAATTTTAAATTGCGCACGTCTTCCTTTTGAACTATCTACCAGTACACCAAATTAAAGTTTCTATCTCATCTCAAAGCACATTATTTTATCAACTCCCCTTTCGAACGTTTTTCTGCGGAGCACACCCATAAATGAACATTTTTGAAAAACTGTTCGCCTTTGGTTTCTTATCAGATGATTGGCCCATATACCAAATATCAAGCCTATATCACATTTAAACGGAAGCGTGTCTCATTTATTCCGAAAATCGAACATACTGGTGTTCAGCACACCCTAAGTTGCAAATAATGGAAATCTGAAATCGGGCACTTTATTCCCTTCAAACTATCTACCAGTACACCAAATTTGATGTCTCTATTCTATTGTGAAGCATGTTTTCCTATCACTTCATATTTCGAACAATTTTCTGTGTAGCACCCCACTTAAATGATCATTTTTGGAAAACCGTAATAATCTTAGGGTTTTTTTATCAAATGATTACCCCATATACTGAATTTCAAACCTCTACCATATTGTAAAGGAGGCGTTTTTTATTTGTTCATCATATCGAACGTTTTAGTGTGTGGCACCCCCTATAGTAGCAAATACTGGAAAACTGAAATTGCACACTTTCTTCCTTTCTAACTATCTACATGTATACAAAATTTGAAGTCTCTACCTCATCGCCAAGCATGCTTTTCCTAACATTTCACCTTTCAAATGTTTTTCTGTGGAGTACCCCCCCCCCCCTTAAATGTACATTTTTTGAAAAAATCCATTCTTCTTGGGTTTTGTATTAAATGATTCGCCCATATACCAAATATCAAGCCTCTATCAAGTTCTAAAAGGAGTGTTTCTACTTCATTCCGAGAATCGAAATATTTTGAGTGCGACTCCCCCTAAAGTAGAAAATATTGGAAAACTGAAATTGTACACTTTCTTCCTTCCAAACTATCGACCCTTATACCAAATTTCAAATCTCGATCTCATCCCGAAGTACGTTTTCTTATCAATTCACCTTTCGAACGTTTTCCTCTGGAGTACCCCCCCCCCCCTTAAACGAACCTATTTGAAAAACTATATTCGTCTTGGGTGTTTTCATCAAATGATTAGTCCATATACCTAATTTTAAGTCTCTATCAAATTTTAAAGGAGTCGATTCTCATTTATCCCAGTTATCTCATCGCAAAGCATGCTTTCCTATCATTTCACTTTTCAAAAATTTTGGTGTGCGGCATCCCCTTAAGTAGAAAATATTGGAAATCTGAAATTGCACACTTTCTTCCTTTTAAACTTTTTACCCATACACCAAATTTGAAGTCTCTATCTCGTCGCAAAGCATGCTTTCTTATGATTTCACTTTTCGAATGTTTTGGTATGTTGCACTCTCTTAAGTAGAAACTATTGGAAATCTGAAATTACACACTTTCTTCCTTTCAAACGGTTTACCCAGACACCAAATTTGAAGTCTCTATCTCATCGCAAAACTTGCTTTCCTATCATTTCACTTTTCGAACATTTTGGTGTGCGGCACCCCCTTAAGAAGAAAATATTGGAAATCTGAAATTGCGCACTTTCTTCGTTTCGAACGATTTACCCATACACCAAATTGAAATCTATATCTTCCGGCAAAGTATTCTTTTCTATCATTTCTTTTTTCGATCGTTTTGGTGTGGGGCACTCCCTCTAGAGAACGTTTTCGAAAAATTCGATTTTTCTAGGGGGGGGGGGGCGAGGGTTATCGAACGATCGAGCCGTGTACCATCGAATCGAGCCGTCTCGAACCGTGTATCGAACGATCGAGCCGTCTCGATCTATTCGGAAAGTGCCTAAAAAACGTAACAGACAGACGGGCAGACAGACAGACGGACAGATGGACACTTGGCAATTAGTATATATAGACATCACCTTTTCGTATAGCACATGAATTAGCAATTTATATTAGTTGTTTTTCACATAGTCATGTTTATTGCATTTCCTATTTTATTTTATGTTTCTGTATTTAAAATGCAGTTTTAACGTTATCTCATATTTTTCGAATTTTGTAATTTATCCATTTTATTGCTCTTAAATGTTTACTTAAGCTATGTTTATGAACTTGTTAGTTCAACATGTGTACGGCGCAGCATGTCCTTAACTTGGATTTTGCACCATTAAACCCCAATCTACCAACCAATCATCTTGTCTTCAATTTCGTCATTTCGTATGATAGAATTTTAATACACCCTTTATAAGAAAGTTTCAAATAATTCTTCGCAAATTAAACTGTACGGAATTTAAGTATTTAAAGCGTTGATTACATTAATCAATTTTCAGTTAAAATTATTTAATGTTAATTCTCAGAAATTTTTGCCTGATACATACTCATCAAACAAAATTTGTTAATTTCTAAAATTAAAAAACCTTTGTGATTCAGCGTAAACACATTTAAAACCAAGTTATAACTTATTGAAGTTTCTTTGACTCTTGCAGAATTTGAAATAAGTACTTAAATTTTTATGCAACAAAGCAGAATTGATTATTTAAAAGTACTTATAAACTGAAAAATAAGTGTTCACATCAAAGGAAAGCTGTAAGGATTATTTTCTTGCAAAATGAAATATATATAACAAAATCGAGTTTTGTAATTCTTTGATTCCGAGCCGGCTATTCTAATTACTTTCATAAACTATTTTTCTATTTTAAATGAAAGTTACGATGTTCTGCAGTGTTCTTTTCAACAATTGTAGAAGGAAAAATAATATCTATATTTCAAAAATAATTTTATGGTTAGAAACTGCCACGTATATGAAATAAATGTAGAAATATTTTAAGATCAGAAATTGAGAAAAGGAGATTGAGCTAGTTTCTAACAAAAGTTCGATTTTTAAAAGTAATTTTCCTTTAAAAGTTTCCTATAAGAGCTAAACATATTTAATATTTAAAAGAAGTTATTTAGAACAGAAGAAATCCCTATTTTCCATGACCTTTCACATATGTGTTTTTCTGTCTGATTTAATTTTTACCTTCTCGTACTATTGAATAGAAAAATTACTATTTGTGTTTAGTAATAGAAATCGTACTGATCCCAATGTATTGATATGTGGCCCTACCATGAATTGATAATTTGTATCCATACACTTATATATTATACTTATTACATGAGAAAGATGTATGTCTACGTGTGAGTCTGGCCATGAGGTCTATAGAACGAAATTTAAGCTTCTTACAGTCATGAAATTTAGTACACAGATACTTCAAGACTCGGAAAGGCTGCAGAGTCCTCGTCAACAACAAGAGCTTGAAATTTCCTCACAGAAATTCAACGGTAGAGTGTCGGTAAGCCAGTTCGGAGATCCAGGGTTCGAATCCCGGTTGGGGGCAGCAAAGTTCTTTACAGGTTGCACCTTTTTTCGAATTCGTTTTTCAGTTACTTTATGTTTTAGCATTTTCACATGAATCGGTTAATTGGTGACTTGTTATACTATACTTGTTATATTAACACACGCTTACGAATCCTCACCTATCAAATTATTCAAAAGTTTCGTTAGTTTGGTGATTGATTGAAAATTAGTTTGATGATTGATGAAACGGAATAATTATTGATTTATTAGCTTTAAATGTCAAATTTCAAATATATTTAATTATGTGTCCTGCCTTTCCAGTCCAACAAATTAAGCAATTTGAAATAATTAGAAAGTGATTTGTTATAAAATAGACGAATTGATGAAATAATGAAACATAATACAGAAAATCAAGGATATGTGATCGTTTGAAATTCAGATATGAAAAACCCGATAAGAGTGTTTTTTTGACAATAGACGTTCTCAAGAGCCAACTGTGACACAGAATCAATAATTGGAGCTGAGTTTCTATCTGCATACTGTAAACTTTATTATAGAAATTGTACAGATGGTTCGACGCAGAAAAGAAAATTTTAAAGTTGGATTGAAAAATAATTGATAATGGATAAAAGGAAACAGTATGAAGGAAGATTAATTCAAAATAATAAATTAAGCAACATTTAATAGATCACAAAAGTATACAATCAGTAAAATAAAGGAAATTTCCTGGTTTCTCGAAATCTCAAGCTAAGACTATGTAAATTCCTTTCACAGAGACGCTATGAGCTGACAAAAGATCTGTTGATAGACATAGAGTTAAGAATTTTTGCAAACATTAAATATAAATATGGTACAGATTATAATATAAGGACTCAAAAATTAAGAGTGTCTGATTGAAAAAAATTCAAAAATTGTCAAAACATGTAAATTTTTTGTAAAAGTCAAGTTTATTAAATTATAGATTTAAAAATTGGTTAGGAATTGCCACGATCTAATCACGATAAATACTATTTTTCATAAAATGGGCTCACTATATTGTTTAGATATATTGAATGATCGGGATACACATTTACACAAATATTCCAAAGTTTATACCTTTTGACTGGCATCGAAACAGACTCCAATGTTTGGAGTTTCGGTTCAAGAAATAAATATATTTCAGCTTGTAATCAAAGTTCTGTGCTGGAAGCATCAGAACGTGCTAATATGTAAAATCTAGTTTTAAAAACATGCAGCATTAAAAGTAATTTTGAAGCAGTAATTTATAAATTTTTAAGTAAATTTTTAAATATTCATCGTCTGCAATTCATAAAATATTTAATATTTACACAGAAGTTTCCGACTATAAAAATTACGTTTAAATTTTTAAAGTCATACTTCTTTATATATTTATTGGAGCATGCTATTATTTTTTCATGCTCACAAATTTTCTCTGTAATCCTTAACTTTATCTTTAAAATTTTGCACAACACCATTTTCTTTGCAAATATAAAATAATTTTAATGTAGTTAATTTAACTTCATTCGGCTCAGTCAACAAAGATGAAATAAATCCCTTTAACACAGCTTCAAGTTTGTCTAGTAATATAGATAAGGCTGATGTTTTCGTCGTATAATGCGGAGGATTTATGCCAAATAAAATAAAATAGTTTTTTTAATTTTTTTTAATTTTTCACTTGATCAAACAGTAAAATATTCGAATAAAGAATTCACTATAATATCTAAAACTACATAAGAGTAAGATCATATGCATTAAAAATTAGTATTACATTTTAAGCACGAAAAATAGGCAAAAATCTGTATAAATTGGGAAATTGAGGTTTTAGTTCCAAAGAGTGTTATTCAGCATATTTTAATTTATCGTTTATCTTATTACTGGAATGACTTACTCGGCGTAACTAGAGTTCTAAATATCCGTCCTCTACGTAAATAATACATTGCAAAAACACCACTCAATTTTCGAAATACCTTTTTAAAAAAAAATAAACGAACACTACTACTTTGCTTGCGCAAGTATGCAAATTATACAAAACAATGTACAAACGACTTAATATAAGCCTCATCCTTTTACATAGCAACGGGTGCACCCTCCTCAGTTGTATTAGCACCTGTAAATGTATGCGCTACCTTGAGTGGAATGAAGCGCTTTTCGGCACGGAAATGGGGAACACCAAGTTGCTTAAACCCATTTTAAAATTTATAGAAAATTCAGGAATGAAGTGAAGTTTTCGTTGGAATGCAAAGATATCAATCCATATCCATGCCAAAAATTAGGACCAGATCAATCTTTCATTCACAAACACGAAATATCCTAAAATGCGCATATTTTTATGTATGAACAAATAATTAAATATGAAAGCATTGTCTTACATATTCGTTTCAAAAATCGTCTTAAAGAACGTTCATTAATTTTTCCGAGGGTGTTAAGATGAGAACGCTGTAATAATATAGTTGATCACCAAGGAACCTTTTTGTGTGAAAATTGCTTAAAATTGCGATTCAACAAAATAATTATAAAACTAATTCGAATTAAAAGAAAAATCTTGATAACACTCTTCTTCCAAGGAGTTCTGCTAATTCAGTGCCAAATTTCGCGGCTGTCTAAAGTTTCAAGTTTCTGCTACAGATTACACGCACATGTTTATCGTATGTAAGATTAATGTTCTCACGCCTCATCATTCCCCTCCAAATGCTATTCGTAAAAGCCTTTTTAAGTTTTCATACTATTGTATACAGAAATGTTGTTTTTCTGAAATTTATGGAATTGATGATGTTGACGAAAAAGTACGTTCTAAAACCTCCAGAAGAACGCTTTGTCCATAAACGTGTGTAGTGTATGTCTGTGAGATGTGCATATTTTATCTAACGAGAAAATGTACATCATATCTTTATGTCTTCTGTTTACATCAGAAATTACTGCCCTGGTATTACTGATTAATTGTTGAATATAAGGCTGACTGACAATTTGTAAAATCAGTATCTGTTTAATAAAGCATTCGAAAAATAGTATTACTTCTTTTTCTACTCACTCTCGAACCTACCCGAAGATGTGAGGTATCTAATTGGAGGGTCAGGAAATGTCACCCAATGTAGACCGGAATCCAGTAATGTGGCATCCAGAGGGAGCGTAACCTCCTTCCCCTACCACCAACCCCTCGGAAGGACTTACGGCTTCACATATTTAACGTGCCCGTACTTCTCGTGAACAGGGAGAAAGTTTGGGCAAAGCCGGAAATCGAACTCTTGTCGTCCGAAGACAATCAACGTGCGCTGACCACTGAGCTGTCCCATCCCAAAAATAGTATTTGGAAAAATAAACTATAAAACTGTATATAAACTGTTGTAAACTACATAAACTGCTGTAAACTATATAAACTGTTGTAAAACAGCAGTTAGAATAAAATATAAAACATGTATTTTGTCATATTAGTATTATTATTCTAAATAAAATCTTCACTGGAAAATAATATTGAATATTATCAGATATTTCAACCAATCTTATTTACGTATTCAACAGTAAATTGAATACATCCGATTTATTTACTTAGGAAAGGCAATCCCATTATAGATACCAACATTCATGGACCAGTTAGTTGTACGCTAATTATGAGCTGGAAACTAGTCCATGGATGCTGGTATCTTGCATATTTTGGTAGACGCCCTTTATAGGCGGATTTTGTACTTTCTAAAAACGTATCCTAAAATTTATGTATGCAACAATGCAACATAATAATCATCATGCAGTTTACAAATTGATAAAATAATGTACGTGAAGGAAAGAATTAAAATTTAGATAAAGCAAAAACTAAAATAAAAGTAACTGGAAAATTCTTTATAAGTTAGTAAACTGCTTAATTACTTTTCCAATGCATTTTTCATGGAAGTTATTAGCGCAGAGAATGTGCGTCTTTATTAACACTTGACAACAAAGTTGAAAAGTGTTTATGACTTTGTTCATTCTGTCTGTCTGTCTGTCTGTCTGTCTGTCTGTCTGTCCGTTAGCACGATAACTGCCGTAAAAATGACTTAATCAAAATGAAATTTTAGTATGATGTTCAGACGGTCTATAGGACCTATGGGAATATAAATGAATAATATCACCCAATTAGTTTTGGATTGAACCCGGATTGAAAAAATGGAACACATTGAGCCCTATGGGACCTAATTTTTCAAGCATTTTTTAAGCGGATTTAAAATTCCCAAATTACTTCGAAAATTTTAAGCAATATTCAAATTGTTCCATAAAATATATAAAAAAAAATTCAGCGAAATATATTCAGTTGTTTTTTAAATAAAAATTAAAATAATAATAACACCTCTTATATGAAGCGATCACGTGTCCATGATATGAAACGATCACATGACCCACTTCAAAATGATATATGGCATCCATCTTGTGTCAAAATCGTGATTTTTAAAGTTCTTTTTAATTCATATTGAGTGTTGTATCCGTCCTAAAACTATTTTATTTTTGCCTAAATTCTGTGCATCTACATACTGAAACAACGTAATGACAATATATTTCAGTTTAAATGCTCTTCCAAATTTCATTATTTATAATATTAAGCCTATTCTTCACCTATGTAAAATGTAAACAGCAAAATATGTAGAATGAGTTGTATTAGAATCGCTGTAATTCTTTAACACAAAATCATTTAGTCCATGGAGTCTGCTTAGCTGATATGAATGAAATATTGATGTTAGAAATTGAAGTTAGAAAGAGAAGGACGATATTTTTCGATGAAGTTTTACGCATTGAGTTTACTTTCTTGTAGCTCAATGGTCTTAATTTTTTAATAAAATAAATTATTATAGTATTGTGATGAATGACATGAATGGGGGAATTATTTATGAATGAAATGTTGCTTTTATAGAGAGAGCCATGCGTGTTATTTTTTTATGACGTCATTTGAATGAATTTCAGTTGCTTTCGATGATGTTTTCAAATATAATAAATTATCGTAGTATTATGATAATTCTAAAATTATTACCGAGGAATGTATCACATTTTAGAGATGTTTAAACCAGGCAATTTATACTTTAATGCCGTCATTTGAATGAAGTTAATTTTTTTCGATGAAGGTTTAAGGTGTCAAATATAATAAATTAATGTAGTATTGTGATAAGTTTTAAAATATTACCGACGAATGTATTGCATTTTAGACATGTTTAAATAAAATTGCATTGAAGTTGGAAAGTGTTTCATAATCAATGCTTTAAGCATGATTGATCTTTCTTGTTGTTTATAACTTTATTTTAAAAATATTATCGTTTATATGCTAAAAATTGTCGTTTATTTCTTGTGAAATTAAATAAAATATTTTATAAACAATAGGCCTAACACCCCTCCCCCTTCTCTCGCAGACAGAATTTTTTCAGCGTTTTGTTTTTAACACTTTACAACAAAGTTGAAAAGTGTTTATAACTTTGTTCATTCTGTCTGTCTGTCTGTCTGTCCGTTAGCACGATAACTGCCGTAAAAATGACTTAATTAAAATGAAATTTTAGTATGTTGTTCAGACGGTCATTAGGACCTATGGGAATATAAATGAATAATATCACCCAATTAGTTTTGGATTGAACCCGGGTTGAAAAAATGAAATACATTGAGCCCTATGGGACCTAATTTTTCAAACATTTTTTAAGCGGATTTAAAATTCACAAATTGCTTCGAAATTTTTAGGTAATATTCAAATTGTTCCATAAAATATATAGAAAAATAATCCAGCGAAATATATTCAGTAGTTTTTTAAATAAAAATTAAAATAATAATAACACCTCTTATATGAAACGATCACGTGACCATGATATGAAAGTATCACGTGATCCACTTCAAAAGGATATATGGCATTCATCTTGTCTCAAAATCGTGATTTTTAAAGTTCTTTTTATTTCATATTGAGTGTTGTATCCGTCCTAAAATCACTTTATTTTGGTTTAAAATCTGTGCATCTACATACTAAATCAACGCAATTACAATATATATGAGTTTAAATGCTCGTCCAAATTTGAATATTTCTACAACGAAGCCTATTTTTCACTTATGTAAAATGTAAACAGCAAAATATGTAGGATAAGTTGTATAGAAATTGCTGTATTTTTTTAACGCAAAAGAATTTAGCTCATGGAGTCAGCATAGCTGATATGAAAGAAATATTCATTGACTTTACCGAGAGAAGGACGATTTTTTGCGATGAAGTTTTAAGCATAGAGTTAAATTACTTGTAGCTCCATGGTCTTAATTTTTAAATAAAATAAATTATTATAGTATTGTGATGAATGACATGAATGGGACGTTATTTATGTATGAAATGCTGCTTTTTTAGAGAGAGCCAGGCGTGTTATTTTTTCTATGACGTCATTTGAATGAATTCAGTTGTTTTCGATGAAGTTTTTAAATATAATAAATTATCGTGGTATTATGATAATTCTAAAATTCTAAATTATAGAGTAATATATCACATTTTAGAGATGTTTAAATCAGGCAATTTATATTTCAATTCCTTCATTTGAATGGCGTTCATTTTTTTCGATGAAGGTTTAAGTTTTCAAATATAATAAATCAATGTAGTATTGTGAGAAGTTTTAAAATATTACCGAGGAATGTATTGCATTTTAGACATGTTTAAATAAAATTGCATTGCTGTTGGAAAGTGTTTCATAATCAATGCTTATTTAATAATTCGTTAAATAAGAAGATAAAAAATGTCTTAATACTTTAATAGAACAATATTGTGGTACACTTTATGAAAAAAAAAAAATTCATAATGTCACCTATAAGTTTCAGTGTTAGTTATGAAATAACCACTCAAAATTAAGCCTAAAATTCTCATCTGAACTGTTTCTCGATTATCGCAAAACACGATCAAACAAGGCCAAACAACAAGGTCACGTTTGCCAAAATTATAAACTGGAACATTAACCTAGACGCAAATGCCCCATTGGTAGCTTTTGTGGCTATGAATCTGGTAGTAAAGTCTTATGCACTCAGGGTTAATATGTTTTATACTGCATGCTGGTTGTGCCGTATAACTATGTTCGCAGATTTAGTAGTCGCAGAAACGACCATTCTTTAATCTTGGAATGGCTATCCAAAAGCACCACCCAGAATCTGTAAACCGGCTTCTATTTTTTTCAAAAATACAGTGATTACTGACAAAGTTAGTTATTCTATATCAGTCAGTTCTAGTCAGTTATTCTATCTCAGTCAGTTCTAGTCAGTTATTCTATCTGTCAGTTCTAGTCAGTTATTCTATCTCAGTTAGTTCTAGTCAGTTATTTATTCTATCTCAGTCAGTTATATTCAGTTATTCTATCTGTCAGTTCTAGTCAGTTATTCTATCTCAGCCAGTTCTAGTCAGTTATGCATCTGACTTGAAAGTTAAAGATAGACCTAAAACTACCCACAAACATCTATTAACTATTAACGGAATCTGGCTATATATAGCGAGCGTTCTCAAATCTTAGAGTTGTCTGCCAAGATTGACTTCGCCAGTAACCATAAAAGTTCATTAAATTGCAGCATGTAGCAAATTCTGATCACTGTGTTGCTCACTGAAACGTTGAGTGTTTAGCTACAGGACCAGGGTTAATTTGTAGCTCAAACAGCAGCGACACGTTCAATTCGCTACGTTTTCTTTGTTTTTCTTGTTTGATTACACCAGCACATAGTACGACAGTGATGGGTTCGTCTCGCTAGGATTTGTTTTATTTCTTATTTTAATTGTCAGTACTGACGATCGTGATGTATTCCACTCTTTATTTTAATGTTATTTTATGGTCCCGATCCTTAGGTCAATTGATTATGGCGGGCTCTGCGCGCTTGATTTTGGTTGTCTTTCTTGGCTCGATCTCTAGCAAAAACGGTCATGAGGGATTCATATCCCCAAGTTTTTGTTGCTTTTATTGATTTTATTCTCAATAAAGATTGTGGTGTTTTGGGGTTGCTGGTTGTTGATGTTTTTCGAGTTTCGATCCTTAGCAAAGACGACCGTGGTGGGTTTGGTTTGTTAGGTATTTATTATTTTCTTCTTACATTTCTCAAAACAGGTTGTCATGACAGGTTCTGTTCACTATGATATTTTTCCTTTTCCTTGTTTAATCTTCAACAGAGATGGTCGTAGCAGGTTTCGATCGCTATTATTCCTTTACGTTTATTGTTTTGATCCTCAGTACAGACAACCGTGACATGTTACGTTTAATAGGGTTTCGTTGCTTTTCTTGATTCGATCAACAGGTCAGACGGCCACAACGGGTTTATTTTCCCAAGTTTTTACTGTTTTCTTGTTACTTTTCTCAAAACAGACTGTCATAACAGGCTCTGCTCACTATGGTTTTGATCCTTTTCTTTTTCAATCCTCAGCCCAGGTGGTAGTGAGAGGTTGCGTTTGCTAGGTTTTCGTTGCTTTTCTTGATACGATCAACAGGTCAGACGGTCATAATGGGTTTCGTTTGCTGAGTTATTATTATTTTCTTGTTACTTATTCTCAAAGAAGACTCTAGTGACAGGCTCTGCTAATTACGGTTTTGTTATTTTTCTTGTTCAATCCTTGCCCAGACGGTCATGACAGGTTGCGTTCGTTAGGTTTTCGTTGCTTTTCTTGATACGATCAACAGGTCAGAAGATCATAATGGGTTTCGTTTGTTTAGTTTTTATTATTTTCTTGTTACTTATTCTCAAAACAGACTGTCGTTATAGACTATTCTCACCGTGGTTTTGTTATTTTTATTGTTCGATCCTGAACCCAGACGGTCGTGACAGGTTCTGTTCGTTAGGTTTTCGGTTTTTAACTATTTTTGTTATTTAATCAACAGGTCAGGTGGTCGTGATGGATTCCGTATGCAATGTTTTCTTGTTTTGATGAAAATAATGAGTTTTCATTGCTGTGGTATCGTTATTTTCTATGTTCCAATGTGATGGCGTGTTTAGATCGTTAGGTTTTCGTTGCTTTCCTTGCTCTGCACTTCAGCTCAGATGATTAGGACGGGAAATCTTTAGATTTTATATTTTCTCTCGTTTTAATTTTCAGAACAGACAATTGTTTCTAAACATTAAGAGTGTACTGACCACCACTCTTAAAGTTTTAGTTTTCCTTCGTGTAGCTTTAATATGGAAGAATTTTCCTTAGAAGGTCCTTCACGTTCCATTACTACATTTATCCATTCATACATTGTTCCATTAATACATTGTACCATTAATAATACATTGTTCCATTAATACATTGTTCCATTAATACATTGTTCCATCCACATAGTATGGCTATATGCGGCCTTTGATTTGTAAATTATCCATCCTTCTTTGCATAAGTCAACTTAGTATCTTAATAGTCAAGTTATTAATCCAGTAAAAAATAGATCCCGGGATCTTTTTTACCAATCTGCTTTAGTTCATTATTATAAAGAAGTAAATACTTAATTAAGTAAATTACATACCCTGACGTTGTTTTCTGCAGTACTCAACTTTCAGCTACCTGAAGCATTTCTTTCACAGTATTCCTGAAGCGAAAAAAATAAATTAATGCAGTTCTTAACATAAAATACTCTATCAACGTGTAAAGTTTTTTAAACGAAATTTATAAAGCACCATAAACTAGTTAATTTCCCAAAAGAAGGAGATGTTTTTCCCTTTGCTTTTACGGCCCAATTAGTATTCTAATTCATCATTTATGAACTAAAATAAACACCATTTCGTTTTTATTTTGTTTCATGGAACTTTATCAAAGAAATTTTAAATAGCATGGTTTAATTGTGATTTTGTGGAACATTTGGATCTTTTGCATTTTAAAGTAATATTACTAAGAAATGAATAATGATACAATGTATACATTTAGAGTACTAAAAGCTGGAGTTTTTTTAAAGCAGATATCGATTCGGAGTGCAGCCTAACCTACTCTGCAATGAACCCACTCGTCCTGCTCATGCTGAACTTCGACTTACTTCTGGGGGAAACCGTGGTGGAAGTGAGCGCCCGAAGAACGGTTCCCAATTATAAATGACCCGCTTTTAGGGTCATCCCTGGTGAAAGAGGAATCTTGGGGACGGTGGTTACCATCTTTTAAATGATCCACTTTTAGGAGCAGCCATGGTGAAAGAAGGAGGTCATGGCAAAAGGGGGAGGTTATGGTAAAAGGGGGTGATTCTTATTTTTTTGATCTGCGTATTTATCAATCCAAACGATTTTTTCTCCGATTTTTATGCAATTTTCAATTTATATTTTGTGCTTTGTAATTCAATCACTCAACCAGTTCACGCTGAACTTTGAAACACATGTATTTGATACTTCCTCAGTAGCATAGGCCGGAGCAGATTTGCTATACATCTAATTTCTAAAAAATCTGAAGTGGGCAACACATGATTTTCCTTATATAATGCAACAAATTTACTACTTTTACAGCAAAAAAATAGGCTATTCTTATAGTATATACTTATATTATTTCCAAGATATTGAATTTTCGTCAATTAGTCGTCATTTTCAATGATTTAGCGTCATTTTTATTCATTTAGCGAGATTTTCGTTAATTTGGCAACATTTAAAAAAGTCGCCAAGTTGGCGACATTCCGCCAAATTCGTTTTCATAATCTCGCCAAACGTTATGGACGGAGAATTAAGTTATTCTTATATCAGATAAATGACTATTGGCGTTCAAATCCAAAAGTATTACTCAAAGTATCTTTTCTCATGAAGGGAACGAGCTAGATCCACGAGAATGATGTCACAAAATTTATCGCATGATATTACATATGAAAAGTGAACATGTTTCTCAACAGTTAATATATTTTTTTAATTCATGAGATTTTTTGATAAATTTATTTGAAAAATATGCAATATCTCGAGAACGGTTCATCCTAGCGTTCTAATGTTTATGCCAATCGTTTTCTAAAGAAAAATTACATAAGAAATGTTTATTTGCGTAACTTTATTAAAGCTTTTGATTTTTTGATGATTTTTTCAAAATTTCACTCGAAAATTTAGGGAGGATCTAAACATTCGATTACGTTTAAAAACAACGGACTTCCAGTATTCACGGATTTTGATTTTTGTACCAAATTTTATTCGAATCGCTCCATTCGTTAGTGAGATATCGTCTCCACAGGCTCACTGACACACACACACGCACACACACACACACACACACACACACACACACACACACACACACAGGCATCACCTCAAAAATGATTGATTCGTGATCAGGGATGCTTGAAACGTGCTCTCCCGTCGAACACTCGAATTCAAATTTTCGACCACATCACAATACTTTCCTTATGCATTTTGTATATAAGGAAAGTAAAAATATGTTTGCTGTATTTAGCTGCTAGTTGCAGGCACAGCAGTTAGTTGATTAAGTTTATCTTCCATACAGTTCAAAGGGGACAATATTGTGATGAGGTTAAATGTTATAGACTTCCAGAATTTGATAGATTTAGGTAGATTAGGTAGATAGGATTAGGCACACAAGTTCTATTGTTTTAGGGAGTGAACTTACCAGTTACCAGGGGAATGTCCTATGGTACATGACTTTGGCGACTCATACTTATTCGAATAATAACAGTGGCTGTGTGAAGGTACATAACTGTAACATCATGTGCTATATTTATAGTAATTATGTATTATCCAAGGCCACTGAATGTGTCGCTAAGGTCAAGCGGCGCTTATTGTTGATTAATAACAGTTGTGCCTTATTTCCTCGTGGATAGTAGTGTTACAAATTACTAAACTGAAGGCAGTTTAGAATCTAATGAATTTAATGAATGTAAAATCTAATGAATTTAATTATGTAACAATAATAGCAACATGTGTAACATTATATAAAATACTGATATAAGAGTTTCTCGAAATATTGCACTTTTTGTCAAAATTCGACAAAACATTATAAAAAGATAGATACAAGTATGTTAAAAGATGTTGCAGATATCTGCATTTTATGCCATCATTTTCTTAACAGCGAATAACATATTGTTACAAGGTATCATCAGGACACACGAAATTATTCACAAAATCGAACCACACAAAATCGAATTCGCAAATTAAGTACCACAAATTAGAGCAAACACCAGAAATTTCACCACACAAACTCGAGCCAACGGCCCTACCGTGCTGAAAACACCAGTTCTCGTTAGGTCACCAAAGTCAAGCAGCATCGGACGCGATTAGTACTTGGGTGGGTGACCACCTGGGAACAAACACCGCGTGCAGTTGGCCATTTCGGACACGGTAGCCCGGTGGTTTGCGCACTGGTGTGCGTGCTGTCACAACTGCCGCCGTGTTCATGCGAAGTACAATCACGTTAAACATGTGGATCCGAAAGTCTTTCCGAGAGGTTGGTGGTAAAGGAAGGAGGGTACGGTCCCTGTGGATGCTTCCCCCACTGGATTCCACTCTAAATTGGGTGGCACTTCCCGGCTGTCCAAACGGTTACCTTACACCTTTCTGGTAGGTCGAACGGTCTGGGTCTCAACAACAACAACAACCACACAAACTCGAAATGTTATTAAATTAAAAATTAAATGTTAAAAATTAAAAAAATAATAAAAATATAGTAAATATCATCCAATATACCCCATGTGCAATATTATGTAACGCATTTTTTAACATATTTCTCTTGGGTCTAGTTCGTTCTATTCACAAGGAAAGTTACTTTTTGTAATATTTTTGCATTGTGACTTTAAAAAATGCATCAATAATCTCCTACTTGACTGAACATTCATATCACTTGCATTTTGATGAAAATTTTACACTTAAGTATGAATAAGTCATACTGATTAGACTAAAAATCTGCCAAAAATTCCATATTTCAATTTATGTGGAATTAATTCATTAACAAAACCATTGTACAGTGGATCTTGTACACCACCATTTATCTGTAAATAAAGTAAAAGCATTGCATTATGTAGGGAAAACCATATACTGCCCACATCAGATTTTTTCTTACAATTGCTATTTATGTCAAATCATAGGATTCGCTGAAATAATATTTTATTGAATTATAATTGATTTATAACTCTGTTCTTATTCTTCTAAAGGTTTAATCCTTCAAAGCTCAGTATGAATAAGTCATACTGATTAGACTAAAAATCTGCCAAAAATTCCATATTTCAATTTTTGTGGAATTAATTCTATAACAAAACCATTGTACAGTGGATCTTGTACACCACCATTTCTCTGTAAATAAAGTAAAAGCATTGCATTTTGTAGAGAAAACCATATACTGCTCACATCAGATTTTTTCTTACAATTGCTATTTATGTCAAATCATAGGATTCGCTGAAATAATATTTTATTGAATTATAATTGATTTATAACTCTGCTCTTATTCTTCTAAAGGTTTAATCCTTCAAAGCTCAAACGATATTTCTTCTTAAAATTTCTCAGAATATTCTATGGAACCTTCAAATTGCTCTATGTATAAAGTCTTATTTGCGAAATACATAAGCATATTACCAAATAATTAGTTTATTTTTCTGAAATATACAGCCTACGCTTACACCTAATTTAGAAACATAATTAACTTACTAATTTTTCATCTCGAGAGGACAAAAAACACTGTAGAAAATTAACTGAATGCCATCTTCTTAATTTATTTGCCATTTTTGGTCACCAGCACGAAAATTGTATGTCTCCTTCAAATAAAATCAATATAGAGGATATTGTGTTCTGTAAATATTTGTTTACGACTTTGAATATTACCGCTCAAACTGCAATAAAAGTACTTATTTAAAATGGCAACACGCATGAAGTTAGAAATAAAATGTTGCAACCATGGAGGTAAAAGTATGGAGAAAAAACTACATATTAAGGAAACGCCAATATCGTTTGAAACAATAGTTCAGGTGGTGCTGGGATAGAACAAGTAGCCCTGCATTGTATGCATTTCTATGGCGAAAGACCTAAAATATTTATTTAAACTGTCAAATATGTAACAAGAAAGATCAATCATGCTTAAAGCATTGATTATGAAACACTTTCCAACTTCAATGCAATTTTATTTAAACATGTATAAAATGCAATACATTCCTCGGTAATATTTTAAAACTCATCACACATTAATTTATTATATTTGACACCTTAAACCTTCATCGAAAAAAATTAACTTTTTTCAAATGACGGCATTAAAGTATAAATTGCCTGGTTTAAACATCTCTAAAATATGATACATTCCTCGGTAATAATTTTAGAATTATCATAATACTACGGTAATTTATTATATTTGAAAACTTCATCGAAAACAACTGAAATTCATTCAAATGACGTCATAAAAAATAACACGCCTGGCTCTCTCTATAAAAGCAACATTTCATTCATAAATAATTCCCCCATTCATGTCATTCATCACAATACTATAATAATTTATTTTATTTAAAAATTAATACCATTGAGCTACACGTAAGTAAACTCAATGCGTAACTTCATCGAAAAATGACGTCCTTCCCTTTCTAAAATCAATGAATATTTCATTCATATCAGCTAAGCAGACTCCATGGACTAAATGATTTTGTGTTAAAGAATTACAGCGATTCTAATACAACTCATTCTACATATTTTGCTGTTTACATTTTACATAGGTGAAAAATAGGCTTAATAGTAGAAATAATCAAATTTGGAAGAGCATTTAAACTGAAATATATTGTTATTGCGTTGTTTCAGTATGTAGATGCACAGAATTTAGGCAAAAATAAAGTAGTTTTAGGACGGATACAACACTTAATATGAATTAAAAAGAACTTTAAAAATCACGATTTTGACACAAGATGGATGCCATATATCATTTTGAAGTGGGTCATGTGATTGTTTCATATCATCGACACGTGATCGCTTCATATAAGAGGTATTATTATTATTTTAATTTTTATTTAAAAAACAACTGAATATATTTTGCTGAATTTTTTTTTATATATTTTATGGAACAATTTGAATATTGCCTAAAATTTTCGAAGCAATTTGTGAATTTTAAATCCGCTTAAAAAATGCTTGAAAAATTAGGTCCCATAGGGCTCAATGTATTCCATTTTTTCAACCCGGGTTCAATCCTAAACTAATTGGGTGATATTATTCATTTATATTCCCATAGGTCCTATAGACCGTCTGAACAACATACTAAAATTTCATTTTGATTAAGTCATTTTTACGGCAGTTATCGTGCTAACGGACAGACAGACAGACAGACAGAATGAACAAAGTCATAAACACTTTTCAACTTTGTTGTAAAGTGTTAAAAATAAATTATTCGCTCAATGCAAAGTAGAACTGAGACAATAATAATATTCCTACGTATTCAAAATAATTTTACCTTTCAACTTAATTTTATCTCCACATATTCTGTACTCAATCACACAATTATGAATACATACTGGTGAATTGTGCTCATAATTAGGGAAGATTTAATTTAAAAATAATCAAAAATACATATAATAAATACTATGCCTTTCTGCTGCTTATAATAGCAGCTACTTTACTAACGCTAACTATACCCGGATATAATTCTCAAGGCATTATGGCATTTTTAAGCGTTTCATTCATAGAAGTTTTATCTTTTTCTTTCTAACTCCATGATTGCAACTATCAAAATAAACTAATGTTTGTTTTCAAATTATTTTTAAGCACGCCCATTCCGTTGTTATTACCTTGTTTATTCGTATTCGGACTGATATAATTTTTAACCTAATTTCCTAAATCATGCTGGGGTGTACGTTGTCCACTAAACTTCTCGTGACAATGTTTATAAAATTTATATTGATGGTACAAAGCTTTTTGTTAGTATTAGATTAACTGAACATACCTGCGATATTATAAATCTGATGTCGGTTGCACATGACTTTACCTGCAGGACTCAAATTCATCTTCTCTCTATTTCATTAATAATTCATTAAATTTAGTTTAATTGCACTGAAGAACACGTGCAATCAATCGAAAAAACACTAAATTTACACTTTTAATTTAACTTTCGTTTTCATTTGGTAATTAAGATTTTTCTCAAAACCGGCGTAGCAAAAATGCGAAAAAAAATAAAATATCTTGAGAACGGCTAGTTCTTGATAAATGGAGTTGATCTTATTCTTCTCATCGTTAAAAATCACATATAAAAATAGTATTTAATTGATATTTTTGAGCATACATAGTCTTTTATTTTATATTTTGACGAGTTTTGCGGGCTATTTTTTAAAAATAGCAGATTCTTCTTTTCCGAATCGTACCAAAAATATAATCAGCACCAGAGTTTTTGTGAAATTGGTCAATTGGATTTTCAGTTAAAGTGGATACATACATTTCACAGACAGCCAGACAGACAGACACACAGACAGAAACACATAAGGCGTCGCACTTAAAAATATTGTCGCATTCTAGAGGTCCCAAGCCGTGTAAATCCGCCGAAAACTATACATTACCATGCATTACAGGGAAAGTTAACATGAATTAACAGGAATCTAGAACAACTCCATTTTACCATACTAGAATCTATTTTTAAGCGGCTTGCGAATTTTGTATTGCACATTTTGCATGGCAAAAATTGTTAATAACGTTACAAACGAAAAAATTATATCGCGGCTAATTTTCACTGATTATTTGAAATTTTTTGTAATCATTACGTTTATAATCATTGATATTTTCGTTCGAATGTAAAAAGTTCTATTTAGTTCTAGAATTTTCATTAATAAAGCCTGATAAAAAGCTTTGTGAAAATCCATAAATATTTGTGGTAGTTAAAGATATACAAGAAACCGACCACAGACAGACAACAAACGACAAACAGACAGATAGATGGACATCACTCTAAAAAATATTCCATACGTGTTCAGAGGGAATTAAATCATATACAGGTATTATAATCTCGAAATCGAAAATGTTCGTGTATACATTACTTTATTTATAGTCTATAGTATTAGAAAGTAAAAATTATCCACTGCTTTATATCAAACTGTACTTTCTTTATTTGAAGAGACATTCATTTTAAAGCGTAGTAATAACGCTAAAAATTTGCAATTTTGACCGTGTAAAAAAAACACTTTTACCTGGCTTCTTATAATCCATCCCATAAACGTTATTAGTTATCAACGTACTTAAATACTTCAATCTTTAAATATTATTAAAATCCTGGTATGTATGTTTACCTGAAAATTTCTTTAATTCCGCATCTTTATGAATCCGTAATTTTGTCTTTTCTCAATTTTTGAATTTACTTGTAGCAGCATGGCATTTGTTATTACGCAAAATTTTAAATTGCGTGTTGGATTGTATTTATAACTTACTTTTGCTGTTACATATTATATGCTTCTGATGAAAACACTATGGCGATTTCTGTATATGCGTATTTTAAAACGTCCTATAATTTGAAAAAAATATATATTCATTTTGAAAATTGCAATATCTGTTTCCTGCAAAAATAATCGTTATGTAAACACTTATTCAATTATTATTAAATATATACTTATGTTAAGTTTAACTTATCTAGAAAACGATGAGTCTTTGAATTTGAAACCGATTGATAAATTACATAAATTTTTGTTTTATGTTGTTTTATTGGTGAACTGTTTACTTAAAGAAAAAATCTGATGTGGGCAGCATATGACTTTCCATATATAATGCAATGAATTTACTACCTTTACAGTTAACAAAAATAGAATATTTTTATAGTAGTTATTTATATTCTTTCCAAGATATTGAATTTTCGTCAATGCGTCGTCATTTTCCATGTCGTCACCATCAGTGAGTTGTCATAGATTTAGCGTCATTTTTATCCATTTGCCGAGTTTTTCGCTGATTTAGCAACATTTACAAAAAGTCGCAAAGTTGGAGACATTTCACCAAATTCGTCGCCAAAATCTCGCCAAGCGTTATGGACGAAGAAATAAGTTATTCTTACAGCAGATAAATGACTATTGGCGTTCAAATACAAAAGTATTACTCAAAGTATCTTTTTCATGAATGGAACGAGCTAGATCCACGAGAATGATGTCACCAAATTTATCGCATGGTATTATATATGAAAAATGAACATGTTTCTCAATAGGAAATATTTTTTTTTATTTTATATGAATTTTCGATATATTTTTTTTAAATGTGCAATATCTCAAGAACGGTTCATGTTAGCGTTCTAAAATTTATGTCACTCGTTTTCTAATAACAAATTACATAAGAAATGTCTGTTTGCGTAACTTTATTAGCGGTTTTGATTTTTGACGATTATTTTCAAAATTTCATTCGAAAATTTAGGGGGGTTCAGAACATTCGATTGCGTATAAAAATAATAGGCGTTCCATAATATAGTTCCAGTGTTTGCTGATTGTGATTTTTGTACCAAATTTTGTTCAAATCGGTCCATTCATTTGTCAATTTTCGTCTACACACACATACACACACACACATACTTACACACACCCACATACTTTCACACACACACATACTATCACACACACACACACAGACATCGCCTCAAAATGCTTGATTCGTGATCAGAGATGCTTGAAACTTGCTCTCCCGTCGAAAACTCGAATTCGAATTTTCGACCCCTTCACAATCCTTTCCTTATACATTATGTATATAAGGAAAGTAAAAATTGCATAAATTTAACTTAATACCAACTATTTACCTGCCACTTAATTTACCTACCATTTCAGGATACCAATATCGAAATGGTTAGCTATATATAAAATGTCTCTTTCTCAATAAACCCATTTGGAAGATGTTTTTCTGGGATGTGTAAACATTTGTTTACGACTTTAAATTTTATCGCTCAAATTACTGTAAAAATAACCGTTATGCAAACACTTATCAGATAATTATTAGATAAATACTTACGTTAACTTATCAAATGTCTTAAAGGTGATGAGTTTATATTGCGTTTGAAACTGTTTGATAAATTAAATTATTTGTTACAAATTGTTTTATTATGTAAAATAATATAAAAGTGTAATTTTTTGTTAATTTTATACTTAAAGGAAAAGCTGCATGAATTTAACTGAATACCAACTTCCTAATTTATCTATAGCGTTAGGCCACTCGTATAAAAACGTGTAGCTATAAAATGGCTCTTTCTTACAAAACTCACATGGAAGATATTTTTCTGCATTGTGGAAACATTTGTTTAGGGCTTTAAATATTATCGCTCAAACTACTGTAAAAATAACCGTTATGTAAACACTTTTCAGATAATTATTAAATAAATACTTACTTTAAGTATCACTTATCTAGAAGATGGGTTTTCATTTCAGTTGAAAACGGGTTGATGAATAAACTTCTTTGTTCTGTATTGTTTTATTAATGGAGTGCTTGCCAGAAAGAAAAATAGCTGAAAATTAGCTGAATACCTATTTTGTAATTTATCTACCATGTTAGGTTACCAGTATGAAAATATTTGGATAAATAATGTATTTTTCTAACAAAACTCATATACAATATATTTTTCTGCGTCATGAAAATATTTGTTTACGACTTTAAATATTATCGCTCAAACTCTATTTGTAAAACTAACCGTTATACAAATACTTATTAGATAAGTATTAAATAAATACTTACGTTAAGTATCATTTATCTAAAATATAATGAGTTTATTGAGTTTAGAACTATTTGATAAATTAACTTATTTGTTTCGTATTGTTTTATTATGTAAAATAATATAAAAGTGTAATTTTCCTTTAATTGTTTACTTAAAGGAAATGCTGCATGAAATTAACTAAATACCAACTTCTTATTAATCTAACATTTTGGCCACTAGTATAAAAACATTTAGCTGTAAAATGCCTCTTTCTTACACAACTCATAAGGAAGATATTTTTCTGCGTTGTGTAAACATATTTTTACGACTTTATATGTTGTCGCTCAAACTACTGTAAAAATAACCGCTAAGTACACACTTATAAGATAATTATTAAATATATACTTACATTAAGTAGCAATTATCTAGAAGAGGATGAGTCTTTTTGAATTTGAAACCAATTGATAAATTAAATTATTTTTTGTTTCATATCGTTCTATTAATGAAGTATTTACTGGAAAGAAAAACTACATAAAATGAACTAAATAACAGCTTCTTAATTAATCTACCTTTTCAAGACACCAACATCGAAACGTTTAACTACAAAATGTCTCTTTCTTACAAAACCCATATGGAAGGTATTTTTCTGGGTTGTGTAAACATTTCTTTACGACTTGGGCATTTGGCATTTCTTTAGGATTTGTTTATAGTAAATATTTTATTTATAGTAAATGTTTTAACACATCAATAAAAATTTGTTTAAAAGAGCATTTTCACAGCATTGCGATAATATAAAAAGAGAAACTGCGTGATGATTAGTTTAATCGCTATGAAACGTATGCAAAATTTGCGCAAAATTTCACCCAAAACATTAAATAAATTAAAAATGCGAATAAAAACATCTCTTCAAGGTCATCCTAGACTTATACAGAAAAATCTTTGTACTAAATGTCCCAGCTGCGGGTTGCTTAATTTTTCTGTTAAAGAATACTCGTGCACGGAATGATAGGCATTGCGTTTTATTTTTATATGTATCTTATTTCTGCACAATGAGACAAAACTTCAAAATTATCGCAGATATATTAGCAATGGGGGCAGAATACTTCATTAGTGCAATTTGAAACCAAATTAATTATTTTTAAAGAGAACGTAGATCCATACGTATTTAACATGCTTTTTTACACTTTCCAACATAGTTGAAAAGTGATTATGACTTTTTTTATTCCGTATATCTGTCTGTCTGTCCGTTCGTACGATATCTGCCGTAAAAATAACTTTATCAAAATGAAATTTTAGTATGTTGTTGAGACGGTCTGTAGGACATATGAAAATGTAAATAAATAATATCACTCAATTAGTTTTGGATTGAAGCCGGGTAAAAGAAATAAAATACATTGAACCCTGTGGGACCTAATTTTTCAAACATTTATTAAGAGTAGTTAAATTTCACAATTGTAATTAAAATCTAAAATTTTAGAAAATATTTAAATTATCCCATAAAATATCTATAAAAAATCAGCAGAATATGCTCGGTAGTTTTTTATATAAAAAAAATCTGATGTGGGCAACACATGACTTTCCTTATATAATGTAATTAATTTACTACTTTTACAGTAAAAAAAATCTGATGTGGGCAGCACATGACTTTCCCTGCAAACTTATATCCACGTTCTATTTATTTCAATTAAATGTAATTAACTTTTAATTCAAATTTCGTTCTCATTCGTAACTTTTAATTCAAATTTCGTTCTCATTCGGTAACCGGGCTTATTTTCAAAGGTGGCGTAGGGAAAGTACGAAAAACTAAAATATCTCGAGAACGGCTAGTCCTAGTGTAATGGGGTTGGTCTTATTCTTTTCGTCGTTAAACATTACGTATTAAACGGGCATTTAATGGATATATCTAAGTATACCAAGTTCTTTAGTTTAGATTTTGAAGATTTTTGCGGGCCGTTTTGCAAAAAAAGGCAGGTTATTTTTTTCCGAATCGTACCAAAATCTAATCAGCACCAGAGTGACCTATACGTGACTCATCTACCGAATTTTGTGAAATTCGGTTCATTAGTTTTTCAGCTAGAGTGGATACAAGCTTTTGCGGGCCATTTCGCAAAAAAAGGCGGGTTCTTTTATTCCGAATCGTACCCAAAACTAATCAGCACTAGCCCCGCCCACAAGTGACTTACCTACCAAATTTTGTGAAATTCGGTCGATTAGTTTTTTAGTTACAGTGGATACAAAATCTGCACAGACAGACAGACAGACACACAGACACACAGACAGACAGACAGACAGACAGACAGACAGACACACAGACACACGCACAGACGTCACGCTAAAAATGGTTTTTTCGTATTCTAGGGGTCTCGAAACGTGTAGATCCGTCGAAAACTCGAGTTGTGATTTTCGGTATGATTCCAATACTTTCCCTATACATTACCATGTATTGCAGGGAAAGTAAAAATCTGATGTGGGCAGCACATGACTTTCCCTGCAAACTTATATCCACGTTCTATTTATTTCAATTAAATGTAATTCACTTTTAATTCAAATTTCGTTCTCAATCGGTAACCGGGCTTATTTTCAAAGGTGGCGTAGGGAAAGTACGAAAAACTAAAATATCTCGAGAACGGCTAGTCCTAGTGTAATGGGGTTGGTCTTATTCTTTTCGTCGTTAAACATTACGTATTAAACGGGCATTTAATGGATATATCTAAGTATACCAAGTTCTTTAGTTTAGATTTTGAAGATTTTTGCGGGCCGTTTTGCAAAAAAAAGCCAGGTTATTTTTTTCCGAATCGTACCAAAATCTAATCAGCACCAGAGTGACCTATACGTGACTCATCTACCGAATTTTGTGAAATTCGGTTCATTAGTTTTACAGCTAGAGTGGATACAAGCTTTTGCGGGCCATTTCGCAAAAAAAGGCGGGTTCTTTTATTCCGAATCGTACCCAAAACTAATCAGCACTAGCCCCGCCCACAAGTGACTTACCTACCAAATTTTGTGAAATTCGGTCGATTAGTTTTTTAGTTACAGTGGATACAAAATCTGCACAGACAGACAGACGGACACACAGACAGACAGACACACAGACAGACAGACAGACAGACAGACACACAGACACACGCACAGACGTCACGCTAAAAATGGTTTTTTCGTATTCTAGGGGTCTCGAAACGTGTAGATCCGTCGAAAACTCGAGTTGTGATTTTCGGCATGATTCCAATACTTTCCCTATACATTACCATGTATTGCAGGGAAAGTAAAAAGTAGGTTTTTCTTATAGTAGATACTAATATTCTTTCCAAGATATTAAATTTTCGACAATTAGTCGTAATTTTTATCCATTTGGCGAGATTTTCGCTAATTTGGCAACATTTCAAAAAGTCGCCAAGTTGGCGACATTCCGCCAAATTCGTCGCCAAAATCTCGCCAAGCGTTATGCACTAAGAAATAAGTTATTCTTACAGCAGATAAATGACTATTTGCGCTCAAACACAAAAGTATTACTAAAAGTATATTTTTTCATGAATGGAATGAGCTAGTTCCACGAGAATGATGTAACCCAATTTATCGCATGGTATTACATATGAAAAGTGAACATGTTTCTCAATAGGAATTTTTTTTATATGACTTTTTGATAATTTTTTTCTAAAAAATGAACAATATCTCGAGAACGGTTCATGTTCTAAAATTTATGTCAATCGTTTTCTAATGAAAAATTACATAAGAAATGTCAATTTGCGTAACTTTATTAGTGGTTTCGATTTTTTGACGATTTTTTCAAAATTTCATTCGAAAATTTAGGGGGGTTCTTAACATTCGATTGCATATAAAAGCAATAGGCTTCCAGTGTTTACGGATTGTGATTTTTGTACCAAATTTGGTTCGAATCGGTCCATTCGTTCGTCAGTTATCGTCTCCACAGACTCACTGACACACACACACACACATACTTTCACACACACACACACACACACACACACACATACACACACACAGACATCACTTCAAAAATGTTTGATTCGTGATCATTGATGCTTGAAACGTGCTCTCCCGTCGAAAACTCGAATTCGAATTTTCGACCCCGTCACAATACTTTCCTTATACATTATGTATATAAGGAAAGTAATTAAAAAATTATTTACACCCATATTATATGAAGAGATCAGGTGACCCACTTTAAAATAAAATATGGTATTCATCTTTTTTCCAAAGGTAAAATCTTGATATTTAAAGTTCTTTTAAATTTTATTTAGTGTCGCATCCGTCATTAAACGGTTTTATTTATGCGTATTTTCTGTGAATCTATATTCTGTGCCAACGGAATTACAATGTGTTTTACTTCAAATGATCATCAAACATTGATTATTTCTAAAAGAAAACCTAATTTTAATGGATGCAGAATATAAACAAGTGATCATAAGATGATTTGAATAAGAATTGCCGATTTTTTTTCACACAAAATTATTTAGCTCTGGAATCTGGAATAAAAGTGGTATGAATGGAAATATTCACTGCTTTTACATAGAGAGTCAGACGATTCATAATTCGATGACGTCATTTGAATAAAGTTCATATTTTTCGATGCAGTTTTAAGTTTCAAATATAATAAATTACTGTAGTACTGTGATAATTAAAAAAATATTAAATATGTTTCGCATTTTATAGATGTTTGAATAAAACTGCATTTCAATTGGAAAGTGTTTCAAAATCAATGCTTTATGCATGTGATTAATCTTTCTTGTTTTAATTTTATAGAAGTAGAACAAGTTTCATATTAAAATATGATTCTATTGCTTCTAGAATTTAAATATTATCAAAAGCAACGCTGATTACTTCTAATGGTATCCATTAATATTAAGTAGAATGTGGCTGAACTTGACTTTTTATACCAGAATCCATTTTTAGTTCTATTTTTTAAAATTTGCAAGAAAAATCGGTATTATGGGTCCAAATGATTACAATTAGAGCGTGTTATCGATCACTTTAAAGGGTTTGAAAAAAATATTTCAATTAATACCATACTTGACAATGTATTCCCGGAGGGGGGAGGTAACTTGTCTCTGAGTTGTGCTAAAGACGTCACAAACACAAAAATTTGAACAAAAACAATTCTATATATTTCCAAATTTTATTTTAGAAGCATTAAACATTCGTCTTCTTTTTCGCGTACTAATTTAATGTATGACCACAATGAACCTGGTACTATATTCGGCAAAATATAATAAATAATCAATAATCTAGTTTCACGTTTCTTTATTATTTATATTAAAGTATTTCTCAGAGTTTATTTTAGTTTTTACTAACATCCAATTATAGTAAAATTTAATTTAATTAAAATAATGTGAATACTTCAAGTTTCTACTTTCAACTTTTATAAAAGATTATAAAAACGTAATCATGGAGCAGCAGATTTATGTCATTGCAAAATGTATATCCCATCTCGGCATTAAATATTACTTAATCTCTTAAGGCTTCATTCATTTACTTTCATAAAAAAAGTCTTAAAAAAATTGTTAATGGTTTGTTAAAAATAAATTTCCTGCCTAGGTGTGAATATTTTTCTGCCGGAATTCATAAATACATAAGTTTAATTAACTAGTTAATTTTTCATAACATTCTGTTCTCGATAGCAATTACTTTTATAAAGTAATTAGTTCTGTAATTTATCATCTCTCTTATAGTCGCTTTTAAAAATCTCATTTAGAGAACTTAATATCTAAATTAAAAATTGTAGCAGCTATTTTCTCTGCAGGTACACATGCATAGGTAAAGCTTTTACTACGTAGTTCGCTAACTGCAAATAAATTGGCTATGGCATATGTTTGAGAAATCTTCATTTTAATTTTTGGTTAAAAGATAAAACTTTTGCTGAATGATTTATACACTTTAGCAAAATGTTTTATTTTCTCTATTAAAGTTGGTTTTAAAATTTTATGTATGGCATTTTCTTTCTGGAGACAGAAACGCATGTTGCCAAACTGTTCTTTAATAAATTGCGATTTCAGAAGTTTGAAAACCGTTTTATAGAAAATGGGTTTTGACAGTGATACATCCTGATTTTTGGATAAAGGAAATATCTTCCAATCATAGGCAATTCGTACTAGTTATCAAGTTCGCTTTTGTTGCTCGCTAGACTGTTTCTATACTTATAGAGCAGGGTTGAAAAGTTAGTCATTTTCTTGAACTTTTAGCCATAATATGGCTAATTTTGTAGCTATTTATAATAGCTACCTATGGTAAAGGGAACAAATATTAACATAAAGAATACTATTATTATTTAATATAATAATTTTGTTAAATTAAACTTAATATACATGGCCATAAATTGATCGTACTCGTGGAACTCTATTAAATTGAAGATTTCATTGTTTGCCGCTGATAACCCTCCAATTATTTATCTTTCGCGCGAGTTCTGTAAAAGAATATTAATTAATATAATACTAAATTGATTGCACCGTTTTAACTTTAACAATAAATCATTTATTAAAAACATAAAATACTTAATTACTCAATTACAACAATTATTCATATTATTTCGGCGGAGGGAGACAATGTGAAACCACTGTTGAAATACCTAAAATGTGTTTAGACCTGTAATTTTTAATGGGCACATACCTTCACTTTCGGCTTTGGCCTTAGACCACAATTCTTACATCAGCAAATTGTACTGGCAGTAACACTGCGTATTTTGCTCCATCTCGTACTGCTGGTAGCACTGCAAATTGATCTAGCCATCGAAGTCGTTCTCTACATCTATAGTCACACTCGTAGTCGACACATCATTCTAGGTTTCGTGCTCCTTAATTTCGAGATGTTAATCTGTTAACTCCATTCTCAACTAGTGTCATCGTTCTTATTATATAAGTTATGGCTATTTTGCCTCAGGACTGCCACTCCCCCTTTGCTCTCATTTGCGGCATTCAGGGTGACGCTACAAGCACCTCCTCCATTGGTCAGCCTTTTATCCAATGTCGTTACTTCCCATTTTCTCAAAAGTCCTCCAACCCCCTTCAGTCTTGACACCCCTAATTTTTATTTTATCTGACCTTTGGGTTCACGTGTCGCAAACACTGGCGTCATTGATACTGGGGGTATTATTTGGCGTTTCAGAAACAATTAGTAATGTACATAAAACTGTCTCACCATGACAGTGTGAGATCTATTTCTGGTCTCACACTACCTATCAAATCCAGTGATATTTTAAAAAAAATTCAAGCCATAAGGTTTATCCAAGTGTTTACAATACTGTTCACATTCTCAGTATATATAAGCAAGGTTCTTTAATATAAGGTAGGGCAGTCATCCTGGCAAAGAATCAAGACGTTGTCAGCTGGGCGTCATGAGAGTTAGATTTCGTTATTTGTGAGGTCACGGTCAAGATTAAACTTAGGAGTTGCCAACACACAGACAGTTTACACATTATTACAATTAAAAACTGGATAATTTTGAAGCGATAATATTCAGATGTAAATAATTGGCAAAGAGGGATTATATTGTGTTGCGCACAGAGGACCCAGTGACATACAAAGAGATTTAGTGACGTATTTGTGGTAAGATGACAGTAATAAATTTTAATCCTTGTCCTGTTGATAGATTTTAGTTTACCACTGTATAGTTTTTATGCATACACAGGCTATTTTGATATGAAAGCGCAGTTTAAAGTGGATTATGCTCCTATAACCATATAAAAATCATATAAAGTGAATAAGCCACTGTACTCATGTAAGTACTCAGGTTTCGCCGCCAGTACCATATATTCGAACCTAATTGTTATGGATCAAAAGAGTATAATAAGAACCGGTTGGCTACGGGTCGGCCTCGCAGTTCAAGAAAAGTCCACGATGGGTTGCATATATTGACAAGTCTAGAAAATGACGTGGTCATTGCAACTCCTGTAGCTTGAGCTCGATTTTAAAGAAATTTGAAATTCGCTATGTGATTTATCTGTCAATTTTTATAGCGGTTTGCAAAATTGCAGCACTTACCACATTCCCTTGTCATTGAAGGTATCAGCCCACAGATGTTGTGATCTCAAATTATAGCCCAATAATATGAGCTTTTCTTATGCATGGAATAAAAAAACCCAATGAAAATTTAGCAAATATAGAGGTTTGCAAAATTGCAGCACTTACCACATTCCCTTGTCATTGCAGGTATCAGCCCACAGATGTTTTGATCTAAAATTATAGCCCAATAATATGAGCTTTTCTTATGCAATAAACAAATCTCAATTAAAATGTTAACAATACATGAATGGATATATGATTTTCTTTATAAGTTATCGTAGAAGCTTGAAAAAAGCATCACATAGTAAATATCCGAACTGACCTTGTAGGAAAGTTATAATCTTTGTTGCTGAATGCAAAACCACAGAACTGAAACTCTTTCCTGGGAGTTAATATTTTATATGAGTATTATTATCAATCAAGTAATATTTACATAACTCATTATGCGAAAATACGTATAAGGCATGCAAATATTACAGCATATACTGTCTACATATTTAACATAATCGTAAAAAAATGAACTTATCTTTTAACTAAAGTCAGCTTACATAGCTCAATCCGTTAATTCTAACGTAAGTATGGAAGATTAATATCAGAATATTCTCAGATAATACTCATCTCTGTCAATAGTTCCATTAATTATTTCAAATCACCCTGTGCAGAAACACACTCTACTAATCGCTAACTAATATGATAAAATCCTTTCGAGCATAATATGACTTCTGCACCACTTCGTTGGAAGGTTAGTTGGTGGTCATTTCTACAAGCGTCCGATTGAATATAATGGTCAGCGAAAAGTCCTGAATACAACACATTTAAATCCCAAATGAAGTATGCAAAGGTGAAAATTGATGAGCATATTTGACAAGATTGGGGAGAATTTGTGAATATTTAGCAATCCATGCATTATGATTATTCAAAATGAAATTTGAATAGTTTTATTCTGATCTATTAATGGTTTCATATATTAATAATGCTTCAATTGATACTACATCACTCTGTTATAGGAACAGTCCGTATGCAATTTGAAAATCAAAATACAAGTTGTGGAAATGGCATAATGCAGAAGATAAATATGATCTTGTGAGACCAGAAATAGATCTCACACATGTTTTAGTGAGACAGTTGTATGCCAATTATTTATTGATCTGAAACTTCGGACAATACCTCCAGTCTGAATGAGGCCAAGGTTTACGACACGTGAACCCAGAGGTCAGAAAACCGTAAATTTAGGGGTGTCAAGACAGAGAGGGTCGAGCGAACTCTTGCGAAAATGCATAGTAACGACATTGGACGGAAAGGCAAGCCAATGGAGAAGGTGCTTGTTGCGTCACTCTAAATGCTGCAAATCAGAAAAAAGTGGGAGCGACAGTCCCGAAGCAAAGGAGCCACAACCTGTGTAAAAGAACGACAATACCAGTTGGACATTATGACATAGAGAATACGAGTTGGCGATATATACTCGTGCGACATTATGACTAGCACGATGATGATACTCGGTCAAAACTATATACATATGACTTCGCAAATACAGATATGACAACGAGAATGACATAAGTGCGAGTGTTTGAGTCAGCAGTACAATATGATCGACGAATTTACGTGTCAATGCATTACACCACGAGTTGATGCTAGTAATAAGGACGACATCAAGTACGCGCTGCTAACAAGTCCAAGACAGACTTGAAGGTATGTGTTCCTCAAATATTTACAGGTAATCGAAACATTTTAGGTATTTTCGTACTGGTCGCACATGGTCCCTCACCTAAATAATATAATTAATTGTGTAATGAATTTAATAAGTATTTTATGTTGTTAATACATGTTTTATTGTTAAGTTAAAATGGTGCGGTCCATTTAGTACTATATTAATTAATTATTCCTTTATAGAACTCGCGAAAACATAAATAATTGGAGGGTAAATAGCGGCACACATGCAATGTACTACAATAATGATGAGTCCACGAATACGAGCAATTTACGGCCATGTTAAGATATATATTATATGTTAATAATAGTTAAGCTAGTAGCCCAACTTTAAGTTTCCTTTTCCACGGATCTCTTAAATTTTTTGGCAGTCCAATTAGTCATATAATTGTTAATACGGTCTGAAATTTATATTACATCATTGCTAAGTTCACTCATCGAAATGCAATGAGAAAGTGAGTTTTGCTCAGAGTGTTAAGGAGTGAATTTTGTTCAGAGTGCTATGAGAGTGGATTTTGTACAGAGAGCTATGAGAAAGTGAGAAGAATGTTCTTCTTAGAGATACTTTGATTATTTATTCTGAAAGCCTTGTGCATCATATATTTTGAAAACAATTAAGCTCTGCATTCTTTTGCTGGAGGATTAGCAACGAAAATGAGTATAGTAAAGCTTATTATTTGTCAAATACCGCATTGTAATATATTGATATTACAATGCGGTGCTAATTGTGGTGCGCAAAAACAAAAATATAATTAAAGTTAAACTTTTAGATTAATTATCATTATTAACATATATATATCTTATCTTGCCGTAAAATCGTACATAGTGAACTCATTTATTAAATTCGTACATTGCATTGTGTGCCGCTATTAACCCTCCAATTAATTACCTTTCGCGCGAGTTCTGTAAAAGAATAATAATTATTATAATACTAAATGGATCACTCCATTTTAACTTTAACAATAAATCATTTATTAACAACATAAAATACTTAATTACTCAATTACAACAATTATTTATTTTATTAATTATTTCGGCAGAAAGAGACCAGTATTAAAATGCCTAAAGTTGTTAGCTTAAAGTGAGACCAGTATTAGACCAGCATAGACCAGTATTAGATTAGACCAGTATTAGACCAGCATTAGACCAGATTAGACCAGTATTAGACCAGCATAGACAAAGTGAGACTCTAGTGAGACCAGTATTAAAATGCCTAAAGTTGTTAAAATGCCTAATGTAGTTAGGACCAGATATCATATTTGAGGAACACATACCTTCAAGTCTGTCTTGGACATTGATAGCAGCACGTACTTAATGTCGTCCTTATTACTGGCATTAACTCGTAGTGTAATGCACCGACACGTTAATTCGTCGGTCATATTGTTCTGCTGGCTCGAACACTCGCACTTATGTCATTATCGTAGTCATATCTGTATTCGCCAAGTCATATGTGAGTCATCTTCTCGGTATCTCGCTATACCTTAAATGTCGTGCTGTGCAATCGTTTCTTGCCATGTCATCCGTATATCTCTGAGTTATTCGTCGTTCTCTCCTATTGGCAAGTATCATCTTATGTCATAGGTTGTGGCTCTTTTGCCTCAGAACTGTCACTCCCCCTTTTGTTTCTATTGGCCGCATTCATGGCGACGTCACAAGCATATCCTCAATTGGCCAGCCTCTTTATCCAATGTCGTTAATTCACATTTTCTCAAGAGTTCGACCCCTTTGCCTCGATGCCCCTAAATTTATGGTTTTATCTGACCTTTGGGTTCACGTGCTGTAAACTGTAGCGTCATTCAGACTGGAAGTATTGTTTGATGTTTCAGACACAATAAATAATGTACATAAAACTGTCTCACCAAAACAGTGCGAGATCTATTTCTGGTCTCACACTAGTAAAATATAGAAAATATAAAGCAATCAATAACGTGGTGTCATGGTGGACTGTTTTGCCAGACGTTGATTTACGTAACTTTTTTACTACTTATTGGACTGGACTAGCTCGAAAGCATATACAAGTAATGCTGAAGATTTTTGTAAACATCTGGGCTGTTGTGAATTATTCCATTAACAACAGTCCACCATGGCACCACGCTGTTGCTTACTTTGTATTTTCTGTATTTTATTAGAGTTCACTAACAATGCGGTGTTCAACACACAATACGCTTCACTTTATCTCATTTTCAAAACTGAAACATTGCTACATCTAGCATCAAAATATACAATCGAATATTTGTCTAAAGTATAAACAAAACATGTTAAACAGGGGGCATACAGACCGTACACTGTCCAAAACATGCAACCAAATGTCCCTGTAGGAAAATTGGCTCAAGATGCAGAAAGTTTATATGTTACGTCATAAAGAATTTAATAAGACATTTCTTTCGTCTATATTGTAGCGCTTGAATTTGACTGGTTAGGACTATATTGCTCGATTATTCTTTTCGTGTACAGCCGAATTACTTTAACTGAAACCTGACATAAATTTCCAACCAATTTGAGTATCTGTACGAAACAATCAGCTCTATGCATAAACCTGGAACTACTATATGCAGCTGCAGGCCATAGATTGAACAATCTGGATAGCCGTGTGGGGGGGTTTTATAGTTCAAAAAACGTTCCCTGTAGGAATAATGTATACAAATGCACTTTTAGTAAATCTTATTAAGTGCTCTCTTGTCTCGAAAACGATATTTTTCAAAATAAATCGACTATTTTTTCTTTATTTGTAACTTCCCTTTATTGGTAAATAAATCTCGAGGAAATGTCTTACAGTAAATTCAATTATCGAAACCATAAAACATAGTTCTCTCCCTCGTTTGTGACTGCAACTGTGTACACTACATGCAACGTCCTCTTTTCCTCTTGTATTACACATTTTTGCATCGCCATTTTCTAACGCGACCTTCAACTAAACTATTTCATTTTTAGCTAAATTTAACTATCAAAGCATAATCTACATATTCTAACACAAGTGCGCTTGTAATAATCTCTCTCAGATAATTCGCTTCTCTGACAATAACCCCATTAATTATTTTAAAGCACCCTTTCCAGAAACGCACTTCTCTGATCACTAAATAATGTGACAAGAGCCTCTCGACCATAATGTGCCCTCTGAATCATTTTGATAGGAAGCTACTTGACGGTCATTCCTGCAAGTGTCCGATAGAATATAATGGTCAGTGAAAAGTCCTGAATACAGCATATTTAAATCCCAAATGGAGTATGCATATGTGGCAGTCAGTGATCGTCTTTGTCGGGATTGTGGGCGATTTCTGCATATTTAACAGTGCATTGCGATGATTAAAGTTGTGAAATTCTGAATATTTTGGCTTGGTTTACAGAATGCGGTTTTCACTATCTTAATATATCAACTGAATGTTAAGCTAGTCTAATGACAGGATGCATAAATTTATATATAGGATTCTCTCTCAATCTCCCGACTGCAGCACTTACGTTCGTGTAAATAATCTTGTAACGGACCTTGTAATCTCATTACACAAAACCTTACTGACCCAACCGGGAATCGAACTCTGGATCTTCGAACTGGCCAGCCCATACTCTACCATTGAGATACTGGGACGAAATTGCAAGCTCTTAGTGTCGAAATTTACTTTTCATTCTCCCCTCTCGAATGTCAGATTGGCGTGCAATAGACAATCTGACTGACCACATCCTATTTTTACCTCAGGTTAGCCTCCTGGTGCTAATTTTATCCTTCGTATTAGGGTCACTTTCAGATCTCTGACATCTTTACTCTAACTTACAAGGTTGATTTGTTCGAGCGCCGTTATAAAGAACCTATCTTCCCCAACAGGGAATCGAACCCTGGATCTTCGAACTGGCCAACTGACACTCTACCGTTGGTTGTTACTGGGACGAAATTGCAAACTCTTATTGTCTAATTAGACTCTCCAAAAACTACCGACCGACACACGCAGCCCACGCACGTCTCCAGATTAAAATACAACCCCCAAGCAAAACGTATAATTCTCACATACATTTGAGTTCATTATTTCGGTATAAAAAATATTAAATGAATAATTCGCACTCAGCGACAGGGATTGCCAAAGTAACTAAATTTTTCGAGATATTTAATTATCTTGAACTTGGTGACATTTCCTCAAAGGCACCAAATTGGCGATATCGAGCAAATTTTATCCCCCAGTTTGTCGCCAGGCTGCCAAATTGTCACGAAAGAGATACGGACATGTAGATATAAGTAATTTATTATATAGTATAGAATATACGTTCAGTTCTCATTATAACGACATTTTCTTAAGCTGTGAATTCGATGGCTGACAAGTAAAATTTACGTTGGAAACGCTAACACTCCTATTAAATCACCATGTAGTGAATATTCAACTGAAACACTCCTGTTTAGTCGTCATGTAGTGATTGTTCTACTAAAACACTCCTGTTAAGTCGTCATGTAGTGAATGTTCAACTAAAACACTCATGTTAAGTCGTCATGTAGTGAATGTTGAACTAAAGCACTCCTGCTAAGTCGTCATGTAATAAATGTTCAACTAAAACACTCCTGTTAAGTCGTCATGTAATGAATGTTCAAGTAAAACACTCCTGTTAAGTCGTCATGTAGTGAATGTTCAACTAAAGCACTCATTTAAGTCGCCATGCGCTGAATGTGTAACTTTAGACAATCCATCTCTTTTAAATTAATAATTCCGTATTGTTTCGAATATACAGCGTTCGTAGGAAAGTACATAACCAGCCTGATAACTTTGTAAGGAAAGGTCCACCTGTGCACACATTAGCTTTATAGTAAAGTGGCCATACCCGATCGAATAAAAGTAGTTGCAGCGCCACTAGAGGAGAATAATAAAAATTTACGTTAATGAACTCGGCAATGAAGCAAGATACATGACAAAATCCAATTATAAAGTTGTCGAGAATCGTCTAATTAGTAATAATCGACACCAAGAACGCCCATAACGAGTATTTGGAAGGCAATAAATACCTGTCAAACAGTCGTATCATCAGAGCCCCTAATGCGATGGCCTCTGATGCTCTCTGAGTGCCTCTGATGTTAGTCAAGAGAACGCGTTCTTTCTCGAATGTAAATGTTCCTTGTTGGCGATAGAGGGCAATTTGATCAGCCTGTACATTAAATTCCTGTTCATGCAAGTGTGGTTTACTGCATCATTCCTGAAAATAATGGTACTTTTCAAATAGGTCTATCAAGTCAAAAAAATGCCTTCAATAGCAGATTTATTGTCGATCTCCTTTCCTTAGACAATGCGCTACAACTTTGTAATTGGCTTTTTTTCTGTTATCTCGGTTTGTTGTCGAGTTTGTTATCCCATCTGTTTAAATTAATAGCTGGAAACGCTGTAATTATTTTATTCCATCGAACTCGGACACTTTACTATGGATCGAACTAACGTGTAAACTCATGACCTTTCCTTACAAAGTTATTGGGGTGCATAAGATCATTCCCAGAAATCCCGTTTTATATCTCATTTAGACTGAATGATTTGCACGTATCCAAGTCACACACATCTAGGTGTTATATGGAGTCAAGTACAAAGAATGAAAGGAGTAAGTAGTTAGCGTGAACAGTTTTAGCCATGGAGGTAAAAGGAGTTAAAATTTTACATTAAAGAAATGCCAATATCTTTGAGACAATAACTCAGACGGCGCTGATGTAGTCTGCTTTGAAGTAGTCTGCTTTATAGTAGCTGATAAGTAGTCTTGCTTTGTACGCATTTCTATGGCGAAAGACCTAAAATATTAATTTAAACCGTCAATTTTGAAAAAAATTAAATTATTACCTGAATGCAAATTAGAAATGAAACATTAAAGAATATTCCTATGCACTCAAAATTATTCCACCTTTCAATTTATTTTCATCTGCGTATTATGTACTCTATCCTACAACTATGAAACAATAAAAATCTGATGTGGGCAACACATGACTTTCCTTATATAACGTAATGAATTTACCACTTTTACAGTAAAATAAATAGGTTTTTCTTATAGTAGATACTAATATTCTTTCCAAGATATTGAATTTTCGACAATTAGTCGTCATTTCATTGATTTAGCGTCATTTTTATCCATTTGGCGAGATTTTCGTTAATTTGCCAACATTTAAAAAAGTCGAAAAGTTGGCGACATTCCGCCAAAATCGTCGCCAAAATCTCGCCAAGCGTTATGGACGAAGAAATAAGTTATTCTTACAGCAGATAAATGAATATTGGCGTTCAAATACAAAAGCATTACTCAAAGTATCTTTTTTCATGAATGGAACGAGCTAGATCCACGAGAATGATGTCATCCAATATATCGCACGGTATTACTGAAAAGTGAACATGTCTCTCAAGAGGAAATATTTTTCTTTTATTTTATATGACTTTCTGATAATTTTTTTGAAAAATGTGCAATATCTCGAGAACGGTTCATGTTAGCGTTCTAAAATTTATGCCAATCGTTCGGCATATTTTCATGAATGGAACGAGCTAGATCCACGAGAATGATGTCACTCAATTTATCGCATGGTATTACATATGAAAAGTGAACATGTTTCTCAATAGGAATTTTTTTTTTTTAATGTGACTTTTTCATAATTTTTTTGAAAAATGTACAATATCTCGAGAACGGTTCATGTTAGCGTTCTAAAATTTATGCCAATCGTTTTCTAATGCAAAATTACATAAGAAATGTCTATTTGCGTAACTTTATTAGCGGTTTTGATTTTTTAAAGATTTTTTCAAAATTTCATTCGAAAATTTAGGGGGGTTCTGAACATTCGATCATGTTTTTATTCGATCACGTATAAAAACAATAGACTTCCAGTGTATACGGATTGTGATTTTTGTACCAAATTTGGTTCGAATCGATCCATTCGTTCGTCAGTTATCGTCTCCACAGACTCACTGACACACACACACACACACACACATACTTTCACACACACACACACACACACACACACACACACACACACACACACACACACACACACACACACATACACACACAGACATCACTTCAAAAATGTTTGATTCGTGATCAGGGATGCTTGAAACGTGCTCTCCCGTCGAAAACTCGAATTCGAATTTTCGACCCCGTCACAATACTTTCCTTATACATTATGTATATAAGGAAAGTAATAAGTAGTTATACTCATAATTTAGGAATCCCTCATTTAAAAATATGTAAACTGCATATGCTAAATACTACGCCTTTTTGCTGTGTCAACTAACAATAGCGACTACATTACTATCGCTAGAGCTACACCTAAATATAATTCTCAAAGCATTATGGCATTTTCAAGTGTTTCATCTATAATAATTTTATCTCCTTTTTAACTGTATGATTTCAACATTCAAATTAAAATCTGATAATAGTGTCTGTCAAATAGAAACCAATTTTGAAATAAATTATATTATATTAAACTAAATAAAACACAAACACGTATAACGGATTTTATTGTTACGTATATTATGTGCATTAGATACATCAATGCTGAATGGAAAATAAAAAATTTTGTTTATTTGTTTAATACTCAATTTTCTTTTACCTTGTAAATATACACATTGTTAAAAAATCTAATGTGGGCAACACATGACTTTCCTTATATAAGGCAATGAATTTACTACTTTTACAGTGAAAAATAGGTTTTTCTTAGATACTTATATTCTTTCCAAGATATTGAATTTTCGACAATTAGTCGTCATTTTTATCCATTTGGCGAGATTTTCGTTAATTTGGCAACATTTCAAAAAGTCGCCAAGTTGGCGACATTCCGCCAAATTCGTCCCCAAAATCTCGCCAAGCGTTATGGACTGAAAAATAGGTTATGCTTATAGCAGGTAAACGACTACTGGCGTTCAAATACAAATGTATTACTCAAAATATCTTTTCTCATGAATGGAACGAGCTAGATCTACGAGAATGATATCACCAAATTTATCTCATGATATTGCATATGAAAAGTGAACATGTTTTTAAACAGTTAATATATATATTTTTTTAATTTATGGGATGTTTTGATAAATTTATTTGAAAAATGTGAAATATCTCGATAACAGTTCTTGCTAGCTTTCTAAAGTTTATATCAATCGTTTTCTAAGGAAAAATTACATAAGAAATGTTTATTTGCATAATTTTATTAAAGGTTTTGATTTTTTGATGATTTTTTCAAAATGTTACTCGAAAATTTAGGGAGGTTCTAAACATTCGATTACGTTTAAAAACAATGGACTTCTAGTATTCACGGATTTTGATTTTTGTACCAAATTTCATTCACATCGCTCCATTCGTTCGTGAGATATCGTCTCCACAGACTCACTGACACATACACGCATATACCCCCCCCACACACACACACACACACGTACTTTCAGACACACACACAGACATCACCTCAAAAATGTTTGATTCGTGATCAGGGATGCTTGAAACGTGCCCTCCCGTCAAAAACTCGAATTCGAATTTTCGATCCCGTCACAAAACTTTCTTTATACATTATGCATATAAAGAAAGTAAAAGACCCTATACATTTCCGTAATGCATAGGAAAAGTTAAGAAAATTTCGCATATACTAATAAAAATCCCTGATTTCAAATTCATAACTCAAACACCTTTTCCTTTCAAATAGACGACGTAATTTTCCGCCAGTATCCATATTTATTACCTCGGTCACTTTTCTCTAAATTAAAGTTCCTCGCAGGGTAATTACATCGCAGGCCTTAGCAATCACAAACGGAAATTGAAGTGGTAGAAAATAAATCCTATGAAAATCACAGATATTGGCGATAAATTGTTATATGGTTGCCCCGCACTTTTGTATGGTAAACTGAAAATTGATCATTTTGAGAATTTGATAAAAGATGGTAGTTTCCAATGGATTTTTACTTTTTACAAATTCTACGAATTTTTCAAAAAGGTCGATTAATTCTAGAGATATTTGCAGAGTTGCGACGATAACAAAATTTACTTGTTGCCAACAATATTTTGTAATCGGGTCTTTCTTTTATGGACAATTGAGAAATGAAATTGAAGATAATGAAATGGAGTAATAAAGTAAAAAAAAATCTGATGTGAGCAACACATTCACGTTCTCTCTCTATTTCTTCAACAATTTATTATATTGAGTTTAATTGCACAAAATAATGCCCACAATTATTTAAAATGACACTGAATTGACACTTTTAATTCAATTTTCGTTCTCAGTTGGTAACTGAAATTTTTTTCAACGGTGGTGCAGCGTAAATGCGAAAAATGTAAAATATCTCAAGAACGGCTAGCCCTACTGTAATGGGGTTGGTCTTACTCTTTTTATCGTTAAACATCATGCATAAAACAAGCATTTAATTGATATATTTGAACATACGTAGTTTTTATTTTAGATTATAATGATTTTGGGGGGCCATTTCGCAAAAAAATGCAGGTTACTTTTTTCTAAATCATACCAAAATCTAATCAACACCAGGATTATACACAAATGACCTACTGATCAAATTTTATGAAATTCCATTAATTAGTTTTTGAATTAAGGTGGATACATACGTTGCAAAAACAGACACACAGACAGACAGACACACACACAGACGTCACGCTAAAATAGTTTTTTCGTATTCTAGAGGTCTCAAAACGTGTAGATCCGTCGAAAACGCGAGGTGCGATTTTCGACATGATTCCAATACTTTCCCTATACATTACCATGCATTGCAGGAAAAGTAATAAGTGGAAATTATAACAAAGAAATATTTTAAATAAATGAAGTTTAATAAAGAAAACTATAATAATATAAAAGAATGCATGATCATTTGATCCTCTGTCTATCTGTCTTTCTGTAGGCGTACCAACGGTAAATTCAATCTACAGACAACCACGAAATTCGGTACGAGCATACCTGAACTCCAGCAACAATGTAACTCAGCGATATTTTCTTTAATTGAAATTTTTTTGCTATTGTTGATGCGGAATTGCGATTCTAAGAAAATCGTTTCCTCAGCAATTGAAAATATTATTAGAGTTTTCATCTTAATATAACTGAAAAGAACATAGAATACTGTTTCGAACGAGCTTTGAACATAATCCTAAAATATATTTTAATACTCCAATGCGTTTATTTTTAAGAATTTTAAGCCAAACTTATTTTTAAATTTGAAGCCAATTTTATTTTTAAATTTATATTAAATTCTTTTTAATCCTAAAAAATATGAAATGACAACTATGCCAAAATCGTTATTCATTTATATGTATATTTTATCTAATTAAAAAATAATGGCATAATTTACAGAGCTCTGGTATGAACCGTTCTCGAGATATTATATTATTTTCATCTAAAATTGAAAATAAATAATAAAACTGTAAATATCCCCATCATTATCAAAGAAGAAATATTTTAATCAGAAATATATATTCACTATTTCACAAAAAACAATAGAATAGCAGTATATTTAAATATGTCCAACTATACTTAAGTTCCCTTGCTGCTTATTAAAATTTCAATATTCGAATCTGTTATCCCTCTATCATGAAATAGCAGAAAATATGGTATACTTTATGCCTGACTATAACAAATATACATTCGCTGCTATGCAGCGAATTGTATCAAAACTATGATCTCATCAAACTAGTGCGTGTATAATTAGTTCAACAATGTAACATATATAGCCTTTGGCAGAAACTACATATCATTTTCGATGTCATAGAACTTCGAAAGGTACGGCAAAGGGACTGGATGTAGTTTATACGCAGACAAAAGTGCTGAATGTGTTCTATCATAATAGTAGTTATTCTAAAAGAATAAAATTGGTAATATATATATATATATATATATATATATATATATATATATATATATATATATATATATATATATATATATATGTATATAATAAAAGTAGGAAAGTCCAATAAAAGAAAAGTGAGAAGCTGTAACTCGAAAAACCTAACTTTCTAACAGTTTACAAAATAAAATCAGCAAGCTTCAAGCAAATGGAAAAAAATACAAATTTCGAATCATCAAGTTAAAGAAAATTAACAAAAATCAATGAGGAATCTATAAAAGAAAAACAGATGAAATCCAAGCAATAATACTATACACGTGGACAAGATCTAGGCCTAAATAATGGATTTGATCACTTCTTCAAAACTCTTTCTCAAGTCCAAGTGTTTTGTAGAAGCAAAAACAAAAATGTATGTTTCTGAAGAAATAGATAGACTATATCTATGAACTATTTCTACTTGGACAACATACATAAAGACGAAAAAATTAAAGGAAAAAAATAATACCTGGAAAATAACTCAACAAATTCACGAACCTGTCCATACCGGGAACCCAGAATGAAGAGACCAGTGTTGCCATTCTCAAAGGTAAAAGATATGATATACTGTTGCCATTCATAATAAATAAATAACAGTAATGCGGAAAGGCAAGTATAAGTGATAATATACAATCAAGAGGGCTAATAATAGAAAGGCTAATGTGTAAGTGGGTGTAAAAAAATATTATTAAAACAAGAGTATGAAGATGTCTGGTTTTAATAAAAAACTATGAAAATAATTCATGAAAATCCAGCTACTCTAAATTTTTAACTAAACCATTTACAAAATAAGAGAGATATGTATAAATTGCTGGTAATTTTTAGATTATAATTATGTATCGCATGAAATTTTATGTCAGATATTCTATAAATTCTAAAAAGCTGATAAAGTATAATATTTCTAAACAATAGGATCGAGTTGCAGAAATAAATGGTAAGATTTTATTAATGTTTAAATTAATATATTCTTTTTATTATATAAATTAGTAACAATTCTATTAGAAGGTTCAATAATAAGATTTAAATCCAAAAAATTAATATTTTTACTAATAGTAGCTTCATTAGGAATTATTTCCAAATTGTCAGAATAGAAATCTATATCAATGACACAATTTTTGGTATATACTAAGCAAATCAAATCATCAACATATCTGTATAATGAATAATCTATTGATGTAAAAGACTGTTCATAATGATAAAGATATAATTTAGCTAACAACACTGATACTGCAGCCACCCTGTGGAACTCCTGAGACTTGTAAGTATAATTTATTTCCTTGAAAAATATAATTATTGAAAATAACAAAGTGAATAAGTTTAGGAAAATTTATAAAACTGGTTTGAGTTGAAAGATTAGTAATATAAGCATTGTATAGAGCTAAAATTACATCATACAGGTCTGAGATCTTGATATTATTAAAAGGATCTTTAAAATAAAAAGTTTGAAAGCTTATTAGTTTTTTATGTGATGTCAATCTATTCTTTAAGTCTTTACTATTATTTAGTATAATTTAATTATTGCTAGACTGACGTAAACTATCATTTATTTGATTTAAAGTATCTATTATTAATTTACTCGCAGTAGTGAAGTAAATATTATGACCACTAGTTACTGTTCTGAATTTAATAGGATTTTTGTGAAATTTAGGAATAAGCACTATATATGGAAATTTAAGAAATTTATATTTAATATTTAAATCACTATATACATATTGATAATTTTCAATTTGATACTATTAATGGAATATATGTTAGCTAATTTATATTTTTATCATTATGAATAGCCTTTTACATCAATAGATTATATATTATACAGATATGTTGATGATCTGATTTGCTTAGTATATACTGAAAATTGTGTCATAGATATAGATTTCTATCCTGACAATTTGGAATTCCTTCCTAATGAAGCTACTATTAGTAAAAATATTATTTTTTTTTATTTAAATCTTATTATCGAACCTTCTAATAGAATTGTTACTAATTTATATGATAAAAAATACTTTTAATGTTAACATTAATAAAATCTTACCATTTAATTCCTTTAACTCGATTCTATTGTTTAGAAATATGATACTTAATCAGCTTTTTAGAATTTATAGAATATCTGATATAAAATTTTATGTTATACATATTAATAATCTAAAAATTACCAGCAATTTATATAAATGTCCCTCTTATTTTGTAAATGGTATAGTTAAAAATTTAGAGTAGCTGGATTTTCATGAATTATTTTCATAGTTTTATATTAAAACCAGATATCTCCATACTCTTGTTATAATAACTTTTTATTTTTACATCCACTTACACATTATCCTTTCTATTATTAGCCCCTCCTGATTGTTTAATATCACTCATACTTGCCTTTTCGCATTACTGTTACTTATTTCTTACGAATAACAACAGTAGATCATATATTTTTCCTTTGAGAATGGCAACACTGGTCTCTTCATTCTGGGTTCCTCTGTTTCGACTGGTTCGTGAATTTGTTGAGTTAATTTCCAGGTATTTTTTTTTCCTTTTATTTTTTGATCTTTATGTATGTTATCCAAGTAGAAATAGTTTATATATATTACCAATCTATTTCTTTAGAAACATACATTTTTGTGATTGCTTCTATAAAACACTGGGCTTGAGAAAGAGTTCTGAAGAAATGAACAAATCCATGAGTCAGGCCCAGACCTTGTCCACGTGTATAGCATTATTGCTTGGATACCATCTGTTTTTCTTTTATCGATTCTATACCACTGAGTTTTGATAATTTTCTTTAACTTGATGATTGGAAATTTGAACTTTTTTCCATTTGCTTGAAAATTTGCTGCTTTATACTTTTATTTTGTAAGTTGTTGAAAAGTTAGGTTTTCGAGTTACAGCTTCTCACTTATATCATATATATTTATATATATATATATATAAATATATATATATATATATATATATATATATATATATATATATATATATATATATATATATATATATATATATATATATATATATATATATATATATATATATGCCTTCTCGCAAATATACATTACAATATATTTTCACCCTTTTATTTTGCACCTTTTACTGTAGAATATCACATTTTATTGCCTTTAAGCACTACTTTTTTTTATTACTCACATTGGCAACAGTAGATCACTTCTTTAAACTTTAGCGAATGGCAACATTGGACTTGTTATTTATTGTTCGTCATGGTTGTACATTTGAGGTGCATTTTAAGGTATTTATGTTTCCTATCTATTATTTCATTCTTTAAGCTTGTTGTCCAAATAACACAAGTTTATAGATAAACTCTATCTTGAATTTCGGAAACAAGCATTTTTGTGTTCATTTCGATTAAATAATTGGACTTGAAAATAATTTTTTCGAAATGAACAATTCTTAAACCTAGAGCTTTACCAGGTGCAAGCTGTAATGCGTGATAATTACTGTACTCCTATTTTCGATTCCACGCCATTGATGTTTGTTGATTATCTTTAGCTTTATGACCTGTAATATGTATTTTAATTTCTTCATTATGGTTGAATTTCATTTTTATTTCATTGTATTTTGTAGGCAAATTTTAAGATAGTTAGTGTATTATGAGTTACTTCTTCTATTCTACCACTGGATTTTCGATTTTAATATTATATATATATATATATATATATATATATATATATATATATATATATATATATATATATATATATATATATATATATATATATATATATATATATATATATATATATATATATATATATATAGAATGTTTCTTTAATGCGAAGCAAACATAAGAAACTATTCTTAAGCCTAGAGCTCTTCCACGTCCAAGATTTAATGCTTGATTATTTTGGTAATCCTTTTTTCGATTCCTCTCTTTTAACATTTGTTGATTATCTTTAGTTTTCTGAACTGTAATATGTATTATAATTTCCTTTTTATTGTTGAATTTCATTTTATTTTATTGTATTCTGTAGGCAAAAAATTTTATTAAGATAGTGTATTATGAGTTACTTCTTCAATTCTACCATTGGATTTACTATTTTATATATTTTATATATTATATAAACTATTTTATATTTTATATTACACACACACATATATATATATATATATATATATATATATATATATATATACGATATATATATATATATATATATAAAATAGAGGAAAATAGAGGAAAATTATACAACATACTCCATTATATTTTAGGACTAACTGTTCTCAAGATGTTTGAGATTTCTTGCATTTTTGTTACGCCGATTTCGGAAAAAAAATATCTAATTACCAAATAATAATATAAATTGAATTAAAAATACAAATTTAGTATTATTTGGTTCAATTAAACTCAATCTAATGAATTATTAAAGAAATAAAGTTAATATGAATTTAAGTCTGCAGGGAGAGTCATATGCTGCCCACATCAGATTTTTCTAACTCCATGATATAACCATTGAAAAGAATGATTAAAATTTGCCTTTACTTTTCCGATGTTTAACATTTTTATTATTTCTTCAGTATATTCAAAAAGTGTACCACAGTATATCAGACTCCGTCTGTCTCGTCGCATGTAGATGTTTTAAGAAATCATTACTATAATTCGTAATAAGATGTGTTAATCTTAACGTTGCCACTCACGTAGTATAACTGGTCATTAAATTTACAAGCTCAGATTACAAAAGTGCCCCTGTTTCCCAAAGAACGGGAATTAATTCCACTAAATGAAGATTAAATGCAATTTTATAACTTAAGTCTTCTAATAATGGAAAGGCTCTAAAAAGAAAAATAAAGACATGAGCCTCTTGCGCAACTGATTTTAACTGAAAGGAATTCACTTAAAATTCAAACATGTAAATCCGAAAGATGCCAGATTATTAAGAAGAATTTTCTCCACGCCATCTTTGAATATTTTACTTGCAAATGAGGCAACAAAACAATAGGTAGAGCTTAATTTGTTTTTGAAACTCCAGACTTTTGGAAAGATCAGATTTTTAAACGGAATTTAATATTTCGCGGTGGCAACATCCTCGACTGCACGAAAATAATCTGATTAATCTGTTGAATATTCTTTTGCGTGAGAGCTGGCTCTTTCAGCAGAGTTTGTAATTTGTGATTTCATTAAAAATTACGTGTTTTTGTGAAATGTAACACGGCTTTGATGCCAAGAGACATCGACAAATGAATAAATTTAAGATGTTTTGTAATGTGAGATGCATTGTTAAAAGATCATTTTTGAATAAAAATGAAATAATCTAATGTACTGAGTTGAATTTTTAAAATCTTTCAGTTCTATTTTTAAACCTTTTGAAATTAATTTAGAGCACTGTCTTTTAAAACTTTTGAGTTTTTCATCTTGTAATTATACATTTTTTCGTTGGTAAATTCCAGACATTAATATTTAATTTTTTCGTTTAAATACAATTATTTGAAAATTGTTTTGTACATTATTTTAGTGACACATTATCCCAAAATATGGTAAACTTGAAAATAATAATTTTTTTGGTTTATCAATATCAGATTAAACATTGATATTATGTACAGCACACATGACCCTAAGTAAGTTGCAGATTTAGAGTATTAATTCAATGAAGTTTCAAATCATATCTCAAGCACCTTTAGATGCAGAATCATTTATTTATTTATTCAATTTACGTGGCAACTACGGATGAAATCCAGTTACAGAAAGCACACAAACATAAAAAGAACAGAGCATAAAATATTGTCAAGCTTATTAAAACAGGCTTTTTTAAAATGGGCAGGAGTCAAATTAAAGATATCAATATCAGTACAATATATATTATAGAGATCAACAAATTTATAAATTGAATAGCTTTTAATTTAATTGTGTTTAACAGTAGTATTGTGAAATAAATTTTTTTTCTAGTATTATTAACATGTATATGGAATTCCAGGCAAGAAAGTAAAATGGGGCAATGGATAGTATTATTTAAAACTTCATAATAAAACAAGAGGAAGGATTATTTTCTTCTGTTTTAAGGTACATTAAATTAAATTTTTGTCTGAGTTCACCAGTGTGCATGTTATAAGCATTCTGTAATTCATAGTACGTAAATTCTGTTTTGCACTACTTCTATTCGTTGAGAATGCAGATTGCAAACAGAGTCTCAGATCATTGCACAATACTCCAAAATTGGTTTAATAAGGGTATTATACAGACAAATAATAGTACCAGTCCTAGCAAAAACACGAGATTGTATCAAGGACAAGCCAAATCTTTAGTAGGCTTTTTAATAGTATTATCGACATGTCGCTAAAAGTTAAATATATCATCAAAAGTGACACTCAAATCAATATGAGTACATCGAGATAGGGTAAATTATTTAAAATGTAATTGCACTTGCGATTATTATGGATTCTAGTAATGCTCATAACATAGCACTTATAAACATTTTAATGGAGTCTATTCAAAGCAGACGAGTGATACAGTTCATTTAGATCATTCTGCATCAATTTACAAGCAGTTAATGGGTTGATTTTCACATAATAATTGCTGCTCATGCCTCAGAGTGAGTCGAATGGTCTGGGTTTTCGACACAATGTTTCAGATCGTCTGCAAACATAAAACATTTGGCAGTTTTAAAAATCCAGGGTATTTCATTAATAAAAATTAAGAAAAGGAGTGGGCTCAAATTTGAATCCTGATGAACACCAGAGGAATTACTGTATAGTCTAGAGTTAACGCCAAAGTACTTTACAGAATAAAGCCTTCTGTAATATAAGAGTACAACCAAGCCAATAAATCAACACTAAATTCGAGAGCAATTAGATTACGGGTTAATAACCCCAGATCGATGTGATCAAATGCTTTACTAAAGTCAGTATAAATAACATCCAGTTTTTTCTTGGTTTCAATATCATCAATTATATCGCCGGTAAAACAATCTAAAGTAGTTAAAGTTGATCAAATTGGCATAATTCAATGTTTGTAAGGTGAGATCCATTGCTTAATTTGGGAAAAGATCCTTTCACGCATAACACATTCAAAAATCTTTGAAAAAAGGGACAGAATGGTAATAGACCTGTAGTTAGAAATATCATGCTTGTTGTTCTTTTTATGTACAAGAATAACTTTAATGTATTTCCAGGTATTGGAAAAAGTCGTAGTTTTAATCGAAAGATTAAACAGGATAAGAAAATGATGGTAAATTAAAGAGTCAACGCAGCCTTTAATAATAAAAGAGAAAATATCATTACAGCTTATAAACTGAGGGGATTTTACTTCTTTAGGGATTTAGCAACATCATTTTCAGAACTATACTTGACATTAATTAAGTCAATATTATTGAGTAATAGTTATTGAGTAATAATTGGTCAGAAGTTTGAAATTAACAGGTTGGTCACTCTGAGTGTAAACAGATTCAAAGAAATCCGCGAAGTAGATAGCAATGTCATTAGTATAGTCAGCATTATTATACCTCATTGTTGAAATCTTATGATTACCAGGTGAATCGCTCTTATAATAGTTCCAGAAAGCTTTAGGGTTTTTGTTGAGTTCTAGTTCAATATTAGCAATATGATTAGAAATATCAGTTTTGATTTCATCCTTCACCACTTTGTCACCACGTAGTCTACGAAATTCCTGTAGATCACTTTTATCCCCAATAAGTCAAATATCCTGTAGGATATTTGAAAACTCGACATAGCACCGTTAACATTTGTATATATTTTTTAAAAGTTCCAATCGTTATTATAGAAATAGTCATATAGTATTGGATAATTAGCCACCTTAAAGCTATATTTCATATTATTATTAATTCGATGATTTCTGCTCACCTTTTCAATCAAGATATATCTCTCCAGCAGCATGTTTCCACTACAGCAATCATTATCACGGTGTATATCTCACTCATATCTACCATAATAATAACAGCGTATCTATATATCCGTGTATCGGTAGAGTAAAATTCTTCAGGCAATATTAAGCGTCATGATCGGGAAAATTATTGGGCTCTTCAAGATAATGTATGCTTACTATACGTCGGCCTCGTGTTCGATCGTCAGTTACACCACATTGGTGCGCTGGACATGATTTGAACACGCAATCGTTTGATATCTATATGTCAATGTAGATATATATAGGATTTTATTTTCAGAAACTCAGATGTTCCATACCCGAGTTATATTCACTTTTTTGGATACAATCTCCTTGAACTGAATCCGTTTCATCACTGAATATCATTCATTATTCAACTGGGAAAATCATTCTAACTACTCATTTGGATTTAGTGTTTTTTTTCATATGCAACAAGTTTAACAAAGTGTCAAACAACAAAATGCAATAAACACAGGCACCAAAATTGCTGCATCTACAGGAGTATTTTTTAAGATTATTTTCCGGTATTCATGTCTAAACATCTTTTTTTTTTCAATTCATTAATTGATCTTTAGAGAAATTATCTAAACGATTATATCCCCACCCCCTCCCCGAACTCATGATTCCTCAAGAGTTCGGGGAGGAGTCATGAGTTCTTCTTGCAATCTTTGATGCCAAACTACGAAATTTCAAACATTCTTAATATACTTTTTAACTGGTAACGGATCTTTTAAAGGTTATTTATATTACTTCCATGTGAAATTAACTTCTAATTGCACTTGCAATTACTCTGACGATGTTGGCGATATTTTCTTGTCCCCAAACTAAAAATTTAATGTGTCTAAACCATCTCCTGCTAATAAATCATTATGGTTATAAATTAGAAAAAATAAAATATCTATCGATAGAATAAAAACTATATTCTTGTTACAAAAAGGGATTTGTAATGGCATTAACTGATTTACTGTTTTATGAGTTGCCTGTGCTTTTAATTATATGTTCTGATCAATAGAGCATGAGCTTAATTTTCGCACAGTTCAACTTTCTGTTTGCATATTTTTATTTTCACTTCCCTTTAAAATAAATTTCACTTCTTTCGATTGTTTCAAACTTTTCATTCAAAATTATTTTACTACATGTTGTACCATTTTACTTATTTGTATCATTTTTTTATTCATTAACGTTAGGTGTGTCTGTGTAGTTTTTATTTTGTGATTTCCCAGATCTTCCCTTTGTCTTCTACCCAGGCCGTCCGAGCTACCCGCATGTGTAAGATATCTGTCTGGACAGTAAGGGAAGTGTCACCCAATTTACACCGAAGCCAAATGGGGGCGGCATCCACAAGAAGGACCTACCACCAACTTTTGAGAGTGACCAGATCGTCTCTTGTAATTACACCCTTTGGATGGGGGAGCTGGATGACCTGGGTAATAAATGAATAAATATATAAACAGTGTAGTTTTTATTCTGTAGTTTCCCAGATCTTCCCTTTGTGTTCTACCCAGGCCGTCCGAGCTACCCGCATGTGTAAGATATCTGTCTGGACAGTACGGGAAGTGTCACCCAATTTACACCGAAGCCAAATGGGGGCGGCACCCACAAGAAGGACCTACCACCAACTTTTGAGAGTGACCTGATCGTCTCTTGAAATTACACCCTTTGGATGGGGGAGCTGGATGACCTGGGTAATAAATGAATAAATATATAAACACAGTCAATCGAAAAACGCCGATTTGATGTGTCCTGAAATGAATACCTATCCCAAAAGCGTCAACCTCTGAATTGTGTCAGATGTTTAAATACTTCATAATTAATCATCTGCAATAAAATGTTCAAAATAAAGTGTACATTTTAATATACATTTCCAGAAAATATATTTTAAGAAAAGTGTAACACTTAAACATATGTAGTTAAAGAGAAATATTTATATTGCAAAATTAAATAGGAAAAAAGTGGTGGACAAACCAAAAAATAAAAATCTCATCTTGATTCTGAAGGTATCGTAGTCACTCACGTGGATGACAGATCCGGGTATCAACCCACTGCAATTATATTCTGTAACCAAGACATCTCGTTTCACTAAAAACATTTGATGAGTAGGTGATGATATGTCAGGACTTGGTAAAAATGTACTTAAAATAGGGTGTGCCAAATCCCCTTCAGTCAGGTACATGAAAGACAAATACAATGTGGATGACAGGTGTTATCCGCGGAAGTAACTATAGGTTAAAGATTTTTTCATTTCATTGATTCTCTTCATATATTCAAGTTTAATGAAATAAGTAAAAATGCTTTCTTGAAAAGTGCATGCTTTATTGTTTGACTTTAATTATTTCCTCCAATCTTTTTCCTGAAAAAAAAAAATAATATAATTTGTAAATCCAGGATAACGGTATAAAAACTAGGATGTCGGTTATGAAAATGAAAAACGCCAAAATATCGGTCTGTAACTTTTTTGGGATATTGAAACCGCAAAATCGTAACCTGAAACGACTTGATTTAAATTTGATTAACTTAAATTTTAGAATACCGTGTTTGTTAAATACACGTATTTGAAGATTTTCTTTAGATGATGCTGGAAAATACTCCTGAATACATCTTGACAATCCCAGAAGATTCATGATAAAAGTATAAATTTTAATATATGATTGGTAGATAAATTATAAGACAAATTCCTGCTCAGAATAATTGCGGATTAATACTTCATTTAATCCCCACTGGAATTGAACACTATGATCTAAAATACCGAATGATTAAATGCGTGTAGTTGATTACAATCAAATCACATATTTGTAGATATGCTAATTAGAGGTCTGCAATTTCTGGACTTTTGATCTTTCATGGTAAACTCTGAAGCGTGTTCCTTTTAATCACATGCAAATGGAGTCGAGAATATGTTCGTCCTTAAAACCACAAAATATTTGTAGTAATTCATATATTGAAATTTCTTAGGCTTTTACTAAAATGCCGTTTAAGTGCTTAACAACAAGTAAAAATCCTGATGTGGGTAGCACGTGACTTTTCCTATAGACATAAATTACTTTTATTTTCCTTTCTTTCATAACTTTTTACATGAAGTTCAATTGCACAAAATAACATAGATATTTTTAATTACACTCTATTCGCAGTTTTAATTCAATTTTATTATTACGTTCCTTATATACTCGTACTATAATGTATAAAGAAAGTATTGTGACGGAGTCGGAAATTCGAATTCGAGTTTTCGACAGGAGAGCACGTTTCAAGCATCCCTGATCACGAACCGAACATTTTTGAAGTGATGTCTGTGTGTGTGTGTGTGGATCAGTGAGTCTGTGGAGACGATAACTGACGAACGAATGGACCGATTTGAACAAAATTTGGTACAAAAGTTATAATCCGTAAACACTGGAAGTCTGTTGTTTTTGTAGGCAATCGAATGCTCAGCCCCCCCCCCCTAAATTTTCGAGTGAAGTTTTGAAAAATCGTCAAAAAATCAAACCTCTAAAACAGTTACGCAAATAGACATTTCTTATGTAATTTGTAATTAAAAAACGATTAACATAAATTTTAGAACTCTTGCATAAACCGTTCTTGAGATATTGCACATTTTTAAAAAAAAATATCAAAAAATTATATAAAATAAGAAATATATATATATTTCCTATTGAGAAATATGCACACTTTTCATATGTAATATCATGTGATAAATTTGGTGATATTCTCGTGGATCTAGCTCGTTCCATTCATGAAAAAATATACTTTGAGTAATACTTTCGTATTTGAATGCCAATAATCATTTATCTGCTATAAAAATAAATTATTTCTCCGTGCATAACGCTTGGCGAGATTTGGCGGCGAATTTGGGGGAATGTCGCCAACTTGGCGGCTTATTTATATGTTATCAAATTAAAGAAAATCCCTCCACATGGATAAAAATGACGCTGAATCAATGAACATAACGACTAATTGATGAAAATTCAATATCTTGGTAAAAATATAAGTTCCTACTCTAAGAATAACCTATTTTGTTTTTACTGTAAAAGTAGTAAATACATTGCATTATATTATAAAGAAAGTCACGTGCTGCCCACATTAGTTTTTTTTTTAATTTGGCGACTGGACGTATTTTCGTGGATGACGTTTTATAAATTCAAAAACCTAAAATATCTCGAGAACGGTAGGTCCCAGAATTATAGGGCTGAGCTTATTCTTTTCATTGTCAAAAATTACGAATAAAACACACGTTTAATTGATACATTTGATCATACGTGTTATTTCATCTTCGGTTTAACGATTTTTGCGGACAATTTAAAAAAAAAGGCAGGTATTTTATTTCCGAACCATACCAAAAGCTAATCAGCACTAGAGTCACCCATAAGTAACTGAATCAACTGAATTTTGTGAAATATGGATAATTAGTTTTTCAGCTAGATTGGATACATACATAACAGAATACAGACAGACACACACAGGCATACACACACACAGACACACACAAACACACACAGACACACACACAGACGTTACGCTAAAATCCTTTTTCGGAATCTAGAGTAATCAAAACGTGTAAATTCGTCAAACACCAGAGCTGCGATTTCCGATAGGATTCCAATACTCTCCCTATGCATTCCCACGTATTGTCGGGAATGTAATAAAATATGGCAGATTGATTAAACGCAATGAATGAAATTCTTGGAATATTGACGGTTGAAAAGCAAAGGGAAATATTCCTACGCAGTACTTCGATACTGTAAACATATTGATGTTGTAAGTAAAAAATACTTCGAGCATTATACAGGATTCTGATGAATAATTAAATTTTGGGAGACATAAACTTCACGAGATACTGAGAATTATTCAAAGGTAGAATATACTGTAATTTAGCGTCTGGGAAATCGAGAACTGACGGTGAAATGTGTTGATTACTTGATCAACCAATACAGAAATATTTGATTAATCAAATAATATTTAAAGAAATTTTATGTGGACAGCACATAACTCAAATGCATTTTATCTTTATTTCTCTAAATTGAGTTTAATTGCTCAAAATAACACACATAATTATTTTAAATGACATTTGCAATTTGAAATTAATTTTCGTTTCTATTTGGAAACCGAACGTATCTTCAACGACGGCGTAGAAATAATGTGAAAAATCTAAAATAACTCAAGAACATCTAGTCTTAGAGTAATGGGGTCCTATTGTTTTCTTGGTCAAAACTTACGTATGAACAAGCATTTAATTGATACATTTGAGCATACCTAGTCTTTAATTTTAGATTTTGGCGGTTTTTGAGTGTCATTTCGCAAAAAAGGCAGGTTCATTTTACCCAAACATACTACATTCTAATCAGCGCCAGGATATCCAAGAAGCGATTCATCTACCAAATTTTCTAAAATTTGGTCAATAATATTTTCAGTTAGAGTGAATACATACAGTGTACACACACACACACACACACATACAGACGTCACTCTAAAAATAGATTTTTACTTTCCCTGCAATACATGGTGAAGTATAGGGAAAATATTGGAATCATTCCGAAAATCGCAACTCGAGTTTTCGAGGGATCTACACATTTCAAGACCTCTAGAATACGAAAAAACTATTTTTAGCGTGACGACTGTGTGTTTGTCCCCTGTGTCTGCGTGTCTGTCAGTGTGTCTGTCTGTCTAGGCAGATTTTGTATCCACCCTAACTAAAAAACTAATTGGCCGAATTTCATAAAATTTGGTATGTAAGTCACTTGGATGTGACCCTGGTGTTGATTAGTTTTTAGTACGATTCGGGATAATGGAATTCGCCTTTTTTGCAAAATGACCCGCAGAAATTGCTTGTATTCACTCTAGCTGAAAAACTATTGAATCGAATTTCACAAAATTCGGTAGATAAGTCGTTTGTGGGTTACTCTGGTACTAATTAGATATTGGTACGATTTGAAAAGGAAATAACCTGCCTTTTTATGCAAAATGGCATACAAAAATCATCAAAATCTACAATAAGAAACTACGTATGCTCAAATATATCCACGAAGGCTTGTTTTATACGTAATTTTTAACGGAGAAAAGAATAAGACCAATCCCATTACACTAGGTCTAGCCGTTCTCGAGATATTTTTGTTTTTCCGTATTTTCTCTACGTTTGAAAATACGTCCAGTTACCAAATGAGAACGAAAATTGAATTAAAAGTGAATTAAATTTAATTAAAATAAAGAGAAGATGGATATAAGTCTGCAGACAAAGGCATGTGCTGCCCACATCACATTTTTAATATTCTATAGGTCCCGGAATATGTAGATCTGTCGAAAACTCGAGTTTAGATTTTCAACGGGATTCCAATAATTTCCCTATACATTACCATGTATTGCAGGGAAAATAATGTACGACATTTTGTTATAGCATAATGTTGAACATTGTAATAACATAGCTTATACTATAATTAATTAAATAAGAAAATTTAAGAAAATGCAAATGTTTTCTTTTTTGTAAATACGAAGCGTTTTGAATAAAGAAACCTCTTGACAAGAGATTTCTTAGAGCTGCAACACAGGCCTCCTTCCCATGGTCCAAGAGTGAGTATAATATGTGATCAAGTTCAACACATTCATGCTTTTATACAACGCCTTGTTATAGAGAATAAGGCATTTGAATACTATCTTGTATGCTTAGAATTTGGGTATAACGATGAGCGAGTTAAAATAATACCCTGCATCGTTACTGGGCTCCAAATAAATAATTTGATCAGAAAAATTTTAAAATATATACTTTAAGAGAACACCTTATGTTCAAATGAGGCAAAATTAATAAAATTATGAGAAACAAAATGGGATAATATTATTATACATATTAATGTAGATCAATTACAAGAAAAAACCATTCTAATTGAAATGTTTATTTCTAAAAACATGAACATGTGAAGATTATAATACAACACAAATTGCGTTGAAAAGTGAACATGGAATGTGCACTTCTCAAAATGAGATTTTCGAGATTTTTGTGGGAAGCTAGATTTTGTTGTTATCTTGCGTTCGATTACTTATTGCAACCACAACAACATCAAAATTGCGCATGCATTTTGAAAGCCAAATACCGTGAGTGACACAAATATGTATATAGTAAAGCTTCGCAAAATATAAAAATTTTATGAATATCAAATTCTAATGCAGGAATACATTTTTAAATAACCTGAATATAGATTCAAAAATCAATGCACAAATCATGTTAAATTAATACACTGCTCACAATTGAAATCGCAACAGCATAAAATTGTAGGTTGTTGTTGTTGAGACCCAGACCGTCCGACCTACCAGAAAGGTGTAAGGTAACTGTATGGACGGCCGGGAAGTGCCACCCAATTTAGACCGGAACCCAGTGGGGGAGGCATCCACAGGGACCGTACCCTCCTTCCCCTACCACCAACCTCTCGGAAGGACTTACGGACCCACATGTTTAACGTGATCGTACTCCGCATGAACACGGCGGCATTTGTGGCAGCGTGCAAATCTAGCGCGCAAACCACGGGGATACCGCACCCGAGATGGCCAACAGCACGCGGCGTTCCGAGGTGGTCACCCACCAAGTACTAACCGCGCCCGATGCTGCTTCACTTCGGTGATCTAACGAGAACCGGTGTTTTCAGCACGGTACGGCCGTTGGCCTCATAAAATTGTAGCTGAAACTTTATGTAAATTATGCAATGCAAACAGCAAGGCGATATATGCAAATGGTCACAGTTTCGTTACGCTTAGTGACGTAACAACTTTCCCAGCAGCATAAACGCTTCAGATCAAGGAGAAGCGATATCACAGCTAAATTGTACCGTCATTGATTTCAGGTTGTAAAAAATCATCACAGTATGTCTAGATTACGTCGACGTACCGCATACGTTCAGTCAAAATATTGTTTTACGTGAGGTGGAATGAGCCTTCGAACTATTGTGTCGTGATGTGAGCACAGTTCAACGGTGTATGTTATAGTTCGTGAGAGACAACGAAACGACATGAAGATCAGGTAGTGGAGCTTCCAGTGGAGCTTCCACACCACTTGAAAATCATATGCTTCTGCGAAGCGTTGCGCGGGAGCCGTTTACCACAACATCCATGTTACAACAACATTTATCCCACACTACATGTAACGTGGATTCGACGCAAACAATTTGAAACCGTTTGCATGACGCAGGACTCCGAGGTAGACGACCTTTCGACACCTACTGTTTCAACGACTTCACCGGTTATATCGCCTCCAGTGGTGTCAATTGAGATCTAATTGGTCTACAGAATGGCGAACCATTCTGTTAAGAGGATGAATTACGATTCTGTTTTGGCATGCCTGATGGCAGTACTCACGTATGGCGGCGCTTTCAACAACGCCACCAGGAAACTTTTTCTATCAGTCGTCACATAACCCCCTAAGTGGTACCATGGTTTGGGATGGTATAACATTTAGTTGACGAACACATTTGGTCCACGTTTCTAGCAGTATCGCGGCACAACGATACGTCTCTGACCTTGTGAGATCTGTGATACAGCTATATCTATTAACCAGGTCTGGACTGCTTTTCAGCAGGATAATGCCAGGTCACGTACTGCACGGGTAACTAGGAACAGTCTACAAGGTTTTGATATCCTGCCTTGGCCAGCATATTTTCTGGATTTGCCGTCAATTGAGCATATATGAGACATCATGGGTGGCCGATAAAGAGAACTCACAATTCCAGCAAACCATGTTCAGTTACAAGTCCAATTGCATGCTGTGTGGAATTCAATCCCTCAGAAAAGCATTAACCATCAGATTGGCATGATGCCCCGTCGTATTCAATCCTGCATAGTATCGTATTCAATCGTATTCAATCGCAGTAGGCCTATTCCATATTGATCTAATGCCAATAAAGTTCCATGCTATCATTTTCCACATATGGTTTTTTGATCATTTGCACATCTCCATATTGCATTTATATTCTATAAATTTCATAAGGATACAGCAAATTCTTTATGGTGTTGGGATTTCAATTGTGAGCAGTGTATAATCTGAGATCAGAAGGAAAAAATTGATGCGGAAGGTACATTTTAAATTTCATTTCTGTTCTCTTTTTTGGTTAAAAATGTACATTGACATATTTTTAACACTTTACAACATAGTTGAAAGGTGTTTATGACTTTGTTCATTCTATATGTCTGTCTGTCTGTCTGTCCGTTCGCACGAAAATTGCCGTAAAAATGGCTTTTAAAAATGAAATTTTAGTATGTTGTTGAGATGATCTGTGCGGACATATGGGAATGTAAATGAATAATATCACCCAATTAGTTTCGGATTAACCAGGGTTGAACCCTGGTTGAAAAAGGGAAATACATTGAACCCTATGGGACCTAATTTTTCAAACATTTTTTAAGCAAAGTTAAAATTCACAAATTGTTTCGAAAATTTTAGAAAATATTCAAATTATCCCTTAAAATATATAAAAATGTCAGCAAAATAGATTCGGTAGTTTTTAAATAAAAATTAAAATAGTAATTACACCCATATTATATGAAGAGATCATGTGATCCACTTCAAAATAAAATATGTCCTTCATCGATTTTCACAGTGTAAAAATCATAATTTTTGATGTTCTTTTAAATTTACATTTAATGTTGCATCCATCTTAAAACCGCTTTATGTTTCCATATTTTCTGTGCATCTATATCCTGTACCAACGCAATTACAAAATTTTTAATTTAAATGATAATCAAACTTTGATTATTTCTACAACTGAGCCTAATTTTAATTGTTGCAGAATGTAAACAAGTGATTGTAAGATGCGTTATATAGGAATTGATGAATATTTTTTCACGCAAAATTATTTAGCTCTGGTGTTTGGAATAAAAGTGATATGAAGAAATATTCATTGCTTTTACATAGAGAGCCAGACGATTTATATTTCAATGACGTCAATTGAATAAAGTTCATTTTTTTCGATGATGTTTCAAATTTTCAAATACAATAATTTATTGCAGTACTGTGATAATTTGAAATATATCATTGCTGAATGTATCGCATTTTAGAGATGATTAAATAAAATTGAATTTCAGTAGAAAATTTTTCCATAATCAATGCTTTATGCATGATTGATCTTTCTTGTTATTATATTTGACAAATAAACAATAAATGATGAATTTATTATATATGCAACAAATTATGTTATTTTTCTGAAACATTAAAACATTGGACTTAAACGTCCACTGTCCTATTAAGAGTTTCTTGCTCACGGATCTTATCGTCTGCAATATGCTAACGAAACCCTGATCAAGGAATGGTAACGAATGGTAACGAATGACCTGCTGAGCAAACTCTTGTTTTAGGTAATGCTCTGTTATAGTGCAAAACATGGTTCACTACACCCATGGAGGACATACGCTCGTAAACCATTTGGCTACGTTTAACAGTACTGTAGCGTAAATGCGCAAGCGATTAAGAATGGAAGAGGGAGTGAACCCTATTGATCTTAAAACATGCTCAAAGCACTTACAATTCAACCTGCTACATTACCGGCAGATTTCATGATGTCTTCTATAGACTGAAAAAGCAATACACATAAAATGTACATTATACAAGACAGATAAAATAGACAGAGAAACACAGATTTTTGTTAAAACAGTTTTAAAAATGTTCTCGCCACTGCAGAACAAGATATGTTCCAGGGTCTCTTCTGCCACAGAGCAAACAAAGCACTTGTCGGAGTAAGCTAGGTGAAATCTATCCAAGTCGGTGACTAGGTGACCTACCCTAGCCTTAGCAGCAACAGTGGAAATAGTGCTAGGGATTCTCCTGAAATCATGAAGATCATTTGGATTGCTTCGAAAACGAAAGAGGGGACGATAAATTCCAGTTTTTATCCAAGAATCACACCATAGCATACGAACCTCTCCTTTGATCTAACTGAAACACCCGGAGAGGGTAACTTTCGGCAGTGGGTCTGGTCCCATTGCGGATGATAATTTAGTCGAACTGTCTGCGGTTTCATTACCGTGCACATCGCAATGTTCGAAAACCCAATGCAGTGTAACAACTTTGTCCTTTAACTCAACCGGAAGATGTCTTATTTCTTGATTTCTAAAGTAATAGTTACCTGATCCATGTTGGCAAAAAAACTGAAGAGCAGCCATAGAATCAGTTAAAATGCGTATAAAGCATTTGAATAAATACATTTAAGCATTTGAATAAAAAAACTCGTTCTAGGAATTTCTGGGATAACCAAGAAGATACAAGGCTCCTAGAAAAGTTCTTAATCTCCTTCATCACTTTAGAAATGAAAATCCGTGAATGTATTCTGTAATAAGGTAAAATTGTCCTTATTAAAATTACTACACTAGGACTTACCTATGATGCCTTCACTAAAGGTGGAGCATGTAAACTCCCGGTTCTCAAGCCGGAGAGATAAACACACATAATATAAATAAATACACTTAACTAAATTGACCAATTTTATTTAATATTTTAAGTTATAGATATCCATTTTAGTCTTGATAAATAGTACTACTCAAAATCCATTATTAAAATATATCTAACACTGATAATATTTCATTAATACACATATTTACACACATAATATAATTGACATATATTTTTAAACACTTTCTTTTAAGCTAACGAAACTCAAATCAGTTCTATTAGTTTAAACTACAAGAACTCGTATTACACAGTGACCCGTACGAACAGATTGTTCATTATTATAATAATCGTTAAATGTGTGCCTTCCGTGCTAATTAGTTACAAGTGAAACCTAATTACCTCTTCTCTTTTGCATTCAACACTTATTCGTGCAATCACTATGCCGTACGATACTATTGCACATCACATATCTGCAACACGCTTTCATTTTAGCGCTCACATTAGATATATTTTTGCACAAAACCAAGAGACATGTTCTTAGTTCGTTCGAAAATTGAAGTCTTCTGAACTTTCTGGAACAAAACTTTGGGGAGCTTTTTCTTTCCCTTATTGGTTTCCTACCACTTCTACCATTTGTTGTTGATGCAGAAGGGGATGACCACTGTTTATGTATGATTGTGTTGCAATTGGTTCCCTCTGCTGCATTTAGATAGCTCATTATTTTTCTTGGCATTTGTAATTGGGAGTGGAACATGTGGTACAAATATTGTATTACATATTCGTTAAATCTATCATATTAAAATGACTATTAGTAAAGTGATACTTAGATCTTTTGGTAGAAGTGGAGACTGTAGGTCTTAAAACATACTTAAACTACCGGGACAGAATTCGTGGACCAACCCTACAGGTCTTAAACCATACTTAAACTATTGGGGAAAAATTCTTATCTCTTTTAGTGGAAGTGAGCTAACCCTACAGATCTTAAAACATACTTATCGATTCAAATGTGTAGTTCGAAAATTTGCGGTTACACAATACTTTCTCTATACAATAGATGAGAAAGAAAATATTCAACAAATTAAATAGCAAAATTTCCTGTTCCACAAACAATGATTTGAAATATTCATATGCATGACTTCAGGAAATATTTACAAACTCAGCTTTGCAATCCCAAGGGATGCACGAGTAGAGCGTGAATCTAAATATTTGATTCGAGTCAAACGGTAAAACAATTCTTTCCCAAAATAATTGCTGAATACTACAACACATTATTCCTATTTGAATAGGATACCCGCATACAAATTTCCAAGCGATTAAATGCTCTTAATTTATTACGATCTCCATATTTGCAGGTATCCTAATTATAAGTCTGACTTTTCTAAAGCTTTGATCTCTAATGCAAACCCAAAGGAATGTCCAATAATTAAAAACATGTCAGTCTGGTGTAGGGAGAATATTCATCTTTGTACCTCTGCCACCAGCCTTTTGTTATGCTCACATTAGCATGCAATGCGCACACGGGTACAAGCTGACCCGGCAATTACTCCGTGCGGCCCCCCAATTTATTACTTTTGTTTTTAATGAAAGCGTCACGACAGTGGAAAATTTACCGTCAAAAGAGTAGGACTGTCGATCCATTGATTGGTTGGTTCGTTTACGGTGAGGTATTTTTCTTTCGGCGATGGCAACGATGGAAGATGTTATCTGTTCGCTGCAGATCGTGAGATGTTTTGGCGGGGCTCTTGTAACGCCGTTGGAAAGTGGGTTTGTTGTTGGTTGAGATTACGAACAATGTGTTTTTTCTTGTTAGGTGTTAATACATGGTAGTCAAGTTATGCATTACTAACCGACTAAATCAGTAACTTTCTTTTGCGTGATGGTGGAGTGTGTGATTAAACAATAGTGGTTAACTCTTAACCATTAAAGAGGTAGAAACTAGCTTTGTAGAATAATTTAGATCTGACACAGACGTTTATCGGGAGTATGATTCGCTTATCTACTTTCTCATATATTAATATTCCACAGTGTTTAGTTCTAATTCTAACACAGTTTTTATCAAAATGAAAAAAAAGTTCTATTTTTCTGAGGTTGTTAGCTAAGTTATTCTTTTAAATTATTTCGTAAAAATGATTTAATTAATTATTTAATTTTTATAATGTTCTATTTTCAAGCTAGCAACAGATGGATGTATCTGGCATATCTATGAAAATACAAAATAGTTTTATTCAATTTCCTCTATAAATATTATATTACATTATCCCTGTAATTACCATTGATTTGCATAAGAAATAATGCTACGAAAATCTTAAAATTCGGAGAATTAAAGTTATAAACATAAAAATTACTAAAACGGTTTCCTAGTTATAGTCTTGTAGTGTTATATTGTTTCACATCCCTGAACCATATTCACATAGAGAGAGTCAGACATTTATCTAAAAGTGTTCGGATCATTTCGCAAAAAAATCTGATGAGGGCAACACATGACTTTCCATATATAATGCAGTGAATTTACTACTTTTACAGTTTAAAAAAATGTTATTCTTATCGTAGATACTTATATTCTTTCCAAGATATTGAATTTTCTTCAATTAGTCGTCATTTTCATTGATTTAGCGTCATTTTTATCAATTTGGCGAGATTTTTGTTAATTTGGCAATAATTAGAAATGTCGCCAAGTTAGCGGCATTCCGCCAAAGTTGTCGTCAAAATCTCGCCAAGTGTTATGGACGGAGAAATAAGTTATTCTTACTATTGGATAAATGACTATTGGCGTTCAAATACAAAAGTATTACTCAAAGTATCTTTTTTCTTGAATGGAACGAGCTAGATCAACCAGAATGATGTCACCCAATGTATCGTATGGTATTACATATGAAAAGTGAACATATTTCACAATAGGAAATATATTTTTTTAAGTTATGTAACTTTTTGATATTTTTTTTTAATGTGCAATATCTCTAGAACGGTTCATGTTAGCGTTCTAAAATTTATGTCAATCATTTTCTAATGAAAAATTACATAAGAAATGTATATTTGCGTAACCTTATTAGCGGTTTTCATTTTTTGATGATTTTTTCAAAATTTCACTCGAAAATTTAGGGGGGGGGGGTCTGAACATTCGATTGCGTATAAAAACAATAGGTTTCCTGTGTTTACGGATTGTGATTTTTGTACCAAATTTAGTTTGAATCGGTCCATTCGTTCGTCAGTTATCGTCTCCACAGACTCACTGACACACACACACACACACACACACAACACACACACACACACACACACACACACACACACATACTTTCGCACACACACACACACACACACACACACATATATACACACACACAGAGTCACCACTTCAAAAATGTTTGATTCGTGATCAGGAATGCTTGAAACGTGCTTTCCCGTCGAAAACTCGAATTCGAATTTTCGACCCCGTCACAATACTTTTCTTATACATTATGTATATAAGGAAAGTAAAAAAGGCAAGTTCTTCTTTTTACGAAGAGTACCACGATGTATTTATCACCAAGGTAATTTAGAAGTGACATACAAAATTTTTCAGGGAAGATATTTAAGTACTGTCTAAAACATGGTCAGCTCCTCAAAATTAAAACAATAAAGATCAATCATGCATAAGCATTGATTATGAAACACTTTCCAACTGAAATTCAATTTCATTTAAAAATTTCTAAAATGTGATACATTCAGTGGTGATATCTTCTTCATTATCACAGTACTACAGTAATGTATTATATTTAAATATTTAAAACTGTATCAAAATATAAATCATCTGATTCCCTATGCAAAATCAATGAATATTTCATTCATATAACTTGTATTCCAGACTCCAGAGCTCAATCATTTTGTGTGAAGAAAAATCAGCAATTCTTATGTAACTCACCTTATAATCGCTTGAGATATTTACATTCTGCAAAAGTTAAAATTAGGCTTCGTTGAAGAAATAATAAAAGTTTAGGGATCATATAAAATCACAACTATTGTAATTGCATAGGCACGGAATTTACGGTATTGTGGCAATTAATTGAGAAATGTCATTATTTTGGTCTAATCACACGTAAGCTTAGGAAGAAGCACTCCAAATTAGCTCAAAGTTCAAATTGCAGTTATTATCAAAGTATCAGGTGTTCGTATGCACCTGGTAAGTAGCAGTTGTTCAAATTCCTCCGCCAGGTGGCAGGTGTTCCGCAGTGGTAGTTTCTCAGTTGTTGCGGGGCTCATTAGCGTCATGGATATCAGCGCGGAAACACGTACTAAAGTGATTGCGCTGAGAGAACACACTTCTAAGACGTTCGAGGAAATAGGTAAAATATGTGGAGTGAGTACAGCAAGTGTCGGGAGGATCTGGAAGCGGTTTCAGGAAACAGGAAATGCTGGAACCAACCGCTCTGCAAGATGCGGCCGAAAAAGATCAACTTCGACTCGTGACGACAAAACTTTACATCGAATGAGTGTTAAAAATCTTCGATTAACCAGTTTTGACCTGTCTAAGTCCATGGTGGCAGCTGGTGTTGATATTGCACCTTCAACAGTGCGATACAGGCTGTTAGAACGCGGACGGAAAGCACGTCGATCGTACAAGAAGCAGCTTCTGACGCTTCGCATGAAGAAAAAAAGGTTGGAATGGGCATGGAAATACAAAACATGGACTGGGAGAAAGTTCTCTTTTCTGACGAAACACATTTTGTGGTTCAGGGATTTAGATCTATGTTCGTGCGAAGGAGCCAAGGAGAACCTCTCAATCAGCACCACATCAATCAAGCACCCAAGCATCCACCCAAAAAGATGTTTTGGGGTTGTTTCAGCGTTTTGGGGACAGAATCTCTTGTTCCAGTAGAGGGAATGATGAACAGTGCCAGTTACGAAGTCATATTGACCCGAAAAGTGCTTCCAACCATGGCTAAACTGTGGCCGAACGGAGATTGTGTTTTCCAACAAGACAGCGCGCCATGTCACACTTCGAAGCGAATCAAAAATTTCTGCTCAAAAAAAATATTACCGTACTGGATTGGCCCGGGAATTCACCAGACTTGAATCCCATAGAAAATTTGTAGGATATTGTCAAAAAACGTCTTCACAAATTTGACTGTACGACGATGGACAAGCTAATTTAGGCCGTTATTGACATATGGTTCAGAGACGTTGAAATTAAAACTACATGTGCTAGTCTAGTACATTCCATGCCGAAACGTGTCTGTGATGTTATAAAGTCTCGGGGAGGTCATATCACTTATTAGTTTTAAATGTATCCATAGAAAACTTGAATAAAACTGAATTTCATAAAAAAAACTGCATTTCTCAATTAATTGCCACAATACTGTAGATACTCTGATAATATACAGATAATATATGTGTGTGCGTGTATGTATTCAAAGTATTGGAATCGTGCCGATGATCGGAACTCGAATTTCGAAGGATCTACACGTTTTGGGACTTCTAGAACACGAAAAAACTATTTTTAGGAAGACGCCTGTGTGTGTAAGGGTGTATCTGTGTATGTTTTTGTGTGTCTGTGAGGATATTACATCCACCTTAATTGAAAAACTAATGGACCGAATTTCATAAAATTTGGTAGTTATGTTTTTTGTGGGATGTCCTGATGTTCATTAGATTATAGTACGATTCGCAATAAAAGGATCTGCCTTTTTTGCGAAATGGCCGGTAGAGAAATTGCCTTTATCCACTCTAGCTAAAAACTAATGGAACAAATTTAACAAAATTTGGTGTATAGTATTTCAATAACCTACAAGTGATTTATATACCAAATTTAACAAAATTTGGCATATAAATCATTTGTAGGTTATTCTAGTACGATTCGGCAAAAAGGAACGGGCTATTTTTGCGAAATGGCCCGCAAAAATCGTTAAATATAAAAATAAAAGACTACGTGTGCTCAATTATTTTCCTATTAAATTAAAATTAATTCCTATTAAATTAAAATACAATTAAATTCCTATTTTATACGTGATTTTTGACAACAAAAAGAATTAGACTAACCCCATTACTCTAGGACTAGCCGTTCTTGAGATATTTTAGTTTTTTTGCGTTTTCGCTACGCCACCTTTGACAATAAGTCCAGCTATTAAATGAGAACCAAATTTAAGTTTAACGTGCAAATTCAATGTCATTTAAAATAATTATGGCTGTTATTTTGTGCACATAAATTCAAATTATTATTGAAGAAATAAAAAGAACGTGAATATGAGTCTGCAGGGAAAGACATGTGCTGCCCACATCAGAATTTTTAACAATATTACAACAATGAATTATAGAAGTGAATGGGGATTATTTGCAGGCCATTTCGAAAAAAAATGTAGGATCTATATTTAAAGATCCATCAAATTTTTGTCGAATAAAATGTTCAACAAATTTAAGCTGTGTACCAAATTTTAACTCTCTAGGACGTAGGTAAGTGCATTATAAATGCCATCAAATAAGTATATCATGAAGAGTTATATAAAATTAAAAAAAAAATTTGAAATATTGTTATCTACCAAATTTATTTTAAAATGTGAAGCCTATCTCGTATACAAAATGATAAAAATTTTGGAAAGATATTTATTGTATAATATATCTCGTTTTTAACACTTTACAACAAAGTTGAAAAGTGTTTCTGACTTTGTTCATTCTGTCTGTCTGTCTGTCTGTCTGCCCGTTAGCACGATAACTGCCGTAAAAATGACTTAGTAAAAATGAAATTTTAGTATGTTGTTCAGACGGTCTGTAAGATCTATGGGAATATAAATAAATAATATCACTCAATTAGTTTTGGATTGAACCCGGGTTGAAAAAATGAAATACATTGAACCCTATGGGACCTAATTTTTCAAACATTTTTTAAGCGGATTTAAAATTCACAAATTGCTTCGAAAATTTTAGGTAATATTCAAATTGTTCCATGAAATACATAAAAAAAAATTCAGCGAAATATATTCAGTAGTTTTTTAAATAAAAATTAAAATAATAATTACACCTCTTATATGAAACGATCACGTGACCATGATATGAAACGATCACATGACCCACTTCAAAATGATATATGGCATCCATCTTGTCTCAAAATCGTCATTTTTAAAGTTCTTTTTAATTCATATTGAGTGTTGTATTCGTCGTAAAACCTCTTTATTTTCGCTTAAATTCTGTGCATCTACATACTGAAACAACGCAATGACAATATATTTGAGTTTAAATGCGCATCCAACTTTGATTATTTCTCTAACGAAGCCTATTTTTCACTTATGTGAAATGTAAACAGCAAAATATGTAGGATGAGTTGTATAGGAATTGCTGTATTTTTTTAATGCAAAAGAATTTAGCTCATGGAGTCTGCATAGCTGATATGAAAGAAATATTCATTGACTTTACCGAGAGAAGGACGATTTTTTGCGATGAAGTTTTAAGCATAGAGTTAAATTACTTATAGCTCCATGGTCTTAATTTTTAAATAAAATAAATTATTATAATATTGTGATGAGTGACATGAATGGGAAATTATTTATGAATGAAATGCTGCTTTTTTAGAGAGAGCCAGGCGTGTTATTTTTTCTATGACGTCATTTGAATGAATTTCAGTTGTTTTCGATGAAGTTTTTAAATATAATAAATTATCGTGGTATTATGATAATTCTAAAATTGGTACCGAGTAATATGTCACATTTTAGAGATGTTTAAACCAGGCAATTTATATTTCAATGCCGTCATTTGAATGAAGTTCATTTTTTTCGATGAATGTTTAAGTTTTCAAATATAATAAATCAATGTAGTATTGTGAGAAGTTTTAAAATATTACCGAGGAATGTATTGCATTTTAGACATGTTTAAATAAAATTGCATTGAAGCTGGAAAGTGTTTCATAATCAATGCTTTAAGCATGATTGATCTTTCTTGTTCTTTCTGGAGGCTATCCCAAAAGTCAGAATTTAATTGAATTTGTTTTTTCCCTATATTAAATAATTTTAAATTAAAAAACTGCTTAATATATTTTACTGAAATTTTATTTATATATTAATATATTTTACTGAAATTTTATTTATATATTTTATGGGATAATGTGAATATTTCCTAAAAATTTCGAAGCAATTTGTGAATTTTAAATTTGCTTAAAAAATGTTTGAAAAATTAGGTCCCATAGGGTTCAATGTATTTTATTTTTTCAACTCGGGTTCAATAAAAAACTAATTGTGTGATATTATTTATTTTTAGTCCCATGGGTCCCACAGACAATCTGAACAACATACTAAAATTTCATTTTGATAAAGTCATTTTTACGGCAGTTATCGTGCTAACGGACAAACAGACAGATAGACAGACAGAATAAACAAAGTCATAAACACTTTTCAACTATGTTGCAAAGTGTTAAAAACATTATTGTCTCAAGAATGGTCCATCTTGGAGTAATGAAGTTGGTCTTATTCGTTTTGTTATTCAAAAATATATATAAATCAACAATTTAAGTTAGACTTATATTTTAGATGATTTCTGTCGATTTTTGCGGGTTATTATGCAACAAAAAGGATCAATCATGCTTAAAGCATTGATTATGAAACACTTTCCAACTTCAATGCAATTTTATTTAAAAAAGTCGAAAATGCAATACATTCCTCGGTAATATTTTAAAACATATCACAATACAACATTAATTTATTATAATTGAAAACTTAAACCTTCATTGAAAAAAATGAACTTCATTCAAATGACGGCATTGAAATATAAATTGCCTTGTTAAAATATATCTAAAATGCGTTACATTCCACGGTAATGTTTTTTAAACAATCTACAATCTAATACTACGATAATTTATTATATTTGAAAACTTTATCGAAAACAACTGAAATTAATTCAAATGACGTCATAGAAAAAATAACACGCCTGGATCTCTCTATAAAAGCAGAATTTCATTCATAACTTTCTCCCATTCATTTCATTTATCCCAATACTATAATAATTTATTTTATTTAAAAATTAAGACCATAGAGCCACAAGTAATTAAACTCTTTGCTTAAAACTTCATCGAAAAAAATCGTCCTTCTCTTAATACAATCAATTAATATTTCATTCATATCAGCCATGCAGACTCCATGGACTAAATGATTTTGTATTAAAAAAATACACCAACTCTAATACAACTCATTCTATATATTTTGCTGTTTACATTTTACATAAGTGAAAAATAGGCTTAGTTGTAGAAATAATCAAATTTGGTTAATCATTTAAACTGAAATATATTGTATTTGCATTGTTTCGGTATGTAGATGCACAAAATTTAAGCAAAAATAAAGTAGTTTTAGGATGGATACAACACTCAATATGAATTAAAAAGAACTTAAAAAATCACGATTTTGAAACAAGATGGATGCCATATATCATTTTGAAGTGGGTCATGTGATCGTTTCATATCATGGTCACGTGATCGTTTCATATAAGAGGTGTAATTATTATTTAAATTTTTTTTAAAAAACTACTGAATATATTTCGCTGAATTTTTTTTTATATATGTCATGGAACAATTTGAATATTACCTAAAATTTTCGAAGCAATTTGTGAATTTTAAATCCGCTTAAAAAATGTTTGAAAAATTAGGTCCCATAGGGCTCAATGTATTTCATTTTTTCAACCCGGGTTCAATCCAAAACTGATTGGGTGATATTATTCATTTATATTCCCATAGGTCCTACAGACCGTCTGAACAACATACTGAAATTTCATTTTGATTAAGTCATTTTTACGGCAGTTATCGTGCTAACGGACAGGCAGACAGACAGACAGACAGACAGAATGAACAAAGTCATAAACACTTTTCAACTTTGTTGTAAAGTGTTAAAAAACATCAAGATTATCGAGGAAGCTGTTGTAAAGTTTACAGAAATTATTAATCGAACAATAACAGCCAATATTAGTACCAAAATTATTTTCAACAAATAAACTCATGCTCCTGGTAGAATACTGGGGAACATGAATTCCGATCTCACCCGAGATAAGGGAACAATCAATTCTGTTATTGAACAGATTCCTTAAGAATGAAAATAAACTGAAATTCCTTCAGTTTTGTAAGCTTTTAATATTAAACATATCAAGAAGAAAAGTGGCAGATAAAGTGTAGCAGATTACAAAATGCGTTCTAATTTTATGCTTAAATTTGAAATGTTTTGATATTCGAGAAAGTTATTGACAATTTTTATTAAAATTTTACAACATAGTTGAAAAGTGTTTATGACTTTGTTCATTCTGTCTGTCTGTCTGTCTGCCCGTTAGCACGATAACTGCCGTAAAAATAGCTTTATCAAAATGAAATTTTAGTATGTTTTTCAGACGGTCCGTGGGACTTATGGGAATATAAATGAATAATATCACCCAATTAGTTTTGGATTGAACCCAGTTTGAAAAAATGAAATACATTGAACCCTATGGGACCTAATTTTTCAAATATTTTTTAATCGACTTCAAAATTCACAAATTGCTTCGAAAATTTTTGGAAATGTTCAAATTATCCCATAAAATATATAAAATAAAATTCAGTAAAATATGTTAAGTCGTTTTTAAAATAACAAGAAAGATCAATCATGCTTAAAGCATTGATTATGAAACACTTTCCAACTTCAATGCAATTTTATTTAAAAAAGTCGAAAATGCAATACATTCCTCGGTAATATTTTAAAACTTATCACGATACTACATTGATTTATTATATTTGAAAACTTAAACCTTCATTGAAAAAAATGAACTTCATTCAAAAGACGGCATTGAAATATAAATTGCGTGGTTTAAATATCTCTAAAATGCAATACATTCCACGGTAATATTTTTAAATCTATCATAATACTACGATAATTTATTATATTTGAAAACTTCATCGAAAACAACTGAAATTAATTCAAATGACGTCATAGAAAAAACAAGAAAGATCAATCATGCATAAGCATTGATTATGAAACACTTTCCAACTGAAATGTAATTTCATTTAAAAATTTCTAAAATGTGATTCATTCAGTGGTAATATCTTTTACATTATCACAGTACTACAGTAATTTATTATACTTAAATATTTAAAACTGTATCGAAATATAAATCATCTGATTCTTTATGCAAAATCAATGAATATTTCATTCATATAACTTGTATTCCAGACTCCAGAGCTAAATAATTTTGTGTGAAAAAAATTCAGCAATTCTTATGTAATTCATCTTACAATCGCTTGAGATATTTGCATTCTGCATATGTTAAAATTAGGCTTCCTTGAAGAAATAATAAAAGTTTAGGGATCATTTAAAATCACAACTATTGTAATTGCATTGGCACGGAATTTAGATACACAGATAATATATATGTGTATGTGTATGTACTCAAAGTATTGGAATCGTGCCGAAGATCGGAACTCGAATTTTCAAAGGATCTACACGTTTTGCGACTTCTAGAACACGAAAAAACTAGTTTTAGGAAGACGTCTGTGTGTGTAAGGGTGTATCTGTGTATGTTTCTGTGTGTCTGTGTGGATATTACATCCACTCTAATTGAAAAACTAATGGACCGAATTTCATACAATTTGGTAGGTATGTTTTTTGTGGGAAATCCTGATGTTCATTAGATTATAGTACGATTCGTAATAAAAGAATCTGCCTTCTTTGCGAAATGGCCGCAGAAATTGCCTTTATCCACTCTAGCTAAAAACTAATGAACCAAATTTAACAAAATTTGGTGTATAATATTTCAATAACCTACAAGTGATTTATATACCAAATTTAACAAAATTTTGTATATAAATCATTTGTAGGATATTCTACTACGATTCAGGAAAAAGGAACGGGCTATTTTTGCGAAATGGCCAGCAAAAATCGTTATATATAAAAATAAAAGACTACGTGTGCTCAATTATATCAATTAAATTCCTATTTTATATGTGATTTTTGACAACAAAAATAATAAGACTAACCCCATTACTCTAGGACTAGCCGTTCTTGAGATATTCTAGTTTTTTCGCGTTTTCGCTACGCCACCTTTGACAATAAGTCCAGCTATCAAATGAGAACCAAATTTAAGTTTAACGTGTAAATTCAATGTCATTTAAAATACTTACGTTGTGCAGATAAACTCAAATTATCATTGAATAAATAAAGAGAACGAATATGAGTCTGCAGAGAAAGACATGTGCTGTCCACATCAGAATTTTTAACAATATTACAACAATGATTTATAGAAGTGAACGGGGATTATTTTCAGGCCATTTCGAAAAAAATGTATGATCTATATTTAAAGCTCCATCAAATTTTTGTCGAATAAAATGTTCAACAAATTTAAGCTGTGTACCAAATTTTAACTCTCTAGGACGTAGGAAAGTGCATTTAAAATGCCATCAATTAAAATTATCATGAAGAGTTATATAAAATTTTAAAAAAATAAAAAATTGTTATCTACCAAATTTATTTTAAAATATGAAGCCACTCCCATATGCAAAACGTTTAAGCAAATGGAGAGATATTTATTATATAATATCTCTCTCTTTTCTTTCTGGAAGATATCCCAAAGTCAGAATTTAATTGAATTTGTTTTTTTCCCTATATTAAATAATTTTTTTAATTAAAAAACTACTTAACATATTTTACTGAATTTTTTTTATATATTCTATGGGATAATGTGAATATTTCCTAAAAATTTTGAAGCAATTCGTGAATTTTAAATTTACTTAAAAAATGTTTGAAAAATTAGGTCCCATAGGGTTCAATGTATTTCATTTTTTCAACCCGGGTTCAATAAAAAACTAATTGGGTGATATTGTTTATTTATATTCCCATAGGTCCTACAGACCGTCTGAACAACATACTAAAATTTCATTTTGATAAACTCATTTTTACAGCAGTTATCGTGCTAACGGACAGACAGACAGACAGACAGACAGACAGACAGACAGACAGAATGAACAAAGTCATAAACACTTTTTAACTTTGTTGTAAAGTGTTAATAACACGCCTGGATCTCTCTATAAAAGCGGGATTTCATTCATAACTTTCTCCATTTCATCCATCACAATACTACAATAATTTATTTTATTTAAAAATTAAGACCATGGAGCTACAATTCATAAACTTTATGCTTAAAACTTCATCGAAAAATATCGTCCTTCTGTTTATAAAATCAATTAATATTTCATTCATATCAGCCATGCAGACTCCATGGACTGAATTATTTTGTGTTAAAGAAATACAGTAATTCTAATACAACTCATTCTACATATTTTGCTGTTTACATTTTACATAGGTGAAAAATAGGCTTAATTGTAGAAATAATCAAATTTGAATGAGAATTTAAACTTAAATATATTGTCATTGTGTTGTTTTAGTATGTAGATGCACAGAATTTAAGCAGAAATAAAGTAGTTTTAGGATGGATACAACACTCAATATGAATTAAAAAGAACTTTAAAAAATCACGAATTTGAAACAAGATGGATGCCATATCTCATTTTGAAGTGGGTCATGTGATCGTTTCATATCATGGTCACGTGATCGTTTCATATAAGATGTGTAATTATTATTTTAATTTTTATTTAAAAAACTACTGAATATATTTAGCTGAATTTTTTTTTATATATTTTATGGAACAATTTGACTATTACCTAAAATTTTCGAAGCAATTTGTGAATTTTAAATCCGCTTAAAAAATGTTAGAAAAATTAGGTCCCATAGGGCTCAATGTATTTCATTTTTTCAACCCGGGTTCAATCCAAAACTAATTGTATGATATTATTCATTTATATTCCCATATTTCCTACAGACCGTCTGAACAACATACTAAAATTTCATTTTGATTAAGTTATTTTTACGGCAGTTATCGTGCTAACGGACAGACAGACAGACAGACAGACAGACAGACAGACAGAATGAACAAAGTCATAAACACTTTTCAACTTTGTTGTAAAGTGTTAATAAAAATTATTTAATATAGGGAGAAAAACAAATTCAATTAAATTCTGACTCTCCCAGAAAGAAAAAGTAGATATATTATATAATAAATATCTTTCCAAGAGTTGAATTAATTATATGTAAGAGAGGTTTCACATTTTAAAATAAATATGGTAGGTAACATATTTTCAAATAAAATAAATTATTATAGTTTTGTGATGAATGAAACGACTGGAAAAATGTTAATGAATGAAATGCTGCTTTTATAGAGAGGCGATTTATATTTCGATGACAGCATTTGAATAAAGTTCATTTGTTTTCGATGAAGTTTTCAAATATAATAAATTATTGTAGTATTATGATAATTTTAAAAATATTACCGAGGAATGTATCGCATTTCAGAGATGTTTATATAAAATTGCATTGAAGTTGGAAAGTGTTTCATAATCAATGCTTTATGCATGATTGATCTTTCTTGTTAAATGTGTATCTGTCACATTTAACAAATACTAGCCATTTCAAATGCGCAAAGCGCGGGTATTTATAGCTAGTATAACATATGCATGAGAATGTATATACATCTTTTGCACTAATTGTCAAAATCATTCAACTTGTATACTAGAGAAATTATCACTAGCATACTTCCAAATAATAATACATAGTCATGAACAAAATTGAAACTTCTTAAAAATAGCATAAAAAACAAAATTAATAGTATCGACCGGTTTCGAAGGCAAAACAGTCTTCTTTATCAGGACACACAAGAAGCACCACCTTCACTCTTTAAAGAAAGATTGGCGACTAAAGCAAGAATAGCAAACGTGGCAGATATAGGAAAACGGTATTGCCAACTGTAAGAGAAAAGGAAAAGGGTTTCGTCTGTTGTTGTTGCTTCAGACGCTAAGCTTTTACTGACAAGTAAATGTTGCGTTTCTCTCGTGTCTTGACGAAGAAGGCTGTTTTTGCTTTCGGAATCGATCGATATTATTTATTTTGTACTTTATGCTGCTTTTAATGCAGTTATTTCAATTTTATTCCATAGCCGCAGTTTGCGCTGTCCGTAAAATCGAAATATATAAATTCTTAATTAAGTTTTTAATTAAACTGAAAACTTTTTACTGATTTTTTTTATCCGATTCTAGTTACCTAATTAAATCGTATTCTAAATTTAGTTCCGATAAAATCCGTTTCAATTTCAGAAAAGTATCGTAAATCAGGGAATAATTAGCCGGAACGTGACGTTCTTCACAATTTTTTAATCAACACCGCTTCTACAACTGAAAAAAAAAACCGACTTATAAAATCGAGACATTTTCATTTCAGAACTGACAACGGTGGAATTAAATTGGAAAAATAAGATTGTGTTTGACTTTTTAATGCAAGACTTTCCGTTCCATATCGATGATGGCATAAATACGTTTCCAGTGATTCTGATGAAAATTGATGATTGGACAGATTAAATTTTTGCAGATTAATTTGCATTACATTATTACTTGATTCAGTTCGAAGATTAGATTGATATTAATGATATTGAAGATTATATTCAATAAGATATGAGGACAACTTTAACTTTATACTGAATTAAAAATGTCTTTCTGAAATAAAATCGAATAAAGTTTAAGTTATTTAAGTATTTCTGCAAGATTAGTAATATACTATGCATAGTTCATTGTAACATGAAAAATCTGATGAGGACATCACATGACCTTCTCTTCTGAATTGTTTCAAGATTTTATGTTTCGATTTCATTAAGTTATGCATACGAGTATTATACTTGAAAACCTAAAACATCATTGAAATATAAATCGCCTCTCTGTGTAAAATCAATGAATATTTCACTCATATCACTTATATTCCAGACTCCAGAGCTAAATAATTTTACGTGAAAAAAAGAATTAACAATTCTTATACAACTCACCTTGCAATCAGATGATATGTTTACACTCTACATAAGTTAAAATCAGGCTTCGTTGTAGAAATAATCAAATTTTAGTGATCATTTAGAAAAAAAAAATTGTAATTGCATTGGCACAAAATTCAGATACACAGATAATTAGAGAAACCTAGAATATAAAGAGAGTCTCAGATAAATTTATAATGTTTCTTTATAACCAGAATTGCCAATTTAGCAGCTTTATCCATTTTAGGAACGTTTATAGCAGCCAAAATTGGTTAAATATAGCCATAAATATGCAGGTTTGAAATTAGTTTAATTGCAATCGATGAAACCTAGCCACTTTTTGCTGTGATTTGTGTCTTAAGGTTCATACAAATGTTGGCAACCCTATTAATAACATTCACTGATTAAACACATGTTTGATTATGATAATGCAACTTTTTTGCGTTCATTGATTGCTTTTTGATTATGCTCTTGATGATACAATAAGTTGATATATGACTTTGCACGTTTCGGCTTTCTATTGTTCAATAAAACACTCAGAGATGTGATTTGATTATTATTAGAATAACAACAACAAAAAAGATATATCAATCTTCATAGCCATAAAACTAATTTAACTTCAAAATACCGTGCTACCCCATTTGTCAGTAACTATATAGCTTTTATTTGAAGTGTCACTGGAATCTTTGACACGTTTTCATGTAGTTATTGTTACAACGTTATGTTGAACAATAATTGAGTTTTAATAGTGTGACAAAGTTTCAAGAGTGTTCAAGTTTTTAATGTTAAGTTAAAATTTTAAAATTATTATAATTCAAAAGTAAGCAAGTACATTTAAAAATGCATCTAATTTGTTTCATATATTGTTTTCTAAAACGAATGAGTATTGAATTAGTGTACATTGCTGTTTATGTAACTTCCCTTGAGTTTGGACGATGGTTAAAAATTCTAGTTTTAAATACGCATAGTGCCTCTTATTACTCATGCAGTTTGAGCATGATGCATTCGTGTTAGTAGTAAGGAAGCAGGCGTTCTGCGGCAATGCGGTGCGGTGGTGCAGTGGTGCAACTACACCGCCTCCTCAGCAGTAGTAGTGGGGAGATGTTTGAATGAGATAACGTACTTTGAAAATGTATATTCGTACAGACATGTTTACCAAAACTTTTAATCATAAGGTGTACTATGTAAAAATTGGAATGAAGTTTCGAAGTGTATATATTTTTTTAAACTTTTAATTTTCCAAAATTTACCCGATGTGAAGTAACTTACTTGCGAATTATACCAATCAATTAATTAGAGAAACTATACCATTTGTATGCGTTGTTACTTGTGAGACCAACTTGTGAGACCAGAAAACGATCTCACACCAGTTTATTGTAAGACAGCTTTATATGTCCGTTATTTATTGTGTCTGAAATGTCAGACAATACCTTCAGTCTCAATGACGTCAGATTCTACAACACGCTGACCAAAAGGTCAGCAGAAACCATAAATTTAGGGGCATCAAGACAGGTGGGTCGAAGGACTCTAAGGATAAAGTGAAGCAACGACATTGGGTAAAAGGTTGACCATTTGAGAAGATGCTTGCAGCTTTGCCCTGAAGGCTACCAATACGAAGAGATGTTGAACACCCAGACAGTTCGACTCGTCCGAGGACATGAGTAACTGTTTGGACGGCCGGAACCAAAAAGAGGTGTTGTTGTTGTTGAAACCCAGACCGTCCGACCTACCAGAAAGGTGTAAGGTAACTGTTTGGACGGTCGGGAAGTGCCACCCAATTTAGACCGGAACCCAGTGGGGGAGGCATCCACAGGGACCGTACCCTCCTCCAAAAAGAGGTGTGTCAGGCCTCAGACAAAAAAGGCGGCAACTACGAGATGATAATTTAAGGCCATGTTTAGATAATGCAATTTAATATGCTTTTGTATAATTCTTGTTTGATGATTGAAGCGGTATTATTAAATAATCAACGCAACTAAGAATAAATAAACTTTAATGTTTTATTCTCAAATGTGCGGTTTTAACGGCACTCAAAGCACAGACAATCTTAAGAAAATAATAAATTTAAATATAAGCTTTATATCAAGCTTTTTACTGCGCCACACAACTGTTAGGTTTTAAGGTCATCATTTTGTTTTGAGATTCCCAATATGCGTTTCCATTGTTACCAAATTAGGCAATAAAGTCAAAATATCCATAATCAAATACTACAAATACTCAAAATTTAAACAGCTTTCGAAAATGTAGTAATGATCCAAATTCATATATATATATATATATACTTTTTGAAAATATAAATTATTTAAATTACTTAGAAAAATATTTAATTTAGTATAATTAACAAAAAAATGTATTTACTATAGAATGTTAGACATCATTAACGACAAAGAACTTGTACCCCTATAACAGCTCTATAAACTTAAAAATATATTTTTCAGGACTGTTTATATTTTATAAGGTCAAACATACTCCAAAAAGGAAAAAAAATGCAATCTATGTATAAACCATTGAAAGTATAAACAAATTTGAACATTTCAGTAAATACTATATAATGCTATAAAATATGTGTATATCAATTTTAAAGTGTGTTCTGTTTGCAACTGTTCCGAGTCGGTGTAAAAAAAAAAAGAAAGCTCTTTTTTAATTTTATGTATTACTCATGTTTCTCTTCTTGAAAAATATTCGTCGAAATGTTTAATACACTCCCTCCTCATTGAAAAGTGCACCATTTCCTTTTCAACAGGTATGACACATTTCATTATTTCCCTCTTTACGAAAATGTTGTTAAATATTTACTAAGTACATTATCTCGTTTGAACATCTCGCCGGTCTTCTACAACATCCTCTTCTAGCGAACTGAGAGTTGCTGTGCAATTTCTCAGGAGGCAATATAACCTCCTCCTCTGTTTATCAATGGCCCCCAACCACCCGAGGTACCTTATCTTCTCAAAACATCTCCAACTCACAACTCACCTATGACTCATTCCCTCTTCCTCACGACAAGCATGTAAAAATTTTAAAGTACGTTCGTTATCTCATTCAAACATCTCCCCACTATTATTACTGAGGAGGCGGTGTTGCTGCACCGCTGCAACGCATTGCCGCAGAACTCCTGTTTTCTTACTACTCGCGTTGCGCTAAGCCTAAGTTTATTACCTAATAGTTCATACCAAGATATTTTAATAAGCTTAATGTATGTGTTAAGACTGAAAAAGCGTGAAAAACTAAGGGTAAAAAACGCGATCAGGTGATATGGAAATAGAAATCTTCGAACAAAAAATAAATTACTCAGCTGTGTTTGATAAAAACAACAAATATGATGTACCAAGGACTTTATCCTCCCGGGGTCTAATTTATTTATTAAAATAGTTTTTCTTGTAAATTCTAATAATTTATTTGTGTATCCCATTCGCAGGTTTCCCTTCCCTCGTTCTAGACTCGCTGAATTGGCAGCGCTATTGACTATGTTTTACGAACATAATCTTGCAAAGAAATGCAAACTCTCAGAAAACTTCGGAAAATTAATTTTGAAGTACTCAAAAAACCAAAAAGTACTCAAAAAGCCGTCAAAGTTTACTCAACAAGCAAGTTTTCGAGTCAACAAAGTTTTTAAAGCCTAACAATCTATAGGACATAATTATGCTCTGTGTGATTTCTATTGTAAAAAAATATACCCTACTAAGATATATTGAAAATGAAAATTGCCAGAGTTTAGAAAAAAGCTCTGAAAGTTTCTCTAAAAAGTTTGTCTAGGAAGTTTCGATAGGAAAGTTTGTCTAGGAAGTTTCTCTGAGAAAAGCTCTAAAAGTAAAATTCATAAATGAAATAAAAACTTGTGATCTACGTATCTGATTTTACTAAGAAATGCACCTTCCCCAGAGGTTTTGACAAAATTTGCGAAAACATTGCCTTCGCATAACAGATCTTTCGCGGTGAAGCAAAACGATGTTTCACCATACTTAGTTTTCCATAGTATCTTAACTATTTTGCATACACATGCAAAGCTACGACTGAAGCAATCACACTTATGTAATAGCTTCTATCTCTGATAAATTTGGTTTCATTTAGCCGAGTAATTTTGGAAATATTGCCATAAAAAGCAAAATTCCCTTGCGCGTTCAGTGAAAGGCAGTGAGTTTCTTTCCCCATACTTGGGGAAAGAAACTCAACGTTGATTTTAGAGTCATTTAGTAACCTACCTTTGTACAAAATTCTGTTTCAGAAGTCGGCGTAATCTGGGAGAGAACTCCTCAACGAAATACCATAGTGCAGAATGTGTACACGAATAAAGCGGACAACACTACACAAACATAAAAAAATTGTATTTTTTAAAAGCATTAGATTATATTTGTGCGCAATTCATTTATAGATGGTTGAGTTTTTAAGAGATGTTAGAAAGTCGTGAAAAGGAAGTTTGAGCATTTGGTTCTCAAAGCTAAAAAAATTACCACGCTCTCTAGTTCTTTTGTATAGCAGCTAGACTTTGTGCAAATCTTGACTTCACTTGACTGAGTAATTTCGAAGAAAGCCGCGTCACTTTTTTTTGTCGTTGATCGACTTACTGACCTGCAGACAGACAAAACTGTGGGAATGCTAGTGTTTTCTGTCAATCGACATCTTCAAAAATGTATAGTTTTTTCCCATTTAATTATTTTTTCATTTTTCCAGAAACTCATTTTCACTTCACACACTCGTCCTTTTCGCACAAAAACAATACTTGCCTTTAGCAAGGGAAGATAAGAATATTTTTACATTTTATTATTTAAATTTTGAAGGTAAACAAAATATTTTTAAATATAAATATTCCAAAAGTGAACGTACGTGCTTTATCTCTAGTCCAAGGCATGAATGAAAACAAGGAAATATAAACTTGAATGCTGGTAGTTTCAGTTTTATATTGTATCTTAAACACAAACGTCGCTGCAATTACATATCTTCTTCAAAATTTCACTCTATTGTTGACTTTGGTATGAATTACTTTTTAATTTGTGTTGGAATTATTTTTTTTTTTTGCTTCTACATTAATCATTTTTTACCATTTCTGTATAACACTATTATTTAAATTTTGAAATTGATACTGCCCACTTTTAAATAACTTTAAATTTTAAACGTTTTCTGCTTCCATTTCAATGATAATACTTAAATTTATAATATTTAGAAAGTGGAAATAAAAAATAAATATTAATAATTAAAACACAAAATTGTGTTCTTACATGATTATGCCAAAAAAAATGTACTGTTCCAGAATACTTTGGAAGAATAGCTATACGTTATCAAAAACCATCGAGAATTTTCAGAAAAAAGTAAAATTAAAAACCTCAAAACTGCAACTCATATAATGAAGCATATAATGTTATGTGTATGATCTTTAAAAAAATATACTTTCCAAGGAGATTTTTTTCTAGATTTTGCTCAAATTGAGTACAGTACTAGCTAACTCTACGCCTAAGGAAGTGGTTACATTTTTGCTGTATAGAAACAGCTGACTCACCATACTTTGATATCCCTTCACATATTAACGGATTTTCATGTATATGAAAAATACCGGATGAAAAAGTGTTACAATTAAAATTCTATAATAACTAAAAAGACTATAATAACTATATAAACTATAGTAACTATAAAAACTATAAAACTATAATAACTATAATAACTATATAAACTATAAAACTATAATTACTATAATAACTATAAACTATTGAAACTATAACTATATAAACTACATAAACCATAAAACTGTAATAACTATAATAACTATAAAACTATCTATAATAACTATAAATTCTATAATAACTATAAATTCTATAATATTCGAACATGCAAATATAGTCTGACATTATCCGAAATATTATTTAAAGTTAAAAGACTAGTGTAAAAAAATAAACTCTTAATTAATTTTTTAATCAAACAACAAACTTCCATTCAATTCTAGTTATCTAATTAAATCTCATTCCAAATTTAGCTTGAAATAAATTCGTATTAATTCGTGAGACGTATTGTATTAGATTAATTAGCCCTAACGTGACATTTTTAAATTTTTTATCAACACAGATTCCTCCGACTAGAATATTTTACGTATAAATCCGATCAAGACAATTTCATTTTCGAACTGACTACAGAAAAATTAAATTGGAAAGAAGCAAGGTCTGTCAGGCTATTTTAATGCAAAAATCCTCAAAGCATATTGCGATAAAATACGTTTCCTGCGATTTTGATGAAAATTAATGATTGGATGGATTAGATTCTCCCCGATTAATTCGCTTTGCATTATTATTCGATTCGGTCCGAAGATGAGATTGATATTAATGTAATCGAAGATTATAATCGATAAGAGATGGAGAATAGCATTGGCTTTAAATTAAAGTGAAAATATGAACATGGTGTTTCTTTCTCATACTGCAGTGTTTATCTTATATTGTATAAACTTGAATGTAAACACGTCATAAGAAGAGGTACAGTTGCAGAAGACCTTCATTTCGGCATCTATAAGGTTGCAAAAGATTATCTTCCATGCGTCCTCTTGCAGCACTTGCGCTTCTTACATCCACAGACGCACCCACACATCCACATCCACCAAAATGTGTCAACAAACCACATTTCGCACCCTTACCAATCAGTGGTATTATTTCTTACTTTTACTACTCTCTATCAAAATTATATATTATACAATCTCCTAATAAAATGAAAATAATTTAAGACCCCTTGTTCACCTAACAAACACCCCTTCCCCACCAATTAACGGTATTGAAATTATATATTTTGAATCAAAAATATTAAATTAATAATTCCCACACAGCGACAGGACATATCGAAAACACTTATTTTGTAGATTTTCTTAGATATTAGATGTTCGCCAAATTGGCGATATATTCGCCGATTTGTGTAATATTTTCGTCGTATTGGCAACATTTTGTCAATTTAGCGGCATTTTACTTAAATGCTGCCAAATGTGTCGCTAAGTGGGATGAACAGACATACCCAATCGAAGCATTATTAATATACCATTTCCTATCAAACAATATTTTACAACCACTTAGATTCCTTAATACAAAATCTGATGTGGGCAACACATGATTTTCTTTATATAATGAAATGAATTTACTACTTTTACAGTAAAAAAATAGGTTTTACATTTAGTAGATACTTATATTCTTTCCAAGATATTGAATTTTCGGCAATTAGTCGTCATTTTCATTGATTTAGCGTCATTTTTATACATTTGGCCAGATTTTCGTTAATTTGGCAACATTTCAAAAAAGTCGCCGAGTTGGCGACATTCCGCCAAATTCGTCGCCAAAGTATCGCCAAGCGTTATGGATGGCGAAATAAGTTATTCTTATAGCAGATAAATGACTATTGGCGTTCAAATACAAAAGTATTACTCAAAGTATCTTTTCTTATGAATGGAACGAACTAGATTCACGAGAATGATGTCACCAAATTTATCGCATGATATTACATATGAAAAGTGAACATGTTTCTGAAGAGTTAATATATTTTTTTTTAATTTATAGGATTTTTTGATAAATTTATTTGAAAAATGTGCAGTATCTCGAGAACGGTTCATGCTAGATTTCTAAAGGTTATGTTAATCGTTTTCTAAGGAAACATTATATATGAAATGTTTATCTGCTTAACTTTATTAAGGATTTTGAATTTTTGATGGTTTTTTCAAAATTTCACTCGAAAATTTAGGGGGATTTTGAACATTCGATTACGTTTAAAAACAATAGGCTTCCAGTATTCACGGATTGTGATTTTTGTACAAAATTTCATTCGAATCGCTCCATTCGTTCGTGAGATATCGCCTGCACAGACCCACTGACACACACACACACACACTTACTTTCACACACACACACACTCACATGGACATCACCTCAAAAATGTCTAATTCGTGATCAGGGCAGCTTGAAACGTGCTCTCCCGTCGAAAACTCGAATTCGAATTTTCGATCCCGTCACAATACTTTCCTTATAAATTATGTATATAAGGAAAGTAAAAATAGCTATCCCACGATCATTGAAACTCAACTATATTTTGGATCGACTATATTAAATTAATAATTTCCTCAAAAGAGCAGGACTTATGAAAAAAATTGAACTTAAATTTCAATAAAATTTAATTTTCATTTTTTTGGCGTCCTTTTCCTTAATTTATCTTCGTTTTTATCAATTTAACGACATTATCGAATTCGTCGTCGAGATCGCCAAATGTTCGCCAAAATTTTCGCCAACGCTCCGGACAGATTTTGATCAATATATATAGTATTCGATATTAAAATGAAAGGATTAAAATTAAATTATACTTTTAAAAATAACAGAGTCACTTGGATAACTCAGCCGGTATCAAATTTATGGAAAACTAGAAGGTATATCCGTCCGAAGACGGAATTAAAATTTTGCATATCTTCCCATTTAGCGTTATTTTTATCCATTTGGTGACATTTTCGTCAATTTGGCAATATTTAAAAAAGTCACCACGTTTGCGACACCCCGCAAAAATTTTCGTCAACGGGGGGGCATAGAAGTGGGTTATATAGTCGTTTGTTATGTTATTTCCAAGATATTGAATTTTCATCAATCAGTCGTCATTTTCTTTGATTTAGCGTCAATTTTATCAATTCAGTTCCATTTTTAACACTTTACAACAAAGTTGAAAAGTGTTTATGACTTTGTTCATTCTGTCTGTCTGTCTGTCTGTCTGTCTGTCTGTCTGTCTGTCCGTTAGCACGATAACTGCCGTAAAAATGAGTTTATCAAAATGAAATTTTAGTATGTTGTTCAGACGGTCTGTAGGACCTATGGGAATATAAATAAATAATATCACCCAATTAGTTTTTTATTGAACCCGGGTTGAAAAAATGAAATACATTGAACCCTATGGGACCTAATTTTTCAAACATTTTTTAAGAAAATTTAAAATTCACGAATTGCTTCGAAATTTTTAGGAAATATTCACATTATCCCATAGAATATATAAAAAAAAATTCAGTAAAATATGTTAAGTAGTTTTTTAATTAAAAAAATTATTTAATATAGGGAAAATAACAAATTCAATTAAATTCTGTCTTTAGGATATCTTCCAGAAAGAAAAGAGAGAGATCTTATATAATAAATATCTCTTCATTTGTTTAAACGTTTTGCATATGGGAATGGCTTCATATTTTAAAATAAATTTGGTAGATAACAATTTTTCATTTTTTTAAAATTTTATATAACTCTTCTTGATAAATTTAATTGATGGCATTTTAAATGCACTTTCCTACGTCCTAGAGAGTTAAAATTTGGTACACAGCTTAAATTTGTTGAACATTTTATTCGACAAAAATTTGATGGATCTTTAAATATAGATCATACATTTTTTTCAAAATGGCCTGAAAATAATCCCCGTTCACTTCTATAAATCATTGTTGTAATATTGTTAAAAATTCTGATGTGGACAACACATGTCTTTCCCTGCAGACTCATATTCGTTCTCTTTATTTATTCAATGATAATTTGAGTTTATCTGCACAACATAAGTATTTTAAATGACATTGAATTTACACGTTAAACTTAAATTTGGTTCTCATTTGATAGCTGGACTTATTGTCAAAGGTGGCGTAGCGAAAACGCGAAAAAACTAGAATATCTCAAGAACGGCTAGTCCTAGAGTAATGGGGTTAGTCTTATTCTTTTTGTTGTCAAAAATCACATATAAAATAGGAATTTAATTAATATAATTGAGCACACGTAGTCTTTTATTTTTATATATAACGATTTTTGCTGGCCATTTCGCAAAAATAGCCCGTTCCTTTTTCCCGAATCGTAGTAGAATTACCTACAAATGATTTATATACAAAATTTTGTTAAATTTGGTATATAAATCACTTGTAGGTTATTGAAATATTATACTCCAAATTTTGTTAAATTTGGTTCATTTTTTTTTAGCTAGAGTGGATAAAGGCAATTTCTGCGGCCATTTCGCAAAGAAGGCAGATTCTTTTATTACGAATCGTACTATAATCTAATGAACATCAGGATTTCCCACAAAAAACATACCTACCAAATTGTATGAAATTCGGTCCATTAGTTTTTCGATTAGAGTGGATGTAATATCCACACAGACACACAGAAACATACACAGATACACCCTTACACACACAGACGTCTTCCTAAAAGTAGTTTTTTCGTGTTCTAGAAGTCCCAAAACGTGTAGATCCTTTGAAAATTCGAGTTCCGATCTTCGGCACGATTCCAATACTTTGAGTACATACACATACACATATATATTATCTGTGTATTATCTGTGTATCTAAATTCCGTGCCAATGCAATTACAATAGTTGTGATTTTAAATGATCCCTAAACTTTTATTATTTTTTCAAGGAAGCCTAATTTTAACATATGCATAATGCAAATATCTCAAGCGATTGTAAGATGAATTACATAAGAATTGCTGAATTTTTTTCACACAAAATTATTTAGCTCTGGAGTCTGGAATACAAGTTATATGAATGAAATATTCATTGATTTTGCATAAAGAATCAGATGATTTATATTTCGATACAATTTTAAATATTTAAGTATAATAAATTACTGTAGTACTGTGATAATGTAAAAGATATTACCACTGAATGAATCACATTTTAGAAATTTTTAAATGAAATTACATTTCAGTTGGAAAGTGTTTCATAATCAATGCTTATGCATGATTGATCTTACTTGTTGTCAATTTAGCAGGATTTAAAAAGACTCGCCAAGTTGGAGATATGCCCCCTAAACTTCGTCGCCAGAATTTCGCCAAGCGTTACAGACGGATAAATAGGTTATTTTTATAGTAGATTCTTATGTTTTTCCCAAAATATGAAATTTTCATCAATTAATCGCCATGTTTACAGTTTTGTTTACATTTTTATCAAATTGGTGACATTTTTATCAATTTGTCGACATTTTCGTCAATTTGGCAACATTTTAAATATCTCGGCAAGTTGGCCATATTCCGCCAATTTCGACACTAAAATTTCGCCAAACGTTATCCAGAGATAGATGGATAAAAGACAGATAAATTAAGTTGCTTATATCATAAATTGAACCCTCAAACTGCACGAAACTACATAGCCCGGTTCATAGTCTAAATTGAGGCACTGTAGTCTAAATTTGATGGTGTCAGTATAGTACACTGAAATTTATAATCACCTCAGCGGTTCATAATGGGGACACAATAAGTTTCCTTTCTATCCTTTGCAGTTGATGGACGTATGCTGCTAAAGATCTCTAACAAGGTTGGATCAGCATAGTTATGACGTTCTGCAGTTGTATCAGCACACGAAGACTAATTAAACTGTACTTTTTACCCGATATTTTTTCTATTTCGAAATTTAGGTAGAAATACAGGGTTTCAAACCTCCTGAACTAAGTTGGAACACGTTTGAAATGTGTCTGTAGGTATGGGCATAACATCTCATAAATAGCTGCACGTATTGCCATTAAATGCATGCACACATTGCCATGAATAACTACTTTATGTAATAAACCAGGGAACCCATTTTTGTGTTGCAAGATTAGAACAGGGAAAATTCGAAATTCCATATTTACATATTATTATTTTCGTCGGAAAAATTTGATAGCTTGTTAATCGTTGTTTTATAGTGCTTTTTGGAAAATGTTGTTTAACCTACACTATGTAAGTAACGGTTATTAAAATAATGTTTATGAACAAAGCTCTACTCATCAGATTTGTATTTTTTACTTTCTTATTAATTATACTACATGCATATTTAAATAATAATAAATATGGATGTATGCTAAAGATGAAATAAATCAGAAACTAAACATATTATTCCTTTCAGTTTACATTTCGACCATTGTAAAGTACATTAATTTTATCTGAAATTAAAATACTTCATTAGAAACAGTATTACCAGTTGGTTAAAAATATCAACCTATCTCGAAAATAAAAAATATTCTACTTTTTTAGAATAAAGAAGCAAAAACTCCCACTAAAATCAAGAAAGCATTTGTCAATTAGTAATTGCATCTCGTAATCCAGGTATTCTTTCCTCGAGCTTCTCAACACTTTACAACAAAGTTGAAAAGTGTTTATGACTTTGTTCATTCTGTCTGTCTGTCTGTCTGTCTGTCTGTCTGTCTGTCTGTCCGTTAGCACGATAACTGCCGTAAAAATGACTTAATCAAAATGAAATTTTAGTATGTTGTTCAGACGGTCTGTAGAACCTATGGGAATATAAATGAATAATATTACCCAATTAGTTTTGGATTGAACCCGGGTCGAAAAAATGAAATACATTGAGCCCTTTGGGACCTAATTTTTCAAACATTTTTAAGCGGATTTAAAATTCACAAATTGCTTCGAAAATTTTAGGTAATATTCAAATTGTTCCATAAAATATATAAAAAAAAATTCAGCGAAATATATCCAGTAGTTTTTTAAATAAAAATTAAAATAATAATTACACCTCTTATATGAAACGATCACGTGACCATGATATGAAACGATCACATGACCCACTTCAAAATGATATATGGCATCCATCTTGTTTCAAAATCGTGATTTTTTAAGTTCTTTTTAATTCATATTGAGTGTTCTATCCGTCCTAAAACTACTTTATTTTTGCTTAAATTCTGTGCATCTACATACTGAAACAACGCAATGACAATATATTTGAGTTTAAATGCTCATCTAAATTTGATTATTTCTACAACTAAACCTATTTTTCACCTATGTAAAATGTAAACAGCAAAATATATATAATGAGTTGTATTAGAATTCCTGTATTTTTTAACACAAAATAATTTAGTCCATGGAGTCTGCATGGCTGGTATGAATGAAATATTAATTGATTTCATAAAGAGAAGGACGATTTTTTTCGATGAAGTTTCAAGCATAGAGTTTAATTTGTTGTAGCTCCATGGTCTTGAACAAAATGTTTAAATAAAATAAATTATTATAGTATTGTGATGAATGAAATGAATGGGAGAAAGTTATGAATGAAATCCTGTTTTTATAGAGAGATCCAGGCGTGTTATTTTTTCTATGACGTCATTTGAATTAATTTCAGTTGTTTTCGATGAAGGTTTCAAATATAATAAATTATCGTAGTATTATGATAATTCTAAAACTATTACCGAGGAATGTATAACATTTGAAAGATGTTTAAACCAGGCAATTTATATTTCAATGCCATCATTTGAATGAAGTTCATTTTTTTCGATGAAGGTTTAAGCTTTCAAATATAATAAATTAATGCAGTATTGTGATAATTTTATAAATATTACCTAGGAATGTATCCCATTTTAGAGACGTTTATGTTAAATTGCATTGCAGTTGGAAAGTGTTTCATAATCAATGCTTTATGCATGATTGATCTTTCTTGTGTAGTTTCAATTCTGTTCATCTCCCAATCAGGTTGTGTTCTGGGAAAATGTCTTATTCTATAAAATATAGCGAGTAGCAGCTATAATTATTTTTTAGATTTCTAACCTAATTTAATTTTTAATGTTTATTTGAGATCTCAGATATTTAAATTCATTGACAGATCCAAATTTGTACAAGCTAACCTCAAAAACGAGGATGAAATGCACACCAAATTTCGATGAATTTTTTTCAAATATAATAAATTAATTCAGTATTGTGATAAGTTTCAAAATATTACCGAGGAATGTATTGCATTTTAGACTTGTTTAAATAAAATTGCATTGAAGTTGGAAAGTGTTTCATAATCAATGCTTTGAGCATGATTGATCTTTCTTGTTTTTCTTTTTTCTTTTGATAACGAGTTCCTGGGCCATGCGATATAACTATTTACTTTTAATCAAATATTTATGCTATTAATAAACGAACCATTCTAATTCCACGTTATTGTATGCAACAGTTTTAAGCGCATTAATCCTTCAAGTTCAGAGAGTATGAAATCCGATTGTATGAAACAAAAAAGTGATGCTTTTTCATGTATCTAAAATTTCTGACAAAATATTCTATTTATACAAATATATATTTTTTTATCTTTTGTGAGCTAAATTGTCAAAAATAGCATTAAATAAAATAGACGAATTTGTAACCAGCCCGATCTATACAAATGCTCAATGGTAGTCGTTTTACAAATATACTAAACGCGTTAGTAAAATTCCGAAGCTTTGCCATCAAGGGCCATATTTTCCCTATCGAGCTAAAGGTTATAAAATTTCGCACTTTTTATGATGTCATAAACATTTCATTGTATAACCTTTATTAAATATCATAGTTCAGTTTCAAACTGCATTAGGATCATAAATATAATTTACAACCTAGTGCTTTGAAATTTAAAAGAAACTTCTTTCTGCACTTGCATGTTGCACACATTGTGGAGCAAGTAAGGCAGGAAAAGATATAACTTTCATATTTTGCTCTGGGAAAGTATTGCTGCTGTTGAAGAATTGAAGGTATAAATATGTAGAATTATGTTGACTACTATGTTGACTATTTCTTGTTTTAGGACCATCAGAAACATTAATGAAAAATCTAATGTGTTTAATATACTACATTTACTGCTCACTTGCAATATTATTTTTTGTAGATAAGTAAAAACAAATATGAGAAATGGGAAATCTCCGCTCGACTTTCTAATACAGCAGCGGTTCTCAACCAGTGGGGCGCGAAATATTTGAAGACGGAGCGCGGAATAAATATGCCTACCTCAAAAGCACCTATTATATTGCTTTTTATGGCTGCGTTATAAGCACGTCATAAGCATCCCTGAACTCGAACCAAACGTTTTTGAGGTAATACTTGTGTGCGTGTGTGTGAGCGTGTCATCATCAAACATCATGAAAAAATCAGAACATTCAATAATGTGAAATAAATAATCATCTTATACGTAATTCTTTACTCAGGAAGGACTGACATAAATTTTAGAACACGATTTTATAAAAAAAAAATTAGTCGTTTCACAAACTGAAAAAAATCATGCTGTTCAACTTATTAACTCTAAATCTCATGCAAAAATTCGTTTTCCAAATAATGCTCCTAAATTTAGAATGTTGTATAATGAGAGATAATATTGTTTTTAATGAAATTAGATGTGAAATCTAATACTGTTTTAAGAATATTAGTTATGTGAGATGATATTTTGTATTTTATTTTAAGTTAGAAAGTTAATTGGTTCTTATATTACTTTAATCACTCTAAATAAATTTGTTAATATTTTATATTTAACTTGATGTCCTCATTGTTCTTTCATTTAGAATAACTGATTTTCTATGTTGTATTACACGATACGGCCAGTGTCGAGATTAAGTAACCATTGGGTAAAATTAATATTAGCAATGATTTATGCGTCCTGGCCGGACGTGTGGCAGATATCCACGCAACACCATACATGGTCGTGGTGTACTTTCCTCTGTAACAAGGAATTTTCCATTCAATCAAATGTACATAAACTTTCACAGCAAATTCGATATCGTTGAGAGCAAGACATCTCTGTTGAAACGGAACTGTTTATTGTGATTTAATTTTCAAAACTATGCGATAATTTTAACGAATTTGTTCTATTATTAAGTTTTGTACTGAGTTGTTGTATTGTTTAGCACAATTACAAATTTGGACAAATCTGGATCTCAGTTTTACCCAGCCCAAACAATAGCAAGTAGGGCGTTGAGCGCAAAGCAAATGGGCTTTACTGGTTTATAAGGAAATAATTTCCAAGTTTCCAAGTTGATCACATGCTTCAATATTCAACTTTTGGAGTGCCAAGTGGTAATGTTATTTTACACAAAGTCAAGTTGCCCATTAGTAAAAAAAATCAACTGTAATGTGGCTCAATTCGCCTTCATATCAGAATTAATTTTTTTTTTTTCAAATTTTACAAAAAAACATTTGGAAAATCGGTGTCGTGGGTCCAAATGATTTCAACTATAGACCCATTAGTATGTTATCCTTCACTTTAATGGGCTTTAAAAAATCGTTTGTTTTATACCATACTCGACAATGCCCCCCCCGGGGAGTAACTTGCCCTTCAAGGGGAGCCAATGGCGTCACGAACAAAAAAATTATATAACGGCTATTTTTCACAACAATGATTAAAACTATAAAGTATCGTAATTATTGAGCCACAAATAAGTTCATTTATGCATAACTACGTCAAATGTTGCCCTATACTGCCAAAATATATATATAAAATTTAGAATTAAATTCAAATTCGAATTTTAAAAAATTCTCAAATTTAAAAAAAATCTATCCAGTTCCAGATTTTTTGATAAAAAAGCCAGATATAAAGTTTCGTGAAAATCCAATCATATTTGTAGCTGGTAATACGTACGCAAGAAATCGAGACAGGCAGACTGAGAGACGGACATCACTTAAAAATAGTCGAAAAGGGTACAGAAGATCTTAAAATATATATTGGCATCAAAATCTCGAAATCTAAAATTTTTTGTAAAGAATACCTTCTCAAGAAGAAATATAAGAAAATTGTGTTAGAAAATAAAAAAGAATAATAATAAAAATCAATTGAAATTGCAATTAAAATTTTTGGGAACCACTAATAATTAAACATTTTAAAGACAGAGAAACCAACTCTCTTACAAAAATAAGGTGTCAACATCTTTAACAAATTTTTATTTTAACAATATATGACACTTAACCTCAAAAATATTTGTTTTAATAAAAAATCCTTGTTAGGATCTGTCATCTATACTATAAGCATATAAAATGTATGCTTTAAATAAGCATATAAAATGTAAAGTTACCGAAGGACCTCTAGAGGGTTTGAAAATACTTTTTGAAAGCCCCCATATTTTCCCCATCCTTTGGGAGGGGACAAACTGCACATTTAACTCCGTTAGGTTCTATCTCGCGCTTGATATTATGTACAAAGATTCAGCCTTCCACGTTATCGCGGGTTTCTGGAATGTATGTAAAGAATTTTTGAAAAGAAATATATGTTTTCCGCTCCTGAAGAGGGAATCAAGAATCAAACTCGGATAGGATCTGCCCCGGGGTGAATAGTGTAAGTGTTAAAGCCTTAGTCTTGCAGGTCAACAGAAGGATTTTAAGCTATCTGAAAAGTCAAACGCAGACAATAATTATGTAGATTGTCGATAACAATCAATGAAAGATTTTATCTCTAAATTTGGGATAAACAAATTTTACATAATTTGCATAATGATATTCTACTGTTTTTAATACTAAATGTTTCAAATATTGCAACATGCTAAATACCTCTGCAGGTCATGTGTAATCCGCATGGTATAAATTGCTTACCATTCACGCTCGCAATCCACAAATAGCCCCCGCAGTTGCTCCTGCAATTCAACTTCGCTACAATGTTGCTTTAAAACAACTCCCGCAATCACTCATCACTACTATCTGCATTTCTACATTTCCTATTATTACTCTTACTCAAAAAGCTATTGCAATCCTTTCTCTCCATAGCACACGAACAATATCTTCCCGGCATGCATTGGGCGTTGCATTTCCAAAGCCGCTTCGGCAGGGCAAAAGCCTTAGGGTGGAGTGTCCTATTTCGAATGACAAATGGAAGGCTTCTTAATTCACATGTTGCCCCGAGTCAACCCTTCTTGCTGTCATCCCATTTTTCAATCCTTTCCTACCATAAATAATCTTCCGCATCATCCATTGATTTTTCATGAAGATTTTGAGATTTAAATATTATCTAAGGATGAGAAGATCTGGGAGGTGACATACCTCAAAAGAAAGGCATGATATAAAGTTGCTGTATGTATCACTGTAGAACATTCTGCAACCTTTGCTCATATTTTTCAGCTACTCTGTGGATAATTTCGGCAGACTGATAAGAAAAGTCTGACGTCTACGAAAATCCCAGCTTCATATCTGAATTATTTAGCTAATTATCGACTGCATTTTGTATGTATGTAT